>OX401926.1:4897500-5347500 GCA_947859195.1 Drymonia ruficornis | reverse complement strand
TAGATAAGAATATTTTCTTGTTTCATACTTTTTAGAGCGCGATTTTTCAGTAGTCGGGTTTTAGTTTTTTACGGGAGTAGGCCCGCCACACATTACCGTTAGGCCGGGGACGCAACCCCCTATAAACATATGGCGGTGTCCACATCACATAAGCGAAAGTAAGTATAGAAATCGCCGTTGCATCTCAATCGCCTTACTGGTACGGCCACGACCTTACACCTGGGCGTGACGACGATAGGAAGACAAGAACACTGATATTTTTGTCTATCCAAAGGTATCCAATCCCTGCCTAAGTCATGACGTCTGCATCCGCGTGTAATGTTCAGGAGATATTAGTACCCGGATCATTGCTCTATCTTGACTCTATCAATTTATCAAAAACATAGTCTTTGTTGTCCGTCTTCACATAACATTCACTTCACTTTGTTATTCAGATTCTAACCTTAAGACTTATGAGTAAGAGCAACAATAGTACCAATCCTTTTTTTACTTTATCTACTCATTGTTTGCACTTGTTAGTTTCACGGATAAACGATTTCCAACAATTGGTTGGACAGTAAAAGTGACTGTATGAGTACTACTAAATGTAAAGAAAATATCTGAACAATGTTCGCTATTTTAAGGAGGATTATTAACTAATCGATAGGTGTTTAAAGTCCTTATAGGTCTACCCATAATTAAGACACTGAGTCAGACCGAAAGCTTCTGGAAAATCCACCAACCTGCGTCCATAAAATACACTACTCCGATGATGAAGGTAATAGTACCTAATTTATCAAGGGATTCTAAAAATAAGTACTAACACATTTGATTGCAGATCAAATTTAAAATTGAATTCATAGCACTAATTAATAAAAATGGGAAAAAGAGTACACGAGCACAAGACCGCAAAGAATGGATTGCTATGAAAGACCGACACACCGTTACCGACACTCAGCATTAAATGGTGAGAGGTTGAAAAAGAAGAAAGAAAGACTAAAGATTAATCTTGAGTTTAGTTATTTACATAGAGTTTCTTGCAGGCTTTTCTGCAGAAGCAGAATTCCGAACCGGTGATCAATTCTGACTATTCATAAGTGCTTTCTTGGCCTAGATCCTCGATTGTTGGTCTGAGGCCCACATGAATAAAATAGGTACTTTTGAATTTATCCACTGACCTGCATAACAGTAACAGCTCCATAAGTAATAGCGATCCAGTATATGGACCCTAACAGAACCCCACCAGCGATGAAGGGGCATATCTTATGCGTGATCTCCTCCATAGCATCGAGGAGGGCGACGAACGCGCCCATGGAAGGGAACACCACTATGTACTCCGCTTTGCACTGGGGACAGAGGACTTTGCGGGTGATGTTGCCACGTTGCTTCTCGTCCACCCACCGTTGGAGGCAGCTCTGGTGTACCTGCGACAATAGAAGATATTATTAACAATGAGTTAAGGCGATTACCGCAGAAAATAAGAATGATTGGACGCTATCTCCTCTTTCATGAACTGATTTGAAAAAAAAAACAGATCGCAAACATATCGCATTTTTCACGTCAAAATTAATTATTTTTCGCAAAAAGTGCGCAGGCGACCAATCAAGACGGCCAACGTTCACGAGCGGAAGAAGCGCCTAATGGCCGGCGCACATAGAGCACGGCATAGCATGGCATTTTATTTTTTATCAATCGAATTTAATACTTATCCAATCGAAATAAGGTATATATTTCAATGCTCGGTGATCGACCTCGGAGCATCGCGGAGCTTTTTCTCGGTGCACCCGCTGGAACACCTTATTTTGATTGGACAAGTATTAAATTAGATTGATAAAAATTAATAAGCCATGCTATGCTATGCGCCGGCCATAATACGCAAAGTTCCGTGACGAGAACGATTCTATTTTAGTGCTTTTGTTTCAGGGAAAAAGTCCTAGATTGAGACATGGAGAAATCTGGTAATAGATCATCTACATAGAGTTAGCCTAGCTGCGGATCATCGTTTACGGGTGTTTGATTCTCGGAACAGGTACCTAATATAGGTACCTAGTGTTTTATAGTAATTTGGAATGCTTGACACGCTTATCGTGAGTTATCCTGCTTAGTTTTGGAATCGATGTAGGCATGTTTTTAGAATCAGTCATCTACATCTACTACTACTAATATTATAAAGAGAAAAGATTTGTATTTTTGTATGTAAATGTAATGAATAAACTCAAAAACTACTGAACCGATTTCAAAAATTCTTTCACCATTAGAATGCTACATTATCTATGAGTAACATAGGCTATAAATATTACTAGAATAAAATAGGGATCCCTAATAAAATTGCAATAATGTAACCCAAGGTGTAAAAAAAATGCCATAAAATGTCTTTCATCGCATGCGCTACGGAAACTATTGATGATAGAACAAAAAAATGTTCTACAATATTAAAGAACATATCAATATCTACAAAAAACTTCGCGATACCATATGCCCAACTATTGTAGTTACGTTACTATAACTACTTTTTTACATTTTAAAAGTTGATGGAAATGCCGACCAAAATCAGACCATGTTATCCATACCTTAGTATTAATCCTTATCAAAATAAATCATTTCGTATTTGAGACTATTTTAATACCTGTAGATTACTTTTTGAATTATTTAAATGGGACATTCCATACAAAAGATATTACGAATAAAAAAATAGGGGGTAAAAGTTTGTATGGCGGTAACGATTCCGGCTAATCTCCGAAGCGGCTGGACCGATTTTGAAGGGACTTTTACTAGCAAATACGATACGGGATCGGGGATCCGGGATCCGGGATACAGAGTCCGGCAAACGGGATCCAGGATCCGGTAAAAACGTGAAACGGTATCCGAGATACGGGGTGCGGGATCCGGGATCAGAGATGCGAATTTTTGTAATTTAAATTCTACGCGGACGAAGTCGCGGGGTAAAGTTAGTTGGTAATATCTTTGGTCGGAGTATGCAGGTTTCCACGTTGTATTATGCTTGATTGTTAACAAACTGTGTTAATTCTTAATAATAACATATGTGTGACTATATCGGCTACCTGCTAACCCAAACATCCTCTTACAAGCCACCACAAAGGTGTGATTATAATAGTCACCCGTTTTACCGAAAAGTTCAAACACGCTGCGTTAACACCAATACTGTGGTTTTTACGAGCTTACGATGGAAACAAACCGTGGAAACCCCAAAATACCTATCTAGTTTATGAGTTAAAAATCCGCTATAAGTGATTCAGAATAATTACATTGATAATCAACATACAGGTATACAAACTGGTTCGTAACACAGAAGCCTATGAATTGAACCTTGATCCGCAGTGATAGGATCACAAACACGTAAAACTTACGTTTCCGCAAGTAGCGCAGCTTCGAGAGAATAAACACAACTATATTAAAGTCGTTGGAGTCGTACTATTAATAGAGGGGGAGGTTTTTGTTATGAATGACGTGATAACCAGTTACCAAATCTTAATATTTTACTTCCTAATGTCTATAGGAAGCATACAACGTTTTGTTGCTTTTTTGACTAAGGTGGTAAACAAGCGTACGGTTAGCGCCTACACTGAGAAAATTTTTACGACAGCAAAATGGTTTTTGTAATTCCTAGTAGTGTTTTTAATATTTTTTACTAAACGTTTTGTATTTACAGCAAATGTTTTATGTAATGTCTCGCGTTTATAAAACATTTGCTGTAAATACAAAACTTTTAGTAAAACATACTAACAAGACTACTAGGAACTACAAAAACCATTTTGCTGTCGTAATTTTTTTTCTCATTGTAATGTTACCGTAGCCTATAGATGCTTGCAATATCAAAGCCAGAGACAGAGGGAGGGGAAAAAGGAGTTAGGCCTCCAGCTCTCTCACTCATCCTACGAAACAGCTGTAATAGCTACTTTACGCCGATCTTATGTGAGAGGGTGGCACTACCCTGGTATATAAACTGTAGTTCGACGAGCCGGTTGGCGTGGTTGGCGTGATGGCGCCTTTCACGCTGCAGGTCGTAGGTTCGATTCCTACCCGGGACATGCATTTGTGTGCGTGAACATGTCTGTATGTCCCGAGTCTGGGTGTATATGTATATTAAGTATGTATTTACAAATAAAAAAGTAGTATATGTAGTTATATCAGTTATCTGGTTTCCATAGTACAAGCTCTGCTTAGTTTGGGATCAGGTAGCCGTGTGTACAAAAATGTCCCAGGGTATTATTATTATCCTTAATAGCTACTTTACGCCGATCTTCTGTGAGAGGGTGGCACTACCCTGGTATATGAGCTGTAGTCATAACGAAGTAGGCTAGGTTAAACACTTACAACCGTACCTAATTGTCGTCATAGTTATACCGTTTCCTAACAGTTCCTAGTTACCTACTTAACACATATATGCGAAGTCATTATTGTCTTGTACCATTAACACCACTGTTAAAATAAGTCATATTAACAAAGTGAGGCGATTTGTTTGGTGGATCAAACCAGAATACAACGGCGGCGGCGTCTACAAGTGCCGAGCGGCGCGCACGAGAAATCAGTTAGGGGGCGTCCATAAATTACGTGAGGTGATTTTTGAGATTTTTTCGACCCCCCCTCCCCCCTTAGTGAGATTTCGTGATATTTTGCTCGACCCCCTCCCTCCCACTCTAATCTCACGTAAGATTTTTCAAAAGCTATATTCTAGAGGAGAAACATGTTTTACTTAATTTAACAAAAAAAAAGTTAAAGTTAAGTTTGGTTAAAAAAATAAAAAATTACCCAGTTCTCTTGCAATTTTATACTGTATCTTACGGTAAAAATCAAAATCAAAATACGTGAGATTTGCCGAGAACCCTCTTTCCCCCACGTGAGATTTGGTGAGATTTTGCTCGACCCCCTCCCCCCCCATAAATGCCTCACGTAATTAATGGACGCCCCCTTATAGCGTCTGACCACGTAGTACACTCCTGTATGGTGATCCACAACACGCGCCCATCACGTGTTCACAATTTGCTTTACTAACTTTAGTTTTAGTCAAAGTGTATAGTAGGATTTGAATGAGGTAGAATTTACAATAATATTAAACCACCAAGCCAACTAGGCACCTGTCGGAGGGGAAGCCGCATTCACCTGAGTGCCTAGTTGGCTTGGTGGAGTAGCGAGTAATATGTTCGTACGTACCTAAGTAGTTTAACCTTAATAATAATTAAGGTTAAACCTCCGATTTTTTACACATACTGCAGTTCCCGTACCTACTTATAATACGTAAGCTAATAAAAGCCACATTACAAAACTTAATAATTAAATGTAATTATAAACCTGAAGAACTTTAGTGCCCTCAAAAGATAATTCTGACCCAAATTCTCTTGAACAATTCACACAGAAATATACCTACCTACTACCTGACAAAGCCCGATTAATTTGTGTATTGATAAGAAATTAAAAACAACAAATTGGTGACTGTTATCGTGTAGATAAATAATAACACTACCTACTGGATAGATAACATTGCATAATTTCATAGGAACAAAGTTTAAATTTCTTTGGCACATGCATCCAATCCTACTAATATGAAATTTTGTTTGTTTGTCACTCAATCAAGCAAAACGGCCGAACAAGAAACTTGGCACATGAATAGCTCCTGTGGGATTCTCGAAAAACTAAATACCTACAGGATGTTCAAAGTCAATGCAAATGAAGTCGCATGCAGAAGCTACATTCATAAATTCACTTATTTTATAGTAGGCAGGCACAAGACAATCTTATATAGTTTTAATACCTATCTCACTAATCAAATTTATAACTGTTTAAAGGATATAAAAATAACTAGCAGAGGAACTTGCTCATATCTACATATGCAATACATAATAGTATTAGTAATTACCATAATAAGCAAAGGAGTATGGAATTAAACGAACAAGAGCATGGCATCTACCTGTTTCTACACATAGCTTTATCCCATTCTGTTTGTAATCCACTGGATAGTGTATATGCTTAAGATAACAGATTGATCAATTGCACTTTTCACTGATAAGATTCACAATCAAAAGTGCATAAAAACAATGCACTGATGCAAAGAGATGGTATTGTTACTCATCTGGTGTACTGATGACCTTGAAAGTTCAATGACATGTGGGGTTTGAAGGCATGGGTTACATATAATATTTATCAGCCATCAGATTTGTTTTTAAATCATTTTATGGACGTATGGCATCCAACTCTGGGAGACTCACTATTGAAATTCTACAACAATATCAAAACCAGGTATTGAGAATCATTCCTGGTGCTCCCTGGTTTGTACCAAATGAAACCTTACACCACAACCTCAAAATCCCGTCAGTAAGGCAGGAAATTAAAAACTATGCCACATCCTATAAAAAGAGAATAGAAGTGCACCCAAATGCACTGGCTATGCACCTGATGCAAGACTGTAACAGAAGCCGCAGGCTGAAACATAAAATACCACAAAACTTGCCACAAAATTAGATAGAAGCCTAATTTATATAGTATGGATGTGACAAAGGCCACATTCCAAGCAAGACATGAAACCCACATCACAAAAATTACTGAATGTCCTTTATAAGAGACAGACTGCAAGGAAATGGAGACAAAAAAATATTGTATTTTTCCAAGACAAAGGAGTATAATAGTAGTTAAGGGTTTTTGGGATCATGTTTTATTCGGCATATTGTTGTCACAAGACTAATCCAATGAATGTCAATCAATGACCGCTTGAATGTTGCTCTATGTAGAAACTGTTGATCAACATCAACACATGTAATTCAGCCATTGATAGATTGTCGATCAATTGGTATGTCATTAAGCAAAGAACATGTTATAATTCTTGTTTCAGAATTTTCTCATGACTCAACTTTTCTACGCAAACCAAAACTGTGCTCAAGCTAAATACTGTATAACCACCAATTCAATCAATATGTACACACATAAAATTGTTTATTCATCAAACAAACTACAATACAAAGTCTACATTGATAAAGACCAGTAATAAACCACCAATAAAAAAAACTAATCAATTAAAAATGAATACATATTTGATGACAGCAAATTCAATGTTTACTCACAATTACACACTTTCACTTCCTTGTACGTTTATATCACAAACATTCCTTGTACGTTCATAAAAAAGCTACCTAATTGCCCAAACTTACCCATTTGGTGGTGCCAATACATTTGCAAGGTTGGACCCAAGCCGCCAACCGATCATCAGCCTCCGTAGCGAAGCACACCCAACAGGACTTCGCGTTTTCATCCTCTGTAGGCTGTAAGGCCTGCGAACTGCCCACACTAGACTCCTGAACCCCAGACACCTTTTCACCAGACAGCATTTTAATGCGTATAAAATTTCACAATATTAGACGAGTGTATCACGCTACTTATATGCAACGACTGCCAAATATCCAAATGAATAACCGTGAAGTTATAAAAACAAAATCATATTTTTCTCCGTGAAAGAAAAAAATACTTTGCAATAGTGATCAACACAGCTGTTTTTGTGGAAATTTCGTTCGTTTTGACTGAGCTAGAGTTGAGTCGTATTTACTAGAACAGGTGCGAAGACTAGGTATTTTACGAGACTAGGTGGCACCTAATCCTATTTTGACAGTACTTAGTCCACTAATGGTGCGTTCCATTCACTGTTAATTTTGTTAATTTCGTTATTTTCGATCACAAATCTCGTTCCACTCGCAACAACTTGTACTGAAAGTGATCATTATTATCGTTGTTAACAGTTTTTGTGGACGAAAATAACAAAAATTACGGTGAATGGAACGCAGCACTAGTATTAGAGGCTGGCCGCACAGCATTTATACCTCAACGCGGTTTTATTCGCGTGGATTATTTGCAGCGTATGGAATTTCACCTAACGCGCACTGCGATTAAATTTCCGAAATGATACCAACTCTCAAAAATATTTTTTCCCTAAAGCTCAAGTAAAAAATCCCTAAAATCTCTACAATTACTAGAAAAAAATATTAAGAAAATATAAATAATAAATTAATAATAATTAGTTAATAGTATTCTGTAATATTATATTGTTTATGAATCATTCAAAAAAATATAAATTTCTAGCGTTACTACCGTCCCACTTATTTACCCCCTAAATTTGGGAGAGTAGCCCGTAAGTTGGCAACACTGACTGACCCTCCGCCCCCCGCCCCCCGCTCCCAACGCGGTATTTTGCCACAATGTGGTGAGCGCCATAAAACTTCATAGTGCACAAAATATTCGCGCAAATTAAAAACGCGTCGCGCCACGTCAAATCTGTATCAAACCATAGATTTTTCCTCAGCGCGGATTTAAAACCGCAAGTGCGGATAGGTTGATATGATTCCATAGGACACAGAATTAACGCGGTTTTAACAGCGCGGATATAACCGCAGTGCGGCCTAGGCCTTAGCGCTCAACACGTCCGCTGACGCACCAAGTACCAAGCACCGTACTGTACTACGAAAGTGTGACGACGCAATTAATATATTATGGAATAATTTTAATCTAAACAAGTTTGTTTACATAATTACTATGGAGAATTACATATTGTAAGCAGTAGCGACATCTGAAGTGAGCAAAAAGCAGTTTTTGTCCCCATTTGATCTCATGTATCCTATTATGGATCTAAGGTCAAAGTACGCGAACCATAGCCGATAAGTACTTCAGACTAGGTTGAATAGGTGGAACAGGTGTTTGGATCACGTATTTTTAAATACGAGGAATAGGTGCACCTATACCCAAATATAACTAGTACAACCCATCTCTAGTCAGCTCGCTCAGTCACTTGCTTGATTGACTTTTGTTTGATTAGACAGTTCCAAGGATCTTTTAATAGAGGATAGACAAGTTGAGTTTTTGGTTAAGAAGAAATTCAACTTTATTCTGCTGCCTTAAGGTCTATTATACCTTGACAATTCTTAGACAGAAAAACGAGCCGAGCGAGAGGCCGTAGTTGGGACCGTGTCCCTCTCATTTCGAGTTGCCATGCTAAAATAATATTATCGTTGGGTAGTGATTGTTAGTTTTTAAATCAAGCAAATAAATTAATTTATTATTTGTCGTGACTATTGTTTTATCATATTAACAATAGTCACGATAAATACTAAATTAATTTATTTGCGTGATTTAAAAACTAACAATCACTACCCAACGATAATATTATTTTGGCATGGCAACTCGAAATGAGAGGGACACGGTCCCAACTGGGGCCTCTCGCTCGGCTCGTTTTTTGTGCAGTAGTGAACAGTCCAGTATGTATTTACGTTCGTGGACAGTTCTGACTTTATGACTGATGGTGCGTTCCATTCACTGTTAATTTTGTTATTTTCGTCCACAAAAAGTGTTAAAAACGATAATAATGATCACTTTCAGTACAAGTTGGTGTGAGTGGAACGTGATTTGTGGACAAAAAAAAATAACGAAAATAACAAAATTAACAGTGAATGGAACGCACCATGAATGCATTTTCCGTCACTTGGCGGTCAGTTCTGTCAGTGTCAATTTATTTGTCAATTGACAGTCTGTCAGACAGCTCTGACTGCTGAGCTGACAGACAAAGCTGTCAGACTCAGACTGTCTGTCAGTCAGGACGGATTACGTTCCCTTGTTGCACAATTTATACTGTTTTTTAGAAAATTATGTTTTAATAAAATATAATTATCGTACATATTATAATTATATTTTAAGTGCGTGCAAAGTTATCATCCACCACTGCCCTTTAGGATTTCTGTAAGTTTTTACCACTCGTAATATAATCGGAGTCGTACCTATCCTAACTTTTACCACGAAATAATATTTAAATATTTCAATTAAAACGTAATATTTAACGCATATGCTCAATAAATAACAACATTTACTATGTGAAATCTGCAATTTGCTGTAGCTTACACAAACATTCTTGTATGTAACCATTTACATAACGGAACCATCACATGTCTATAAGACTTTGATGTAGGGGTTAACTGGAGAACTTTCTACAAACAAAGTTGGAATTGGAATAAATAGAATATTTTTTTAATTTAGGTGATTGCTTACAATGTGCAGGTTAGACTTACCTACGTAACAAACCTACCATTAAAGTTTTCCTGTTTATATTTATCTGTTAGTTACATCTTTATACTATGTAAACATTGATATAGCATTTTTTTACTTACCTACCCACTACCTATATAATAAAATAAAAAATATTTACAAAAAATATACCTGTGCCAGACCGCCGTCGCCTGGCAAAGTGCCCAGAAGGCTGGCTGCATTGCCACGTTGTATGGCAATGCTGATTCTCTGTGCGAGATATGAGCCAGCCCTCTGGTCACCGGTTGCCTCGACCAGACGCTTCCCCAAATCGCTAAAAATGCGATGGGCGCCCGGACCCCACGGTCCCAAAGTCTCTACCCCAAACGGCTCAAACATATAACCTTGATCAAGGTTGCTATATTTGCGCCGTTTGAGGGACTCCGCACAGGCGGCGGCACCACCAGCCTTAACACTTGACTCCCGAAGGTGGGACGGTGCTAAGGTATCGACGCATGTTGCGTCCCATACCAAAGGC
This sequence comes from Drymonia ruficornis, assembly GCA_947859195.1. NCBI lineage: Eukaryota > Metazoa > Arthropoda > Insecta > Lepidoptera > Notodontidae > Drymonia > Drymonia ruficornis. Next base: position 5,336,972 of record OX401926.1, on the reverse strand, counting down.
CGTCCCATCTTCCACGGGATAAGCGTCATGCCGTCGGGTCTCTTACCATCGCTACGTGAGAGGCCATTAGGCTCTAAAACAGCTGCAACGTTAGCGGTGGTAAGAGCCCGACGGATAATGTCGTTAATGCTGGAGTGCCGCGGTATTCTGCCTGCGCTCCGTAGACACGAAAGACCGTGGTGCCCGCGCTGGTCGACGTTTTCCCCGCAGCGACAGCGATGTGGCACAAAGCACGAGGAGCCTAGTCGAAGCCCGACTGCCAACCTGAAAGAGGTGGAATCCATCAGAGTCCCGATGTTAGTGGACGGCAGAGCCTGTAGCCACAGTCCCGACTCCCACTCTCCGACTGCAAGAAGACGGGCACGCTCTGCAGAACTGTTGGCCGTATTTATTAGTTGTTCCCGTACCAACTTGCAGAGCGGCCCGTCCCATTGCCCCTGCGAGGAAGGGACCGTGGGCAGGCTAGTATTAGGGCAGGCCATCGACCACGCATTTCTGGCTTCGGTTTGACATGCCAACTCTGATGGAGTAAAGCAAGATCTCAATATCTCCCTTGCTAAAGCATCATTAGCGTGAACCGAAGACAGAAACGCTGGCAAAGATACGCTTGAAATTTTGCGTATACCCAGTCCCCCCAACCTAATAGGAAGAGAAGCCTGGGTATACGAATTATCGTCTAAAGGAATATTCAGAATGACTTTAAGAGTGTCCCTAACGATGTTATCCAATCTTTGTATATAATCAGAATGCTTCCAAAGAGGACAACAACAAAAATGTCTGCTTTTATAGAATGTTGGTGGTACCTATATTGGCGGCACATTGGCCTCGTGGTATGGCCAAGATTGTATGCTTATTTGATTTGGAAAGTTTCTGAACATAACAATGAATTATTGATGTCACCTCATGCATGAAAATATAATGCAATGGACGGGCAGAGAGCATGAATCTATTATCTGCTGTCTGAAAGCTTAGGAGTAAGTTATTGCCTCTAATGGCATTATTATAAAATGTATTCTGAAAACAGCAATCTGTTTTGATTTATAATCTGACCTAATGAGAAGGCCGAAACATCTCGTACTATGTAGTACATTACCCTATGGCCCCATCACCCTATAGCTGGTGGCTACTTCTCTGATAATTCAAATTTTTGTATAACAAATATTCAATTAGGGCATTTGAATGTCAATTGGTCTAATGACTTGCATACTAAGGTACAGACAAGGTCAAACAAATGTATTTTCTGTTAACAAACCAAGAGCTAAATGCGCCCAATGATTAAGTATAAATCAGAAGCCTTAAGCCTAAATCTTTCTTCTTGCAGTGCCTCTCCACTGGAGATTGGCTGTCATTTCTGCATATTATTCTCTATTCTTTGCTATGCGAAATAGGTGTTCTATGCTGGCGATGCTGGGTCACTCTCTTATATTATGAAGCCACAATGTCTTTCTTCTTCCAACGCGTTGCTTCCCCTTGATCTTGCCCAACATCATAAGTTGGAGAAGATAGTACCAATCGTGCCTGAGCACATGCCCAAAATATCCCACTTTTCTTCTTGGCAGTCATGAGTTCCCGGGATATGTTGAGGTGTTGTAGATTCTCTTCATTCGTGACTATGGACCAAGTTGACCCTCAAAAGCATATTATCAATGCCTAATCTTTAGGGAGTCCTAATATAATAGGGGCTGTCTATAGGGGGCACCTCGGTTGTGCGTATTGGAATTTAAACTCGCGCACATGGATCGACGACCGGCTATCCTTGAATAAAATCGAGGGGATCGTGACAAGCGAAGCGAGGCGGCTCGCTACTCGCTCGTGAGATCCGAGAATCGAGCACAGAGTCACGTCACCCAGTGCTTACGCGCAGCTCGTAAAAGCGCGCGCGTGCGTCTCGCCGCGTCTTCGCGCCGTTTTTCAAATTTGGAACAACAAGGTACCTACTTACTTTATTTTCACTTTCACTGCAAAAGTTTGTGGTTGCGTCACAGTGTATAATAAACATTACAAACTTGATCGTCTCGTCTCGTTTGGAAGCGTGTTGAAATATTGTCTCAGACCTCTCAAATGATCTCTATGATGTAGATTACGAAATAGATACATTTCACTATGTGTGGTTTGTATTACGAAGGTGCGCCTTGCGTGAGAAAATCCTATACTCCTTATTCCTGACTTTGGTAGTTTTCATCGTGACTTGCATCACCTTGCAAAAGGTACTAGGTAGTATGTTCTGAATTCAGAGCAAAGTCTACATTGTAGGTACCTATTTCTCCCTCCCTTTGACCCCACTCCCCGTCAGCGGCAACGTGTGAGCGATGCCTATCGGGTTGTAAGCATCTATAGGCCACGGACACTGCTTAACATCAGGCAGGCCGTAAAAAAACATGTAGGCAAATGTAACGCTGCTTCTACTGAGAATTTGCTTATCATAATCACGTCATTTATGCCCGCGTTCCTATCTTCGCGATAAAGGGCTCAATCATAGCAATGATGAGACGCCTCAAAATCTAAAATAACATACTAAAGTACCTAAGAATCGAAAACAACAGTGGTAAATAGGTATATGCATCCAACTCACTTTGCAATTCAATTTGTAACGCAGTGTTGCAGATATTTCAATATTTTCAATGCGTTTGCCTTTGCGCCATACGACTTGTTTATGACTATCTGTCCTTTAATTTACATTGATATACATATGTATCAGAAATAAGGTCCTCGGATTTTATGATATTACATTTACCACACTATCTCGCTTTACTATCCAATTTTAATTATTTAAACAAAGTTAAAGTAGGTACCTATAAAGTTTGTTTATGATAAAAATTAGTTAGCGTTAGTTATTTTAATATCATTCACATTATCAGTCAAAGGTAAATAACCTCTGGCAAGAGCTGGATAGAACACAATTAAAAAAAATACTCGGAGATAATGTATTGTTTAGGATTTTGTTAAAACCTACGTACCTACCACTTCGGAATGTGTATACCTACGCATTTGTAGAAGTCCAGTCTGGTAGATTTGCGATTCCCACTCCGGAGTTATATGGTCGGATGCTGTAATATGGCTGTTCATAGTAATTTATCAGAAGGGTTAGCACACGCGCCGAGACAACACTTTTGTCACGCATTATCACGTACCTCTCTCTCCTTACTTAATTTATAGGAGAGAATTGATTTATGTCTCGTTTTGTCTCGTCACTGTCGGCTGCCAGTGAAGATCCAATCTTTTGAAATAAGGCAGACAAGACATCTCACTATTACCTGTGCTATTACTTACCATCACTATTAACCATGGTCATTCTTCGTCTGGCCGCTGTCCGTAGGACCTCGGTGTCAAAGAAAAAAAATTACACCGAGGTCCCACGGAAAACGGTCAGACGAAGCTGGCCCACAATTGACGCAATCTGAGTGCATTGTAGCACATCTCCTTTTCCTTCCAAAAATACTGATTTGGAATGTCGTCGTCAGATGTTAAGTACAGTTCATTTTAATTCATGATTTCATTGACCTCCATACGGATACGATTCGTATCAAAAACTGACTCCTCGCGTCGATTGACGTCATAACTAGTTTGTACCATTTCATCTAATAGATACAGCTAACTAGTATCCGTTCTCAATCGCTGCGGTCGCGTAAATGTAATGAATACTCTTCTATATTTGATCTGGCCATAGGTGGCTTCAAACTGGGCTATTAGAGTTGAATTTCGGGCACGTGAGCTGATTGGTTGATTGGCTGGTATTGGTACATAAATTAAACTTCTTATTGTATGGTTTCTGGCCAACCTGGTGTTAGAGTTATTCAAGCCGCCCGAAGGCCTTTGACAAGGCTTAACGACTACTGCCTAGATTAAAGCAACCGGGACCGATTTTTTACGTGCCCTCCGAAGACGCTCAGTTCAAAAACCACTAAATGGTCACCCATCTCTGACTGACCTTGCCAATCGTTGCTTAACCTCCGATCGTTTACCGATCAGTGATTGCAACTGGCTATGAGCGCCTCAAAATCTTAACTTTTGTTTATTTCGACGACATAGCGGATAAAAAATATTCATGTTATGGTAGGTATAGTTCGCGACAGGTCGAGATGACATTCGGGTTATGAGCTTTTTGCAGAATAAAATCCGAATCAAAATTAGCAGGACCCGATAAACAATTAAAATCGCCCACAAAATTATTAAATTAAATTATTTTGTTGCGTTGCGGGTCCTGGTAATTTTGATTCGGATTTTATTCTACAAAAAGCTCATAACCCGAATGTCATCTCGACCTGTCGCCTACTATAGGTATCCTAGATACATTAGAAAGTTAATGCGCATGCAAAGTGCAATTTGGGTAGGGCTAAATGAATGTTGCATAAGATATACGCTGCGCTTCTTCACATAGGTTCTTTAACAGGCCCACTGCTGGGCAAATGCTTGATTTCATGTCTCCGTTTAACCTGCAAATGTATTCAAGTAGTATCCATTTCCTAAATCGCACATAGCAGATCCAGAAAATCATTTGGCTGGAATCTTTTTGTGAGTTTAGAATAACTAAAAATGTCTTCAAGAGAATGCTCACAGAGGGCCACACGCAGCACACTCATGTTCGTTTTCCACCGTTTTTAATTAAGTATAAGTGCAATTTGATGCCATAGTGATAGTAAGTAATTGGTAATATTGCTCGAATGCTGTTGCCAGCCTTGTATGTTACCGGTTTTCCGAATTTTTTATTGATTAAAATTTCAGCTGTTACTGCTCAAAATGTTACAAATTTCTGACCTTGTTTTTTGTGCAATTGCTTATTTATTTTACTATTGCTTATTGGTATTTTAGCAGACTTCCTTTGGCTCACGTAGTCCTATCCTGTTGTTTTAAGTTCTAGTATTATAATAATAATAACTTCTATTATGAATAGTATGTCTCCAGGTTTTGATAATCCGTTAGTTAACAGCCATTCTTACGATAAAGATGTTCATTGACTGTCTATTAACACGTTGACTGTCCGTGCATTACATGTAATGCATTTTCAATCTAGCTGTGACGTCCGTGCATTATATGTAATCAAAGAAATTGAAATAAATAGAGCCTAAGTAAACTGAACATCACATTGGGCCTTACTCAATGAAATGAAGCCACTAGGGACGAAAAAAAAGTAAAATGAATGGCGTTTTTTGGACTGGACTTGTAAGCTAGATCTTTGATTTTCAACGGACGTATGAACAAATCAGATTATTTTAAAAAACTATTTGGACGTATGGGAGTGTGCACCCAAAATAGGTTGGACAGTCAACGTGTTAAACTACGCAGTTATAGCCTGGGTAATTAAGCAAATAGGTACACTTCTAGTAGGTTCCTACGGCATATCTGTTTATGTATATGTCGGTCTGCTTAATTAATATGCTATAGCATTTAATTATGATAATGGCAAAACTGTGATTCTATCTTCAAAACAATGAGGGATAAATAACGGCTTCGCGAAGCTATAAAAAAATAGAATGTTGCCTTCTTGCTCTTTAGCAATTAAATTATACTAAAGAGTAAAGATGACATGAATATGACAGCTTAAATCTTGATCAGAACCGGAGGCAGTTGCAATAACATTGTGAAAACAGTAGCTCAGAACATCAGTTCTCCCTTTATAAAGCATTTTGTGGGCAACACTATGCCGATTGCTTAGTTAAGAAACGACTGATACAAAATCGGTCGCTAAGTTCAAATTTACAGTAGCTCTTTTAAAACATATACTAACACAATTTATTAAGTTTTCACATTGTTCTGTTTTGCTAACACTATGGGCCGTTCTTGCTTGAAATATTTTATTTTTCATTTAAATACTGGCCAGTGATATTGTAGTTTGCAAAAATAATAATGAAGACAAGATATAAGAAAAAATAAACGCAGAGTTGCCAGAATGCAACGGCAAGATTGCAACAATCTTACGAGTACCATTCTGATCGTGATTATGATGCCTAATGCACGTATGCCATAGAAAAACTATAATAGTGAGACTATTTGGATTGGATTGAAGGTCTGTGCAAGTGAAGGGCTAACATTCTGTCACAAGTCACCGTTAGTTGAGCAATGGCGATGTGTTGATCGGCTGTGTCGTACAATACTAGCTTCTAAACGTAAGGGACATATGATTCCAACTCGTGCGTGCGAGTTGCGTAATTCTCCTTTGACGCTCCCAACTCGTTATAGAGTAATTGCAACTCCATCGAGCAAAGGCAAAAAAATATTGAGTCTTTAAAAGTAATGATGCAATGTGTAGTTTTAGGTCATAGATAGGCAATCTAAGAGGGTAGATAGGTACCCAGGTGGGTGTATAAAAATACGTAGGTACGTAAAATTAATAAAATAAAAAATAAGTAATATATGGAACGAAAATGTATTATGTACACAGCTTTTTGAATATGTATAAAATTTACAGCACGTTATTTATTTCCTAAAGAAAGTATGTATATCATACATTATTCATACCCTGCCATATCAATACTTAAAAACTTGACAATAACTTGATATAGGTACGTTATTTAAAATAATTTTGCAGTGTACGGGTTTTTACGTTTCACTATTTCCGTATTTATTTTACCTACGGATTTGATATGAGCTCTTTTATATTCTCCATTAAAAAACTGTATTTATACACATGTCGACCCTATATGGCAGTTCTAGAATAGGTACATTATGTTTTAATGCAAGTCAGCTTGCAATATCTACAGCTTGCAAATATCTACTTGTTGTATGTTGTTTGAGGTCGCGTGCCATAAGGTCAAACATAATTGTAAAGGAGTGGAAGCTATTATTCCAAAATGCTGTTTCATAGACACATTTATTATTACCAGCATTAGATAAAATATAAAATATTCTCTGTCATTCACCAACTTTACTACCCCCAGCCTAAAAAGGCCACAAAACAAATCTGAATAAGCAAAGTTTCCGTAAAATGGCCACGAATGGCGTAAAATGTGTGACCATTTTACGGAAATGTTGCGCAATAGCTAAGGATTCTACTAGAAACCCAGAAAAATTAATAGCTTTCGTAGAATTGCTTTGTGGCCTTTTTAGCCCTGCTGTTCTCTATACATTAACTCCCAAATTCATAGAGATTTTAGCCAGTTTGCAATGGTTTTGAAAAGCATTTTTAGGAACAAATGTGATTTGTAATTCCACTGCAATTCGATCATAACTTTCTATGAATTTGGGGGTAATACTATAGCTCTCTCTTTATTATACCACTTCATAGCTTTATTCGCGATAAAATTGTCACAATGGTCGATCTAATAACTTAATGATCTCTACCAATCAACATTCGATTGGATAAAGAGATTGATGTATTATATTATTATCGAGTTCGTTAACTACTCTATCTGCCTACCGTTTTTCATATATTATCTAACCGACTATTCTCTTAGTGCCACCTAGTTATTAAAATAATAATAAATATCCTGGGGAAATTCTTTTACACACTGCTAACTGATCCCAAACTAAGCAGAGCTTGTACTATGCAAACCAGATAACTGATTTTACTACATATACTACTTTTTATTTGTAAATACACATAACACACATAAATACATACATAACACATACATACATACACACTTAATATACATAAATACATAATTACACCGCCGACGACGACGACGACGACCTGCAGCGTGATAGGCGTGAATCGTGATATTACAATAATTGAATGAAACAATTCTGAAGTGGTTTATCTTATTAGAATCATTTTCTGTCATCTCTTCAAGTACTGATAACGCAATCTTATCGAGAGTCTAGTTTCTGCTATGAAGCGATATATTTTCGCAATTCCTGTTGTTATTCTGTAAGTTTTCTGACTATTGTATGTAATTTACCGTATTCGCATTTAAACCCTTTGTGCACTGTCAAAAACATTGCACTGCAACATATGTCTGTTTATCTGTTATCATAAAAAAGAGACAACCGCATGTTTCTAAGTAACACTTTGACAGTGCTAACCGAACCTAACGTTACATTAAACCTAGGTAGACCAAGTGATGCAATTTAATTATGATCCCTCATAGTTTCATCCACATGGTTGGACCAATAAGAAAACTTATTTTTTGCCAAACTTACACACAAACTGTATGGTCCCAAACTCGGCAACGCTTGTACTATGTTTACCGTATAATCGACTGAGAGCGATCCTAGCGACATCCAGACCAGGGCAAATTGCGAAAAGGCCGTTTCCGAAATTTGCCTCTGGCGGGAATCGACTCTGCAACCACCCGATGTAATGAGCCGAGTGGCCTACGCTCGAACCACTGCGCCAGGCGGTTCTCTGGTGAAGTGATAATGCAGATGGTGATGGTACGAAAAAAAATATCTGTCAACAAACATCTAGCAATGACCAGGGGCCCTACCACCACCTCTTATAGCAGTATTGTTTTAACGTTTCAGCGACTTTTTGTGCAATGACGTTTCTTATTGTCATGACAATAAGGTACGTCATTGCACAAAAAGTCGCTGAAACGTTAAAACAAAACTGCTATAAGAGGTGGTGGTAAGGCCCCAGTTTGGGGTTATCAATCTTATTTACGGATTCAAAATGCAATTAATCAGTGCGAGTTTTAAACCTTCTCCCAGAGATTATGTATGAGTGCCTGATAAACCTGTCGAGTTCGAGAATGTCGCGGATATCATTGCAGTTTGCGGGATTATTAGTTTTACCTATATTAAGGCCGGTATTAATATATCGATCTCAAGAATCATATCGAACTTAGGTCTTGAGATGCCGTATTAATTAATAAACATGTCTTAAGTATGACATTAGGTATCTCAGCTCAGCTAAGTAATGATATCTCTGGGGCACTTGTGTGTTTGAACTGTGGAAGCGATTGAGCAAATAAAACAGAGTTGTAAATTGTAGTGTGACATAATAAGATAATTAATACACTAATAAATTCGCAAGTAATAATACTTACTGATAATCTTTTTCAGCAATGTCATCATCACCGCACATTTATAATCTTAAAGAGACAGACTTTTGAGATAAATTAAATCATCATATCAAAGTTGGTTGCTATCGCTCGACCCACATGCAGACTTACAGAGTATGATTTTACACAATCAATAATGTTTCCTCCACATATTTTTTATCATCTTTAACCGGTGAATGCCGCTTATAGGCTAACTGCAATATCTTCTTCTTATATGGTTCTCTTCTCGTATGGTTAGTGGCCAACCTGGTGTTAGAGTTGTTCAAGCCGCCCGAAGGCCTCTGACAAGGCTTAACTACTGCCTTGATGGCAAAAACCGGCACTGACTTTTTACGTGCCCTCCGAAGCACGGAGACGCTCAGTTCAAATGCCACTAAATGGTAACCCATCTCTGACTGACCTTGCCAAGCGTTGCTTAGCCTCCGATCGTTTAGCGATCAGGGATTGCAGCTATGAGCAGCATATGAGAGCTATGAGCACCTATAACTCCAATATAAGGCTAACCTATGCCATTAAAATGTTAAGGTAATTCTTATTAACGTCTATATTTATGTATGTTCATATTTGGTTTTCCCCTGTTAACAAGTTATATTTTAATTTAGTTGCCACGTTTCCTGCCTGATGTGTTATGATTTTAATTATTGTTGTAACAGTTACTATTTTACGTTATATACATTCCAGTTAGATGTAAAACAAATAAAGGCATTATCGATGCAAAATGATTTCTTATTAGCTTCGTTTGTATGAAATCGATCTGATTTTCATCATTCCAAGCTTTTGCATTATAATTTAAAAAATAAAAAATATAACGTCACGACTTTTATCCCCATTCGGGGGTAGTCAGAGGATTGAGTGGCCATACACCACCACATTGTGGAGGTATTAAGCCAACTCAAAGCCCACGTTTCACCAGATAGTCAGAACCCAACGTAACAGGTGGTGAACCTTGTCGCCATTATAATTTGTAAATGTTAAATCCGTTTTAAGTTTACTCCTAATTATATTTTTCAATCGAGTTACGTGTAACATGCCGTGAAGACTCTTTCGCAAAGCAAGTTTCATTGTAATGTTGAATAACTGATTTAAATTGTGAGTGACGTCACAGCGGCCTGCGAGGTCAATGTTGATACTGCGCAAATAATACCTTTAAGAAAAGACCGACGTACAGTGAGCGTTCATAAGAGTAGTATCAAGCTAAAGACTGTATTTCTGTGGATAAACTGCACAGTATTAAGATTTGCTACTGCACTTATGAATGCCATTGTACATGATTTGGTTTGCCTTTCGGTCAAATAGTCAATATTTCGAGGTACCCGTAGCTTGGCTTGGAATAAAATCACGTGTTTAAGGCAAGACTTTTAAATTTAGTTAGATTTAAATAATTTGATTGTTTGTGACCGTGACCTCAGAGTTGTATGAAATGATAACGAATCAGTTTATTCACATCTTTAAAAGTTAGTTCCGTTTAACAACGTGAAAAATAAGGGGGCGTCCATAAATTACGTGAGGCGATTTTGGTGCTTTTTCAACCCCCCTCCCTCCTTGGTGAGATGTCGTGAGATTTGGCTCGACCCCCTCCCTCTCTTAAATGCCTCACGTAATTTATGGACGCCCCCTCATACCAATCAATAATGATGGGCTTGCAGGTAGTAGATTCTTATATGAGGTGTCCTAACAACTTAATTTTGTATGCATATTTCATGATCGATGATGATGATGATTGGAATGATCAGTGTTTATCGACGTATCAAACTGTTCGCACATTACTTGTTCAGTAACCATAGTCCGTTGTACAGTTCTCATAATCCCTTCATATCGGTAGCACAATGGAGGCTTAAAATGGATAAACTGACTATTGTTACTCGCGTGTTGTGTGTTCCTGTTATTATTGCTCGCTGTAATGTTCCTGTATCAAGGAAATTAACTGTGGCAGTTACCTATGCCAAATGTTTTGTACATATAACAATCAGCCGGAAGATGTTTATGCATACACCTCCCCCAAAGACCATACCTATACACTCACATCACGGCTCTCCGACACTCGCATCCACCGACATCCCGCGAGGCGTGCGATGTCATTGGTTGAACTATGATTAAACTAAATTTGGCACCACTAAAATTACAGCACATTCTGAAAATTGTACTTTCTTCTGATCAGCTTATACCTAATGATCGTGACGTGATCGTGACGTTTAATCTGAATTTGGGTCCATTTAAAATCATTACAGGTCTAGCTTTTGATCCTTTCACCACAGGTTTAAAGTCAACATAGCTAGGACCTTTATAGAGGTTCAGTCCAATGCTAGTAAAATGTATAATGGAAGGCCACTATTGAACGTCATATTCCTTGATGGCTTTTTCCTAACGATATCTCTATTTGCGATCATTTCAATTTCAAAGGCAAGTAAACACCGGATGGATATCATGCTATTATTGTTTATTGTAGCTGCTCCCTCACGAAACTCAACAATAATTATATTTTATAGTTGATTCAGCCTTCGGAATTGGTTACGATGACCTGTAGACCTGGATTAAAATAATGAGCTATGTTAACACGTATGAATACTAAGAAAAAATAAAAAGGAAGGACAAATGAAAGACCCAGGTATAACCCTAAATAAGTTTTGAATATTTAATAACATCAAATGATGATGAGTAAAATGACGTCTAGCGGTCGCTCTTTATGACTCATGTTTTTAAGGTTCTGATTCATTCCCGAATGTAGATTTTATATTGGAAATTGCTTGATTTCTGTATTTGTATCATGTTTTAGATTTGTCGACGTTTCCCTTTGGGAAATTTCGTAGACTCTCGTAATTTAATGGTTCTATCATCATCATCGTCTGTTCCTTGGGGGAGGCCTATGTCCAGTGGACGTCTTTTTGGCTATAATGATGATGATATCGATTCATTAGGATCTACAATTCCCTGTTCTCCCAACAAACATTGTCAGTATCTAGTGCTTCTTGGATCTTCTATCTTAGTATCATTACTATATCGTCCAAATCTTTCAATTTTTACAATATAAATATTACAGTATTTGTTTGTTGTTTTGTTTTTCATACAGCGATAGTGCCCAAGAATATAAACAGTAGTAGCCGTTGCGTCTACTCGCATTGACCTTGGCCAGTTCAGCTATGAATAGCTTGGAGTTAGTTATTACACAATAATACCGGTGTCATACAGTACAGGTCATATCACGTGCGTGTTTGTACATAACCACTTGTATATTATGCACCGGATTTAAATTATTATCTAGCAAATTCTCTACGAAAGCTTTGTTCTATTTACATCATTTTGTTGTGATTTCCAAGACTGCTCCTTTAGGGCGTGCATCTTATTGATCAGTGTTTGCATTGAAGACGTTGTGCATTGGCTTTTTACAGTCCCCTTTTGTCTTTCAAATTAGCCTTACTATCTTCGATGGAATATTCTCACTCCCAAATATAAAGAAAGTTACCATGGACTTACACTGGCATTACAAATCACTATTGTCTCTAAAAATGTTTTGTAAAACCATTGTAAACTTGCAAAAAATCTTTATAAAGGCGGTTAATTAACATCCATTAAATTAAATTAAGAATGTCAAGGAGGTTTTAATGCCTCCATTACTAAAGTTTTAAGTACTTGTTTGTTGTGATCTGATTGTAGGCCTGTTTGTACCAGTTTCAAGGTTTTATACCTTCCATTCTGAAGGAGATTGCAGACACGTTTTTGCTGCAGGCCGATTCAGTCCCAATTTTACCTTTACAACTATCGTAAGTTATATGACTGGTTGGTTTGAGGATTTTACTGCTACGTGATTGGATGACAATTTTGGACGTTTTGTTGCAAAATTCTTCGAGGTCTCATCGTTTTGGTTCAAAGTACGCCTCCCTAATCCATGTTTTATTGCTTAGAACACATAATTGCCTCGGTAGTCTTCTTTGCGTGACGCATCAACATTTGTTACGTAGTATTGACAACAATATTTTACATAATTCACGTAGATGTTGAATTTACGTATTTATTAGGTAACCGAATTGGGTCGTGACTCTTAGATTTTGCAAGCGTTTTATCCGTTTAATGTTTAATCTCTCCCATTTTTGTATGAATTGCTTATTATTTTTATTGAACACAGTCCGATAAAATATTGAGTTATCGCCTTTAGCTGGCTGGTAATTTTAACTGTATTAACATCATTGATTAAAAGTAGTGTTTATTAAATTTGTTTATGAATTGGACGGTCAACCCAATTTCTATGGTTTTGGTGGCCACTCTAGGTACTCTAGCGACTAATATAATAGCTCCATTAGATATTACGGCCCACGTAGCTCCAAGGACAAATTGCAACTTATCGTCGCGTGAACCTTTTAGTTCGGATCGGGAGCAGAATAATAATTGTGAATTATGTTGTACCTACCTTTTTTCTAGAGGAGGTACAGAACATAAACTTTTTTTACAGCTTCAAAGTTAGAATCAATTCATCAACATTATTCACTACGTGTTGCTCGCCGATTCATTCGCTTACCCCTAGGTTTTTACTTATAGTTGTTGTTTCTTTTAGCAGATAGAACTACGAAATTGTGAATCAATTTTCTAGTTTAGTGTAATGTGACAGTTCAGCATATACAATCGTTTTTGGAGTAGCTGTCGTGATGGGTATATTACTGTTTATTCCTTTTTATCCTTTTAATGCATATAATATGTATTTATATGTGCAATAAATAGTAGGTACTTACCTATCTGTCTTTACTAATACTAGGTAACCTGATTTACATGTTTCCTCGAAGATTAGCCTTATCTAATCTAACTATTAATTTAACGGATAGCTGTTAATTAAGATTATAAATACATTCTTATCGATCGTTATCTCTACGTGACCGAACCCACGAGAGACGACCCGGCAATCGAACCCATTGAATTTTACTATTATCTGATATGCAAAGTTATTGAATTATCTACCTTAACACACAACAATAAGTTTTAATTTATTCGATATCAATACTATTCTCACGCTTTACGCAAAAGACGCATCGTCGAGTATTTTCGAGTCACTTGCACCCGAGCAGTCGTCGAGTGCGGACGTCTAATATGTGTAATTAATTGATTTGTAGTCTGTTTCCGATTGCAGTGTCGACCTTGCTTGGTGAGTGTGAGTGTTGATGTTTGAGAAATACAATTGAGCTTTTACTTCTCAAGTTCGATTGGTTAAAATATTTTTAAATTGTGATCTTTACAACTGTGGAAAAATATAGTGAATTATTTTGTGATTGGGAGATTATGTCCTTATGAAGTTCTTGTACGTACGTTTACGTAATACTACCTATTGTGTTGTGCTACCGTGGTACTTCTCCAAAACAGCACGGTTATATCGGGAGCACTGCGGTTATTAAATAGTACTTATGTACTTCACACTGGCAACGTCAAAGGTTAATCTGCAGATAAAAGGAGACGCGTAAGATAACTGATGATAAGTGCATCATTTAAGATACTCATGTGTTTATACCCATAGTATCATATGCTATAGTATTGCAGCAAGGGACTTTACTTACACATAACAAATTCGCTTGAACGGTGTAGGTTAGGGTATTGAAATGACCTTAAAACTAAGAGTGTCTAGCCATACCACATACCAGTTTATGACTATCGGCTTCTAACTTACAGTATTTATGTAATTCCTTTGGCACTAAGCACATATATTCTGTGGTCATGCGGCTTCTCATCTCAACAAATACATGTCGGTAAACGTTTCCGCTCGTTGGTAAACTCGTGCGCATCTACGTCACCAAAGCGTATGGGCTGTCACATGGATACAGCGTATTTACGAATGCCAATACTAAAACTACTGGGAGTTAACCTTTACCTTAATCTTAGAGAACCCAGACGAAAAAAAATTATAGGTATTTGCGCATACCAAGTTTCTAAATATAGTAGTGCTTAAGGGGGTAAATACATGGATGGGTGACTGCTAGTGGCGTTTACAACTGAGCGCTTCCGTTTGTTCTTCGGGGGACATGTTAAGCTGTCGGTGCAGGCTATCACAGTCGTTAAGCCATGGCGAGGCCTTCGGGCGGTACTAACAACTGACCCAGTTGGCGAAGCTCATACGAGCGAAAGAAACAAAAGCATTAGGATGTTACCAATCATTCGACCGTCGTCGATCGAACGTCACCTTGTATAGAAACGGTCGAGCGATTTATGTGGCCACCCTTACTTATCAATACCCCTTACATAATATAATGAGGATCATACGAATAGTCGCTACAACGATAAAGCAATTCCACTTATCACTAAAAGAACCCACCTTGGCGTCGTCGTCTTGATAATATGCAGGTTATCGAAACTAATTAATTATGAGCTAGTCACGTTTTTGGGATTAATATGTCATCTACTTACACTTTTACCTAGAGCTAGACCTACGTGGATGTGCTATCTCTGCTTACTAGATAAAGCTTTTGTGACCTACTTTATATCTTTATTTCACCCGTAAAGAATGTTGGAATATCTCGTTAGCGAGCTCCTAGAAGCCAAAGGAAATATTTATATGCCTAAAATTTCATAGGGTTTATAGTTCGAAACATTTTATGATGAGTGAGGCAACCTAAGCCTTTATGTATGAGAAGTAACAAGTTGTATTTACCACTAAAGCTTTTCAAATAATTAGAGCTGGTTGCGAAGGCAAAGTTTACATTAGGACGAGACTATTTTTTATTTTATCCTTGTCTCTGATTCTGTCCAGATGAACTGCATCCAGTGGGGCTAATACCGTCACTAAGTTGAATTGCAGCAATTCTGCTAAAGCAATTCATTTTTCCAACCCTCCAGCAGAATCCGCTAAATTTCCGTGAAACTGTCACGAATGGCGTAAAATGTGTCACTATTCTACAGAAATTTAGCGGAATTGCTAAGGATTCCTCAGAAAATCAGAAAAATGAATTGCATTGGCAATATTGCATAGCGTCAATATTAACCCCGCAGATTGCAAAATTGCAGTTTGGATGCAGTATTGATGCTGCCATCCAACTGCTGCGCAGTGCGCTTTTAGTCCGAATAGACCAGGATTTTGATGGACGGACAGTAGATCTAAGACTCGTCATGAGAAGCTTAAAACATCATATAAGAGCACACTAGATTTCGAGCGGCCTCACTCAAACGCTACTGAAATGTTTTGGTTCCACTTAGCGGGGTTTATGTTCTTGTTTTTTGGTTCGGATATTTTGCGATTGATAAGTACTCTAAACCCGAAGAATAGCTCCAAAACTAGAACTGAAGATGGCTTCAGTTCTACGCATACAACTGCTATCTACAAATCTGATTGCTAAAATCTCGTCTTGTTCCAGTATCCACTAGGACACCAGAAAGGCCAAGATGTGTCCAATCTGGCCACTCCATTTGATAATCCTGTACGTGTTGGCGCTATGTCCGCTATGGGTGGTGTGTCAGGCCGTGCCGAGCCTGACGGCGGTCTTCGAGCCCAATTCCACATCAGTCAACATGGATGAAGAGGTGTACGTCAATGTGAATGTGGCGGGTGAGTGGATCTCCTTTTTCCACCTATAGGTTGGCGGAATCTTCTTTCTCCATCGCTATCTAGTGCTCTGTTCACATGATTCAAGTTGACAAGTGGTTAGCAGGCTACTGTGGCTAATCGCCTACTTGTAAACTTATTTACAGACTATCGAAGGAAAGAGATTTGACATGTTCAACTGATGCGAATTATCTTGAAACTCTCAATTCATTCTAATTCAGTTCATCAATTGAAGATCTATATCAAGCATGTCGTCCTCTTTTCTCATCTTTCTACCGTTTTTCTAGCTATTCTATTATTTATTATATCTGACGGTATTATCATACGACCTGCATCCGACTGCAAGACTACTGCAAAATTGCAGTTTGATGTAGTTGATGTAGCTGCAACTAAACTCCCAACCGACTACAAGCGGACTGCACGCCGACTGCAAGCGAACTGCGCAGTCCGTTTGCGGTTTTAGTGCAGTTCTATCAACTGTATTCAAACTGCAATCTTCCAGTCGGCTTGCAATCCGAATGCACCACAGCTGAAAAACCCCTAAGAAAAAGGAAGGTGTTTGAATCTATTATACCTAATTTATTTTTCTTTTCTCTAGGTACCGGCATGCAAGTTGGGGACCAATTGAATCTATTAACAGATCATCCACTCCTAGTCGGAGCCGAATGGAATTCCACGTATACGTTGACCGAAACGCATGTAGAGAACAGTGTTTTCGAAGGCATCATGCGAGTTAAAGGCATATTCCTTGGTAAGAAATACTTATTACTTTTACTAGTTGTAACTCCATCTTTTTATACAAGCGTGCGGCCCGTCTGATGTTAAGCAGTTACCGTAGCCTGTAGATGTTTGTAATATGAAACACAGCGCTTGCACGTTGTCAACCTGAAGGGGAGTTGTATGTGGGAGATTTGGGCTTCCGGCTGTCTCGCTCATCGTACGAAACGCAGCTAAATTAGAGCTACTTTAGGCCGATCTTCTGTATGAGAGCGGTACTAACCCGGTCGAGCCAGCCCGATATGAGCTGCAGTCTATTGGCTACAGCTTGGCTCTACCACCTTAAAATCTTGAAATGAACTTGAAATATTTTATGTTAAAGAGTTGCTAAATAATATGCATAAATAAGCTGAAAAATTAAGTAAATACCTAGACAGAAACAACTAAGTAAATAATGAACTCACGTTTCAATTGATTGGCTATTTATATAGCATTAATTTTACATGAAGTCAATAATATGTTAATTTACATATTTTTTTACAAGTAATGTGTGTATAGGTGTATGTGGAAAAATAAGTTCCTTTTGTTTAACACGAAAGACGTGTTCAAAACACGTTTAATTTATTACTTACAAGGAAAGTAATTAATGTTGAGTATTACTTGTAATAATATCATGTTCTGCGTGTGAAAAGAAAATGAAAGAAAAAAAAACCATTGCGCACTTCGGAGATCAAAATACATGATAAAATAGCTTTATTCTAGAAGACCAAAGGAACAAAAATAATATACGTCACGACTTTTATCCCCAGTCGGGGGTAGTCAGAGGCTTGAGTGGCCATACACCACCACATTATGGAGGTATTAAGCCAACTCAAAGCCCACGTTTTACCAGATAGTCAGAACCCAACGTGACAGGTGGTGAACCTTGTCGCCGTGTATACAGGAACTGACTATTACCTAATCCCGAGGGATAGGTAGGTTTCCTAACGATGTTTTCCCTCACCGTCCAAACCAAAGGAACCTGCAATCAAAAGTCCAAGATTCATTGTTTCGAAGACATGCTTGGGTGTAGCTTCTATACATATGTACATCTCCTTCTACTTAATAAAAATCAATTTAACACATCGGCTGACAGACAGTGAACTGTCTAAAACGATAGCACTAGGAGCATGAAATTTTGCAGAGTAGTTCCTTATCAGCCCTAAGAAGGTGTATTGAAAATTCACCCCGTATCGGTGATAAAAAGGGAAATAATAATAAAGGCAAGGGCCTCCCTTCAATGCAAGAGATATTTAGGCCACGCTGGTCCAGTACGGGATGGTTGATATCACATGTCTTACGAAAAGTTAGAATTTCTAATTCATGCAGGTGTCCTCATGATGTTTTCCTTCACTGTAAGCAACTTATGATTTGCACATAGATTTCGAAAAATCCAGAGGTTAAGCCGGGGTTTGAACCGTCGGCTATCACTGCTTTCGATATTTATACAGGGTGTTTGGAAGCAGGGTGCAAAGTCTTGAGAGAACGATAGTTGAGACCATTTAGAACATTTTGAGCCATACATGTCTTAGGCGAAGTCAGATTTTTTATTTTAACTGCTATTTT
Organism: Drymonia ruficornis; assembly: GCA_947859195.1. Lineage (NCBI taxonomy): Eukaryota > Metazoa > Arthropoda > Insecta > Lepidoptera > Notodontidae > Drymonia > Drymonia ruficornis. The sequence goes on along the minus strand of OX401926.1, from coordinate 5,318,198 downwards.
TGTAAAACCCAATTGCTAACAGCTGATGGCCAACAGTGCCCCAATTTAAGTAGGTATGTTAAGTGCTTACTTTTTTGGGGTTTGTCAGATGTATACCTATTCTAATCTACGTATATGTACATCTTACAAACCCGACAAAATAACAAAATAAAAATAGCAGTTTTAATAAAAAAATCTGACTTCGCCTAAAACATGTATGGCTCAAAATGTTCCAAATGGTGTCAACTATCATCCCCTCAATGCTTTACATCCTGCTTCCAAACCAGAGTTGCAGAAAAACAGGAAATTCAAAATGAAAACTGTTTAAAACATGTTTAAATCGTTGTTTAAAACATTGATTTAAAACAGGAGGAAAAAATCATTGTATTTGAATGTTTAAAACATGATTTTTTCGTAACAACCCTGTTCCAAACACCCTGTATAACCTTATTTTTTGTCAGGTCATTCAAACGTGACAATGGAGGTGAACCGCAGCTCAGAGTTGCATCCTGTGGATGGGGTGCTGCCAATCATTGTGTTGAGACCCCAGAGGCCTATAGACACAGTGTTCACGACTAGTGTCGCCCTCTTTGTAAGTATACATACATTCTTCTTCCAACTCCTCCTATTCTTTCTTTGATTAAATTCATGTCGGTTTTAAGGCAACTTAGCTTTGCCCTGGGAGTCGGTCGAGGGTCAAACCTCGGCGTCATCGTTGGACACCATTGTTGAACCAGTGGGGCTACTCCGAAATACGAAACGAAACGTTTCGGCTGACGAATGGTACGTTTTTCTACACTCCCGAAAGTGTTTCGGATTTAATACGTGATTTGACGTTGCTTCTTTCGTGGACCCTACTCCGACAGAATCCGGAACATTTCCGAAACAGTTTCAGAGTAGGAAAATATACCATCCGTCAGCCGAAACCTTTTGTTTCGTATTTCGGATTGGCCCATTGGCTAACAGAAATAATGTGCGGTGCCGGGTGCATATAGCTCGCAGAACAAGGCGGTTCTAGATGACTACGAACTGGCAACATATAAGCAAACTCTACTGAGTTTTGATTGCGGCCTCTGATTGGTCGATAAACTCTCACAGTGGACTTTGTTTATAAAATCCACCAATTGACTTTGAGATCGTCCTGCCTGAACAGGATTTTTGTGTGCTGATAATTTAAAGTTTCAGTTTCCAATTAATCTTTTGGTGATAGCTACATTGTAAGCCAAAATTAATCAAATAATTATTGATCACTTGCACGTGTAGATTTGTATCAATTAATTATATTAATCTGTACATGCCACAATGTAATGGAGATAGAATGCACGTGAAGATAGCGAGCCTTTCAGTATATTTATTCGTACCTATGATTGAATTTACCTTGCAAACGAAGAGATGCAAATAAAATCACGCGACGGTATAAAAAAATGGTCCAACTATTTATTTACGTAGACCACCTTTGGGGTAAAATTATTACATTATCGCATCACAGCAGACCCAAGAGGTGGCGGGATGATGACTCCTAAATGAAGGATTGTCCCACCATAGCAATGAGTGAAGTGGAGGAAGCAAAGGGAGACCTTACCCAGCAGTGGGGTAACGCAGGTTGATTAAAAAACCCCCAAAGAGTCTTCATTTATGTTATGCAGATGAAATGTAAACTCAAAATATCAGTAGGAAAGCACAAATTATATGGGGATATTATACATTTTTACATTTAGGCTGAAGTGGCAGTGGGCGGTGCACATAGCCCGAAGAACTAATAGTCGATGGGGCAGAAAGGTTCTTGAGTGGCGACCACGTACCGGAAGACGCAGCGTGGGTAGGCCCAAGGTGGACTGACGACCTAGTGAAGGTCGCGGGAAACCGCTGGATGCAAGTGGCACAGGACCGGTCGTTATGGAAAACCTTGGGGGAGGCCTATGTCCAACAGTGTACATCGTTTGGCTGAAACGATGATGATGATCATGACATTAACAACGTGTTCCAGATATCGCTGATCTTCATAAACTTCGGGTGTGCGATGGACTGGCCCACCGTGAAGGCGGTCATTCGGAGGCCGGTGGGCCCCGCTATCGGTATGCTGGGACAGTTCGTGTTCATGCCACTGGTGAGTCATAGATGCAGGAACAAAAGCATATAATGTACACGCAAATTACTATCCGTGGTGCCTCCTTTTTCCCTTAGTTGTAACAGTCTCGCTTCTTTGGTAATCAGCCTATACAGTTATTTTCGTCTCCCGCTTTGCAACGCAGGGAAGTGAATGTCTGCGTCCATATCAGGCGCATGCCGCGCCCGAGCACTCAGTTTTGGCGTCGGAACACATAGACATAATGTCATAATACGAGGCATGCGAGGCATCTGGACGCACCTATTGAATAATCTTCTAACTCCTATTCTTTCTTTTGATTACATTCGTTTTCAAGACAATTTATCTTTTACCCCATCTCATTGTTCCACACCATTGTCGATCCTGGCTTACAGGAGTAACAGTGGGAGTGTAGGCCTATTCCCGATTAAAAAAAAAATAATGTCCCCTGTCCAGATGTCGTTCGGGCTAGGGTTCCTGATCTTCCCGAACTTCCCGGCGATGCGGCTGGGCATGTTCTTCACGGGCGTGGCGCCGGGCGGCGGCGCCTCCAACGTGTGGACCTTCATCCTCGGAGGGAACCTCAACCTCTCGCTCGCCATGACCACCATCTCCACCCTCGCTTCCTTCGGTGAGTTAACTATATACTAGGCTCTATTGAAATTTATGATAGATAGATGGATAACACTTTATTTTACACCAATACACATACAGAACATAAATGATAAACAAAAAAAGAAGCAGTGTACAGTGTGGCGGTCTTATCGCAAGCTGCGATCTCTTCCAGGCAACCTTTGGATGGAGAGGATTCCGTGTTTTAGGCCCGCCACATACATACGGAATTCCGTTTCGAAATATCGAATCGGATTTTCCGAACGCGATACGTCCATAGATTTTGATGGAGTTACTGCGTTCGGAATCCGGGCCTTAAGCACGCTAGTAGCAGCCTTAGTGCATTTAGGTCCTTTAGGGCAAAGTGGCATATACCTATGGACCACGGCTGTCCTCTAGATGAGCATATTTTCTTGTTTCATACTTTTTAGAGCGTGATTTTTCAGTAGGCTGGTTTTAGTTTTTGGACTTACTTTAATTTGAATATTTTGGGGTTATAGCTAACTATATTGTACTAATTAAGCCCTTTAATTTAATACCCAACACAGCTTCATAAAAACAAATAGTCCATGACATTATGTCCTCTAGATTATATTTAATAAGTATCTGATCTGATGACGCTTCCAACGATAACTCATTTGTCAAATTATGATAAGTAGTTTGGAAGTTATTCCGGAACAGCTGAACATACATGCCGGTCAAAATCACAACCCTTCGCCGTAGTCGGGTAATAAGCGAAGAAGGGAGGTTAAAGGAGAATTGTATTTCAGCGTTCATGCCAGCGTGGCTGTTCTCGCTGGGGCAAGTGGTGTTCCGTAACGCGAACATCGTGGTCCCGTACCAGCGGATCGCGACCTTCATAGTGGGGCTCGTGGTGCCGCTGGCTATAGGACTCGGCATGCAGCGCTGGACGCCGCGACTCGCCGCCTTCATGGTGCGGATACTCAAGGGATTCTCCACCACCCTGCTGCTCTTCATCATCATATTCGCGATCGCGACGAATGTGTATATATTCCAGCTGTTCACTTGGGAGGTAAGTCGCGTTTGATAGTGCAAAATTTATATCTTTAAACTTTTTCCAAACTTTTTACTCCAAAAGTCCAAAAGTTATCTCCTCTTAGACGAGACGGGTAAAATGTTTGAAATATTTATTTTTTAAACCGTATTTATTAAACCTTCATATTTAAATTTTAAGCAGGAAAAAGTGCTATTGCTATTATACTTTGTGAAAAAAATACCAAAGTGAAGCTGTTTTCAAATTTAAATTTGTATCCTCCGCCAAATGGCACGGATTTTTTTTTACCAGGTGGAAAAAGCTAAAACCTAAAAAAAAAATAGTTTTTGTGAAGCAATAGTTTTTCGCGTCACAATTAATTATTTTCGATATTTTGCGCAAAGTGGGCGGGGTTAGTGCGCTCTCGACCAATCCAGACGGCCAAAACTCTCGAACGAAAGCAACCTTAAGAATCTTAAGATCTATTTTGTGTAGATCTACGTGGCGGGTATGGGCCTACCGTGGTTGGGCTACTCGTTCGGGTACCTGATCGCGCGAGTGCTGAAGCAGCCGCACGCGGACGCGCTCGCCATCTCCATCGAGACCGGCGTGCAGAACACCGGCATCGCCATCTTCCTGCTGCGGTACGCACTCGGCCAGCCCGAGGCGGACCTCACTACAGGTTAGTACCTCTTTTTCTTCGTAGGGGGCGTCCATAAATTACGTGAGGTGATTTTTGAGATTTTTCGACCCCCCGTCCCCCCTTGGTGAGATGTCGTGAGATTTTGCTTGATGCTCGACCCCTACCTCCCCCTCTAATCTCACGTGAGATTTTATTATTTTACACTGTTTTTTGCGGTAATAAAAAATTACGTGAGATTTGGTGATATTTTGCTCGACCCCCTCCCCACCTAAATGCCTCACGTAATTTATGGACGCCCCCTTATCATATGGTTAATACTCCGCCAAGCTAACTAGGCGCTCGGATGGAATGCGGCTCCCCGGCCGCATACCGCCCGCACACCCGCCGCACCTCCCGCATTAGTGATGGAATGTTCTCGAGAACATTCTCACCCGCGGAAACTTACGAAAACTTACTCGTGAGAATTTTCGAGAATTTATCTTCTGAAGCATGTTAAACTTGGCATAAACCTCATTAAACATGCAAGTATGGTGGTTGAAAGTTAGGATAACGTCACCCAAAATAAAAAATTCTCACGAGTAAGTTTCCGAGGGTGAGAATGTTCTCGAGAACATCCCATCACTATCCCGCACCCCGCCACCGCCGCAAGGTGCGGGTGACGTCACATTTGACAGGCGTCTAGTTGGTGCGGTAGAGTAGTTGTGGCCAACCTCGTGTCATAGTTGTTCAAGGCGCCATTTTTTTTATATTTTTTATTATTATTACTATTTTGGATTCCGTATCTGTCTGATACAACAACTACTCGATAACCCGATTTCAATGGTTAAAGAATTCAATTAAATATGTCTATTTTAATTCCTAGTGATCCCAGTGTCAGTGGCCATCATGACGCCAGTGCCAATGACCTGCATATTCATCTACCAGAAGATCAAAGCGTGGTGAGTTATCATCATCATGTTTCATTGTTATGTCCCTTAATGTTTCAATACGACACGTTTTATAGGAGTGTACGTATCGACAGATAACTTTTATCTGTCAAATAAATGTGACAGTTATTTCATAGAATATCTGGATCATTCTTCGCCTGACCATTTTCCGTGAGATGTCAATGCCAAGAAACAATTTGACACTGAGGTCCCACGGAAAACGGTCAGAAGTTTTCGTCTGACCTTTATGTCAGAACTATCTGTTTGTTTGGTGAATAACAGTTACCTGACGATTCTCAAACAAGCCCTTAATTTGACACAACTGAAAATATTGCTGTCAATAGAACGGCAATATAGTTTTGTTAAGTTTAGTTTGTGTACCAACAGAATTAGCACCAATGTTGGTTCCAAATTCAAATTTGGTTCATATTATCTGTTAAGATGGGTTCGCCATACATCTGTGGGTGTGCCGTCTTGCTTAAAGGGTCATCTACATTGACTTTGGCAGGTCATTGGATATTTTTTAATGTTTTGAACAGCGGAGCAAATGAGACCGCTAACAAAAGTGACGTCACTTAAGGTCATGTTGCTTCAGTTGTTTATTCCAGGTGAAATCTCTGTTTGTGTGTAAGGTCTTCAAGATTGAGTGTGGGGAGCATGTAAAAAATGGGGAAGATGCCTTATTTTTTCGCATTTTTTAAATAAGTATCCTAAATAGTACTATGGTCTGACCGCAACCGCTGTACCGCGCCTTAGGTATGCGCGGGGAGGTGGGGGAATGGGAATGCGAGAGCGATGACGGGTGGGAGTGTGGGACGGCGAGAGCGATGAGCCCCCCATCTCGCCGCTCGCGTACCTAAGGCGCGGTACAGTGGTTGCGGTCAGACTATAGCTAGCTACTGTGGTGCAATCACGTAGTTTTGGCTTTGGCAAACTAATAGCGATTACTTGAATTAAATTATACTTATGAGTTAATATAATAATGTACTTACATTGAAAACTAGGCATCATCCCCATTCGATATTGTAATAACTGTATAAATTCAAGGAAAATGACGAGTAACAACACCAGGAGATTAGAAACTAAAAGAGTATTATTTTTTTATTTTCCATATAAACATTATCACCGCATCATTACGGTATCGTCCCAGTTTCGGAGGTACGTCAGACCGCAAGTGTTCAGTGTACGGTTGTGGTGGAGGGGGGGGCTCTGGTGTCACTTGTGACGTGTTTGGGACCGACGCTTACGCTTACAGATAATCCGCTGTGAGATAGGGGCAAAACTAGCGAAGATTTCGCGATAGGAATTTCATGCAGGCCGGACTAAGGCTTGTATTAATAAACCGATCTCAAGGCTGAGACCGAACTTAAGATGCTGTTTTTGACAGATGTTCCATATTTTAAACGTCAAAACTGCATCTTAAGATCGATCTCAACTGAAATGCTGATAAATGCACGGGCTTAAGACAGAAAATTCGCAATATAAAATCGGTATTTTTTGTTCAATAACCTTTCTCCATCTATTTGTATTGGAATATGTGAAGAAGCAGCATGGGTAGGCCCCCCACAAGGTGGACCGACGACCTAGCAAAGGTCGTGGGAAACCGCTGGATGCAAGCAGCACAGGACCGGTCGTTGTGGAAAATCTTGGGGGAGGCCTATGTGCAACTGTGGACGTCTTTCGGCTGACATGATGATGATGTTATGCGGGAATTTGGCACGATATAGGATAAAACTAGGTGTAATTGGTCACCGTCAGTAACTAGCCACTGCGTATTTTAACCGACACAAAAAATAACTGTTTAAAAACGCCATCAATAGCTAATGATAATCGTCTATTACCTATAGCTGGTGTGTTATGTATGAATAAAACTCTTATTTTAAACGGTTTAAATATGTTGTGGCTAGTTGCTGGCCAGTAACACCTAGTTTTACCGTTTTTCACGGGATATTCCACTGCGAAATCTTCGCTAAATTTGTCCCTGGCCTTAGATAGAGTGCTTATTGAAACATAACTGTATGGGAATGTGTAAAGCAAATACGTGTTTTGGCAGATATTGATAAGGTTTTGAGGCCTACCTTTCTGTGTCCATAAATCGATTGAGGTACAGATCGTGTAATAACTGAAGTAACTATTTAAAAAAGCATGAAAATATACGCACAATAATGCTTCATTGATTAAAATAAAACTGTTCAGACTCGGGTGACTATCAAGTTGAAATTAATCTTTTGCTATCTCACTCTCCGCGGTAGTTGGGACAGAGCTATCGGTAAACAGACGGCCCTAAGTCGCTTAGCCATTGGACTGCCATTGTCATTAAGCTGCCAGTGTTCGACCCTCTGATTTCTAAACGACTTAGGGCCAGAGTGCATTTTAGTTTTTCAGTCATTTTCATGTCCGTCTATCGCCCTGTGTACCTATGGGTTGTACTAACTCTTTTTGGACGGAATAAAACCCACTACAGTGAGTGATATAGTTTAAGGATTCGATTCAAAAATAAATCATTCGCCCGAGCATGAACTCTACATCAAGCGCGAACATTTGACAAAATAACAATTGTTTTTGAGTGTGTTTAAAATAATCATCATTAGACTAGTCGCGTTACTAAGTTTGATGTCTTAGAGCCTGTTTCAGAATCGTCATATAACTTTTATCAACCAAATAAATATGGCGTTTTGACAGTTTTTCGATAGAATGTCTGTCAAAACGCCATATTTATTTGGTGGATACAAGTTATTTGAGGATTATTAAACAAGCCCTTAATAAAAGAAGTACGTCGGCCACCGCATGTAAATATTAACAGACAAGTGTCTACTAAAATATCCCTAAGATGTAATATGCATTTAAACGCTGTTTCTACTATTAGAGCCGGATGTATATTATTACCCCCAAATTCATAGAAAGTTATGATCGACTTGCAGTGTAATTACAAATCACATTTGTTCCTAAAAATGCTTTTCAAAACCATTGTAAACTGGCTAAAATCTCTATGAATTTGGGGGTTTGAATATGTATTGTATGCAACATTTAAAAAAAATCTGGCTGTAGGTTTTTAAAGTAATACATGAAATAGCGTTTATGAAATGGCAACCGGGTAAGGAGCATGTAAACGCAAATTGTAAATACTTCACGTCAAAATTGTCTCTTTCATTTTCTTCCGGGAATCTTTCTTCTTTTCTGAAACTATACTACAGTCCCCGAGTTAACTGCGCGGTTCGGTAAGGGACCTTTTGGACCTAGTTATGCCAAAGTGTACCCACCCCATTATGCGCCATGAGATCAAAGGTGGTTGATCGATTGTGGAGAGTTTAAAACTATCGATTCTATATAAAAGACGGGTGTTTTAACTCTCTCCCATGGTTTAAGCTACAATTGATCTTACAGGCCCTTAGCGGGTAAACTATTATCTACCAAATTAAAATATGAAAAAACTGACAAATCGCCATATTTATTTTTTGGGTAAGAGTTATGCAACGATTCTGAAACAAGATTTAAGTGTCCAACTATGGACTTGTTAAGAGCTAGTTTCTGTATTGAATTTACACATAATAAGGTTACATCTATATACAATGGCCACCCTAATGGCCAATGCCCAAATAGCTGTTAGATGGGTACCCTTATGGAGATAACTGCATGGTTCATTTTGGCATAACTGGGTCCTCGGTCATAATAACCACTCAACCTTCCTAACCGCGCAGCTCTCACCATGGGACTCCATATGACCAGTAAAACTATAATAGTCAATATAATTTTCCAGCATTATCAACCGCCGAGCAAAACACAAAGAAATGCTGGAAGAAGATGCAACTCCCACCGGATCAACACCAGACGCGAGCATCGTCGCTGCCATTGATCTCACCGGAGACAAAGACCTTGCCAAACGTGTAGACGACAAGAAACCAGAGCTCAATGTTAGCGTGGTCGACAACGCCGCGTGAATGTTGGTAACAAGATCGCTTATTTTAATTATTTTTAGAATCATTTGATGCTTCTTTTGTTGGTATAAAAGCTGCAAAAGGCAATGGGTTAGTTTTGGAATGGAAATTATCCCAAAAGTATTGGAGCACTTGAGCAATGAATATATTTATATTTTTTATTATGAAGCATTTATGATTTATAATTAGAGAAAAATATATTTAAGTTTAAAGACTTTAAAGTAACAATATTAGAATGTCACAAAAGCTCAAAGCGTACACGAGCCCATACGCCTTTCTCTAATATAATTTTGTCAGGCTGTCTTCAAATGAATTAAAGTGCCAGAAGGCGGCTCCAAAGCCGTTTGTTCACAATGTTCATAATGCTATAAATTACTTTGAATCTGGGAACATCCTTTACATTAAATAACTTTAAAGAGTGGACGCTACAATGGACCTTATAACCTAGCAACACTGAACTCCAAAAATATAAGTTTATGGCAACATTTTCGAAAATGTTCGCTAGTTAGGTCATGATATCTCCCAAACTGGATAATTCCCAAACATTTTCTTTAAAGAAACTATCGTGTTCATGTCCTTATCGACTAATCCAGTCTAAATATAAGTTTGTTTATCAACAGAATTAGTATCCATTGATATTTATTTATTGTGATTAAATGTTACCTACGCGTACTTTTAACTATTTAAATTGTTTTGAATGTACCATAAATTGTTGGTTATGAACAATATTTTTATTTATTTTGTTATTAATTTATGAACTAGAAACTAATAATATGATGGCAAGTCTTTTAGAATGAATTCTCTTGTAACCAGTGATCAAATCTTGCCATCCAAATAATTGAAAACAATTTTTATATTTTTATAAGTGATCTTGTTATTGTATGTTCTTAAAACTAAGAAAAACTAATATATTCTACATGAAACTATATCATAAACGGTCAATTGATATTTTTTTCACATTTTAACAGTTTTGAAATTTTATGAACGCATTTTATGCGATCTATGAACGATTCGTTATTTTTTTACTGCACGGGCCTTCATATGTTTTGGCGCCGTGCATTTTTTTTAAAAGTACCGCATGCAATAAGTATAATAACATAGTGTATGCGAGTTAAATATTGTGATGAAACAAATTTCACCTATAAAATTGTATGTCGCTTTTTCCAAATGCTTTTTTTTCTATTTTCTTTTAAACATAGCACAAATGGTATTGGGTAGGGGTACATTTTTATCTTACGTGTGGTAGGAATAGTATTTTGTGATTTTAAAAGCTTTCAATGAAATCTTCTTTACTTAATTTTGCTTTATTTTTTTTCTAATTATTTTTTTTTTGTTAAGCGTCCCCACCGCGAGCATTTTTTAAAAGCATTTTATAAGTGGTGTAGTCGATTCAGCGTCTTTATATCGAAGGGGCTCTATGCTCACGGGCGAACATTGTATCTGGGCTCAACATGCTCACGGGTCCCCAAGTCTGCTAACTCAATAGCGCTTAATATCATTAAAACAGATTGGTTTTTTGTTACTTACGGTTTAGGTAATCTACGAACCACACACCCACCCACAAAATGAAAAAAACTATTGTTAGCAGTTCACTGCCAATGATTTAACGGACTAACGTTTTTTGGCACAAAGTTATCGTGCAAAGAAAGTATAGTCCGAGTCGGTATATTGACCACTTGTCCGATGGAATGGAAACAATGTGATTGTATGAAATTAGCAGACTCGGGGCCCTGCTCGCGGTGACGCTTTATATAGCGATCTCAGGCCGTCTGTGTGTCTAGTTCTCACATGACTGGTTTTATAGGTGAAACAGATGTGAAACAAGGCTGCTATTATTTGGAACGTTTCTTAACGAGATCAGTATTTCGTTTGAATTGTGAAATCGATTTTATATTATAAGAATAAACAAACTGTTTTGTATGAATACGTGTATTTTATTTTCTACATCACGACCCTGATCTCTGAAGGGGCGGTGAGAGAGGACCTCTTGGTAAATAAATAAATGTCGCCTGAACACACTAACTGTATAGACCTTAACTAAAGCTTTGGTTTCCTCCGATGCCGTCATATAACGGCCGTAATAAAGTGGTGAATGACGTCACTAGAACGTTGGCTATGTAAACAAAATGGCGCGGTTTCCTAGAGAGCGGTATTGGACACCGTTGGTTACATAGCCAATGTTCTAGTGACGTCATTCACCGCTATATGAAGGCACCGCTTTCTGAGGAAACCAAAGCTTTAGCAGCGCTTGAATTATGGCTACCGTTCAATGGACTGGGGCTGGGGGTGACCCAAGTGACACCCAAACCAGGGGAAATTACAAAAAGGCCGTTTCTGAAATTTGCCTGTAGAGGGAATCCAGGTTCTTATCTAAGGTTTTCCTGCGATAGGTAATTAATTATAGATCTGATCAATATTGAAGACAAAATAGTCAAAGTGAAATCGTTAATTTTGTTTAAGCCAACGGAATCACTTAAGGAAGTGGGATAGTGATCCGGGGATATTAGATGTATTGAAACACTAGTTCAATCTATACTTGGTAACAATCCAACATAAGCTGAACACTCTTTATTATATACACCCGTAATTATGAGAGCTCAGCTTATTTTGGAAATGTTACTGCAAGCGACTGTCGGTACAACACTCCCAACATATGCAACCTTGTTCGTACCCATCCTACTTACATATCCCGACGTAAAACCTCTTTTAATATTTACAAAACTTTTTTACACACTTGACAATTCCAAATACAAAACGTCTATCAAACTACACGGCCACCAAAATGGGTAACAAACAGAAATAATGTACAAAAATTCAACATAAACATGCAATAGCCGACCCGAACCGCCGTACAGCTCTCAGAATAGCCAACCATGGGGAAGCCCAAGTGCGACCCGCCTACCCCCAAGTTCCCCTTCAAAATACCTAAACGACTGAACATCCTGAGTGTTCCTAGGAAGTATGTGTATGAGACTGATGAAGGAATGCCGACGTTTACCCCTCGGGGGATCCGGAAGTCGGCTTTGGGTAGTCACGCATCGGACAGGGTAGTGGATGTCGCGTGGCCGTATTTGAGGTATATTTCTTATTTATAGATTAGACTAGCGACTGTAGCCTAGGCGAACACTTTAGGCTAGATCAGAAGGTCCCAGGTTCGATCCCCGGTTGGGCATGCACCAATGGATGAATTTTCATATATGAGCATAATTTACAGTTCGCTTACGGTGAGGGAAAACATCGTGAGGAAACTTACCTAGCCCTCGGGATTAAGTAACAGTCAGTTCCTGTATACACGGCGGCAAGGTTCACCAACTGTCACGTTGGGTTCTGACTATCTGGTGAAACGTGGGCTTTGAGTTGACTTAATACCTCCACAATGTGGTGGTGTACACTCTTTGTAGAGGACGCCCTTGAAAGAATATAATGTAGGTAATATATCGGTTTGTACGTGGTTTATACAGACGCTTGCTTTTGCAAAAGAGGGCATACAAGAACATGTTCAGTCAGGACCGAGTAGAACGCATCGATCGCATGATAGAGTTGTCGAACGCGACATGTTACTCGAAACTGGCGAACTGCGTCATCGACCTGAAGAAACAGGACACTACTAAGGAGGTCAAGAAGAAGAAGGGCTGGTCCGATAGTGAATGGAAGAAACACATGGAATACATCGGCCAGATCGCTGGACCGAAGAAAATGTTTGATCCACCACCTGTTATGGTATGTAAATAAATATCGCCAGACGACGCGGGCGTTAGTCGATCAAATTTATTATATTGCACAATATCATGAATGAGAATCAATAATAGGTCAACAAATCAACTCATAACCAACACTATAGTTAAGACTAAGCTTTCTTATCAATATAATTTGGAAATCATCGAAATCGGTCCTTCCGTTGCGATTTCCACATTTTATATAATGTGCGTATGACGTCACACGGGGCCGTCGGATTGAAGGCGCGCTATGTGCCCGCGCCAGCCCGCGCGCCGCCCGCGCTGCCGAAATGACGTCACAACAACCGCGCGCCAACTTCGCTAGTAATTTAGTCACAGCTTCGTCAATTTTTGTCGTAGACCAAAAATTTTTACACTGTATTTTATGGATTTCTTAGCTCTATAAATCTGCATTCTCAACTAAATTCGTTACGGGCATGAACATTACGGGTCTCCATTGTGCAATGTTTTTGATCGTCTAGTATCGAAGATTGCGCAGTGATTGCACAAAAGTTCGAGCGAGTTTAATTTTTATTTTTTATTTTTTATCGCACCATATTTTTCATTGCACCGTGTAGGATTTGTAGATCTAGGCTAGGTGTGTGTTGTGCGTGGCGGGGTCGGCCACTACTCCCCCATGGTTATTATCGGGGTCTCGTATATACTGATGTGCCTCGTGAATCTTGATACCGCGATTCAGGATCCTATGGTATCTTGGAGCGATGCACTTAACGCCATCTACTGGTAGCGAGTTGCGATGTCGCTACACTAAATAATTCAAACATTATATTATTTCAGAGAGGCAAACGCATGAAACTGGAAGCGTTAATGGCGAGAATTAACGATATGAGCTACATGCCAGACTACAAGTGTCACAGACGGCTCTCGCAGGAGCCTTGGTACCGGAACCCATTGAAGGTAAGCACTACCACCCACTAATATTATAAATGTGAAAGTTTGGATGGATGTTTGTTACTCAATCACGCCAGAACGGCTTAACGGATCTGGATGAAATTTGGCACAGAGATAGATTATAGTCTGGAATAGCAGATAGGCTACTTTTTTTTTATTATGCGCGGACGATGTCGCGGGCAAAAGCTAGTGGGTAATAGGGGGAAAATCCCCGACTTGATCATTTACTTGTAACATAACATCGAGCTTTCGTAGTTTTTTTTTTCAAATATTTTCGAACCGCATTTCGATAAATAACTGCGAACGCTCGATGTTCTTCTGTTACAAGTAAATGCTCGACTCAAGTCTATGCTCACATTTAGCGACATTACACGGGTTATGGTAGGTACCTCTAGTACCTACGCAAGTGTTTTTTAATGTGATTAAGGTGGCAAACAAGCGTACGGCCTAAAGTTAAGCAGTTACCGTAGCCTATAGATGCTTGCAATACCAAAGGCATCGCTCGCACGTTGCTGACTTGATGGGGAAGGCGACAGAGGGAGGGGGAGGGAGGTTTGGGCTTCCGGATCTCTCATCGCACGAAACGCACCGTAATAGCTATTTTACGCTGATCTGATGTGATAGGGTGGTATTATCCCGGTCGAGCCCAATCGCCGCTACCAAAAATTACCGTGATTATATTCGACCTATTTCCTTCACCAGGTTTCCCCTAGTGCCATGAAATACGTAATATCAGAGAGAGTCAAGAAACTGGCTACTCCGAGAGCTCTACCACCGGCAGATTGAACACCCATCCGTTTCCGACTGGATTTGACATTGCTTACCATGGCTCTATGCTTTAGATGTACTGACGGAAATGCACCAATCTTGAGCTTCATACATGTTTAAATGCATTTTACGCCTCTATGCGCAAAGTAATTACGCCAAAATATTCTTGCTAATATAATATAAAACCTATAATTCACTGGCTAAAGTTGATAATTCTTGGTTGGAGAAATGTTGAATGGATGAAGATTTAAGATTTAGTTATTTCTCTTCGTATACAGTTAGATAATTTAGTGACAACGTGTGAATATGTAATGTCTCCTCGGGAATGTAACAAATGTGCATCATCATTGCTGCTATTTCAAAGTTTCCATTAGTACATCTATGAGCAAATCAATGTAATTCATCTTCTCAATCCAAACACTAGCAAAATAAACCATTTTTAGGGTTCCGTACCCAAAGGGTGCCAACGGGACCCTATTACTAAGCCTACGCTGTCCGTCTGTCTGTCTGTCTGTCTGTCTGTCTGTCTGTCTGTCTGTCTGTCTGTCTGTCTGTCTGTCCGTCTGTCTGTCAGCGGGCTGTATCTAACAAACGGTAATAGCTAGAGACATGAAATTTTCACAGAATGTGTATTTCTGTTGCCGCTACAACAACAAATACTAAAAATAAAATAAAACTTAAAAATAAAGGGGGTCCCCATACAATAAACTCGATATTTTTGGCGTTTTTATTGATAACTCATAAATTAAACAATATATAAAGAGAAAACTAACATTTTAACCATAAGTGATCATTATGATATATTTTAGATAAATTGTTGACAAAAAAAGAAATGTAAAACTACATTTTTGACCCATAAATAAGTTTTAAATTAATAGTACCAGTCAAAGTAGCGCCATCTAACATTGTTATGATATCATTGGCATTACAGTGTCATAAGTAGTATAATAATTCGAGTGCAATACTAGAGATCATCTTAGCCGTATGGTTAAGGCGTTAGTCCACGTGTATGTGGGTATTAGGTTCGAATCTGACTATGAGTTGTTTTTTTTTTTTTGAGTAATTCGCATTTTTTTTGTCACTCACAGCTTAAATTAAAATAATGTTAACACTAAACTGATTTGTGCAAATACATTGTTTACGTACGTAAACATATTTGTAAATCAAGTTTCAAATGCATTCGGAGTTTCAAGCACAGAGTATTAGAACTATAGATGGCGTTGTAATAGTTTTTCACAGAATGTGTATTTATTTATTTGTGTACTTTATGTACCTATTATTGCAGGTGTGTACTAACAATTATGGGACTGAGGTGGCAAAAAAGCGTACATCCCGCCTGATGTTGAGCAGTTTTTTTTATGGGAGTGAGGTGGCAAAGAGTAAATAATTGTTGCTATAACAAAGATAATATAAAATAAGAACCTCATAATATATAAAATAATAGTACCGCTACGCACCACTAGATGACGCTAGATGAGCTCCTAGATCGCGCTATGGTTTCGTTTTTCAGATCGCAATATAGTCACGACCAAAATTCGCCTGCTATTGACAAGTTTTGCGTTATCTCTAGGTTTCGATCGATTGGAAATTGTTGTATTGCTTTCATAGTGTCATATTTGATGGCAGAATACTCCCGTTGCCTCCGACTATAGTGTGCGGGGATTTTAATGTAGACTTACTGGAATCTAATGAGAATGCACCTTTAAAAAAATATTTTGACCATATTGGTTTAAATTCAAAACTTCCTCGTGTTGTAACCACAACGGGTTATACTCAAATAGATAATGTGTTTATCAATATTGACTTGAATGCTGGCACATACTGTGCACTCTTTAGTTACCATAGCCCTTTATGGATACAATTTCGAATTGAGCAATAGATTTTATCAAAACTATCCGAAAAGTCAGAATAAAATTTGTATTTCTGTTGCCGCTGTAACAACAAATACTAAAACAGAATAAAAAAATATTTAAGTGGGGTTCCCATACAACAGACATGATTGCCGTTTTTATAGAATGGTACGGAACCCTTCGTGCGCGAGTCCGACTCGCACTTGGCCGGTTTTATAACATTTCGTTTAATTTTTGATCATATTTACAATGTCGAACAATTTTATCTACATATAAATAGGTTACGTAATTGCGGTTTACTTTGACCCTAGTGGGTAACTTTGGCCAAAATCAGCTAAATACTTGAAATTCTCGCTTCCGTTTGGAAAAGTTAGATGGCACTATATGCTCGTAAATCCATACTCTTTTAGATAGGTTTATTCCACTTTGTGCACCTGGGTGATATCACCTGGGTGGACAAAGTAGAAGAAAAACTCGCCTCAAATCACCTGGCAAATTGTATCACCCAGGTTATTTATTTCGGTTATTTATCACAGGTGCACAAAGTGGAAATATTTAGTGTTCTTTGTTCACCTCTGAATCAAATCACCCAGGTGAACAGAAGCGACTTCTATTTATATATTTTTATTTATGTGTGATAAGCACCCACATTCAAAATACAAGGGCCTTAAATGTGCGAACAGAATGGCGAAGGCGTCGCGTGGCTGAAACTGCGCGCGTTGCTCAAATGCTAAAATGCTGTGTAAATAGATACGCCGTATACGTAACGATAACGACTATTATGACGTTAATATTTCGCTCAAAGTTTTGACATGTGCGTAGTGTAGTTTTTGGTGGTTGTAAACTTGTGAGGACCGTTTGTTGCTGGGTAAGGTAATGATAAAAATAGTATTTGCTCGTATCAAGTAGTTATCATCGACTTCTGTAGTTTTATTTTGAAGTATATTGCTGTTTTTGCCTGTTTCATTAAATAAACAATTTGGGGTCAAAGATTAACGTTGACCCTGGTTCAAAGTTGACCGCGTGCTATTTTATTAAACAGTCTCAGATAAACCTTTCCCACTGTTTCAGTAGATCATGCTCACACTGAACCTGCACATGCTTCTTGGCAGTTATACTCACATCAGAAGTCACAATCTCAAAGTGTTCAAATAGATCCAACCCCAAGATGAAAAAACTGAAAAGGATTTATCTAGGCAGAACAAGCTATCTAAAAAGATGCTGATGGTTGTCATTATGCAAGATTGAAACACCATAGTTTGTTGAAAAAGGTTTTTGCTTTATTCCAGAGTTGGAAAAATAAACAAGTTTTATAATTTTGTTTTGTTTGCTGTTATTTTTACATAGCGTAACGCAAATTTCTAAGACTTTGTATTCAATAAAGATGACTTTCTCTTTTAAACTGTACGTTTATTTAATATAACGTGCCAGAAGCCTTACTTTAATACTTTGTCGCAAAATACAAGCTACACATGTATTTTAAAAAGCCAAAGTTTCCTTCCTTTAATGTCAACATAATCTAAAATGCATTTTTAACAACAATTCCACGTTCAGATACTGTAATAATACGTTAAAGATCATACTAACACCATTTAACAAAATGTATCACATTTAAAAACACAGATTAATAAAAATTCTAACAAATTTTAACTAAAGTACCCCGCAATTACGGTACTTAAGAAATACTGAATCCGTATAACGTTGACTAAGAATCGCAGATCCCATATTTGTAAATAAATATGAATAAATAAATTATCCTTAACATCGCTAGGGGGCGTAGGCCTGCTACTGAGGGGTGGGGGGTGGTATTCAGGCCAGACTGAAGATGACTGCGTTCGTGAAATCTTTGGTGGTGGACTGGCCGCCGAGGTCTTTGGTCCTGACCTTACCGTCTTTCAACACCCTGGAAAAACATTATATGTATTAGCCCTTTTAAAATAATAATAATAAATATCCTGGGACATTCTTTTACACACGGCTACCTGATCCCAAACTAAGCAGAGCTTGTACTATGGAAACCAGATAACTGATATTACTACATATATGTACTACTTTTTGTTTGTAAATACATACCTACTTAATATACATAATTACACCCAGACTCGGGACATACAGACATGTTCATTCACACAAATGCATGTCCCGGGTAGGAATCGAACCTACGACCTGCAGCGTGATATGCGGAATCTTAGCAACCACGCCAACGGGCCCGTCAACGTTTTAACGTCCCACTTCTAGGCACGGGCCTCCCCTCAGTGCGAGGGGGATTCAGGCTGTAATCCACCACGCTGGCCTAATGCGGGTTGGTGGATAACACGTCTTTCGAAAATTTGTTAGAATTTCTAAGACGTGCAGGTTTCCTCACGATACCTCACATGCATAAAATAACTGACTCACTAATACCAGCTCTCAAAAGATTCCGTTCCCGTATTCCGTTCTGTCTAAATTGACCCTTAGGCGCCATCCATAAATTACGTCACACGAATTTCATGGTATTTGACTTGGTCACATTTGTGAGACGCCCTCCTCCCTAGTGTGACGTCACATATTTTTAGAAATTTTCAGAAATTAAAAAAAATCGTTACCACTTCAAAGGACAATGCCCATTGCAGTATGGACAAATGTACTGAATTCAACATTTTCGTGTCTTCATCAAAGCAGCTTTATTCTACTCTCTGATATGCATAAATACTCCCTCAAAAACAGCACGTTAAAATACAATGTCATTTTGGAGATTTGGTAGTAGGTACAACAACAAAACAGTACTTAAAAAGGTCTGAATGGGTGTATAGGTCTTAAAAAATCACAATCTGCTGCTCCTAAAAGTCATGCTGCACCTCAAAGCAGTTAGTTCCACTTTATTTTAAAACGCAAAACTAACTCAACGCAAAAAAAACATACTGAGACACATGAAACTATTCATGTCTATGCTGAGACTTGACATTTTGACATAATGATTACAAAAACATCTAGGTACCTACCTACCTCAAAGTATTTATTCATGACCTACCTACATCAAAAATAATACATATAAAAATAATAGATAATTGTATAGTCCACCGCATTTCAGTGGCAATGAGCATTTTACATAAGCAATAAGGATGATTTTCGTAATTCAAGTGTTACCCATTGGCTTGCGATCGACCATACTTATCGAATATCTATTTCTGTGGGATTATCGAAACTGATTCATTAGTATTATTCTACCAACATACAAACAATATGTTTTATACCTATTTCAACAATTATCAGCTACTTTACTTCAATCCAAAAAAATAAAATCGATCACCACGTAATCGATATAGTTAAGATACTAAAAATAAGGACATCCTTAATTGACAGGTGATTTATAAAAATGTCGTCATTTTAATAGCCGAAAACCTAAAACAACTATTTATTCTTCAAAAAACTATCCCATTGTAAATAATGTTTAAACTTTATTCAAAAATAGACTTTTTATTTTAGATTTTTCATACTTATTTACTTTTTGAGACACAAAACATTCTTCAAGAGTACTGGATTTGGGCATTCTCTTTTGTTTTAATATTTAGAATTATATATTTTTAAATGTGACGTCAAGAAACTTAGGACCCCTCCCACCCCTTGTCACACAATGTCACATTTCGTCGACCCCCTCCCCCCTTTACGTGTGACGTAATTTATGGATGGCCCCTTACGCTGGGACAACAATGTCCATTGGGAGATGCGAGGCACTACATGGTACTTTGGCCATGAGATACACTAGAAAAACGTGATTGTACTGACTTGTTGACGGCGTTCTTGATCTTCTTGGAGTAGGCGTGCAGGTTGACGTGCGCGAGCAGGTTGGCCGAGCACAGCAGCATCGCGGTCGGGTTCGCGATGTTCTTGCCCACCGCGCCCGAGAATATGTGCCGAGCGCCCTGCAACACAACACCACTCAATATGTAGATGATAATTATTTAGTCTTGGAGCATGGCTGTACACGCTCGTCGAAACACCACGAGCCAGGACGAGTGTGTACATGGTGCCCTCGTCACGTCGCATCGCGTCTCGCGTAGGGATGTGCTTTTTTAAGCTCGATCCGATGTTGTGGATCGTAACGTCTCGATCCGATCTGCGGATCGAATCGCATGCATTTGATCCGATTATCAAAAGATCGATCCAAATAAATCACATGAAAATACAACAGTTAAATATTAATAATATGACATTAATTTCAGACAAAAATGGTTGGATGGTTAACTTCCTTCCTACCTTCAAAGACGTAACAAAAAATATATTATCTTGAAGACTATTTTTTAAGTTTAAAATTAACTTACGATAATATCTATGAAATATTTTGAAGATGCCAATCGGTGTTTGTGAACCAGAGTTAAATCGATCCGTAATTCGGATCGCATGGTTTCGATACGATCCGAAAATTGATTGGATCATATACCTAAGATCCGATCTTCGTAAAGATCGGATCGAATCGGCGCATCCCTAGTCTCGCGGCCCTCGTTCGCTCTGGGAAGCGTGTTAGTTTTTCCCTCGAGTCAAAGGGTTTCTTCTAGGTCCGTCGCAATACAACAGTATGTACATGGCGGAGTCTCCACGCGACGAGAGGCACGTAAGGCGAAGGTACAAGCATGTACAGCCAGCATAAGACAGGCCCTAAAACGAATTGGTTGTATCGGTTGCTCGCTACTGGGCGCCCACTAATAAACAGTACTGACCTGCTCGAACACAGCACACTCGGCACTGTAGGAGGCGCCGGCGACGACTCCCGCGCCGCCCACCAGCCCGCTGGCGATATTGTCCACGATATTGCCGTACAGGTTCGGCGTCACCATCACGTCGAACTGGTTCGGGTTGGACACCATCTGCATCGTGCAGTTGTCCACTATCATCTTCTCGAACTGGATGCGGGGGTACAGCTTCGCCATCTGGAACGAAGAAAAACTCAACTTCATCCTTCCTTATCGTATGGTTAGTGGCAAACCTGGTGGTGAAGGCTTCTGAGTCAGGCCAGGCCTAACTGCCGCCTAGATGACAACAACCAGGACCGACTGCTGCCTAGATGACAACAACCACGACAGATAGCGCTCTAACGGCCTATTGACAGTTTCTTTTCACAATTAAAACCCGTTGACCCGACGCGTTTACTCCGTTCGGTGGTTCCATGGGGTGAAGAGTTTGAAGCGGGCCAGTCACAGCGCGGAAAGGGTGGAAGGCGATAACGTTTTGATTGTAAAAAGAATCTAGTTAAAATAAATCTCTTCTATGATTCTGCTCTCCTAGTATGCACTCTCAAATGATAAGTGTCTGCCTTAAGTACTAGAGATTAAAACAGGTGCGTACCTCCTCACAGCTCCTCAAGAAGAGCCCGTCTCCGAGCTTCATGATGTTGGCCTTGTGCACGGCGGTGACCTTCTTGCGGCCCATCTTGACCGCGTAGTCGAACGCGAACTTGGCGATGCGCTCCGACTTGGCGGCCGTGATGATCTTCAGGCACTCCACCACGCCTGGTCACCAACAATCATTTAGATTTTGTTTACCTCCCCCAATACTCAGTTTTGCCAGCCAATTTCCGCAAGTCATCATTCTGCTAGGGCCCTAAATCGCTTAGCCATTGTGGCGCTACTGTGGCGTTTTGCTATAGGGATCGACCCTCTGATTAGTCGGTCAGCCAGAGCTGCACAACCGACCATGACAAGACAAAACGCGAGATAAATCGATTTTGAGGCAGTCTCTCATATGCATTAAGAAAAAGAGGGAGCGACTCCGTGCGACATAATGCGTGAAAAAAGTCTTGTCTTGGCGTGTGTGCTAGGCCCACAGAGGGTCAATCACTACAGCAGCTCAATGGCAGTGGCTAAGCGACTTAGGGCCCTGACTGCCTTGCCAAAAACCTTCCTGGGCTTGACACAAACACACATTAAAAAACTTGAAAATATACTTGACACTGGCTATATGCGAAAACCGAAGTCATAGCGAAAAAAACGGCAAGTGTCAATGTCACTCCACAGCAAAGTTTTTTTTTTTTTTTGCTAGTAAAAACCCGTATCACTCACCGGGCACGCTCTCGTGCTCCAGCGCGGAGTACTCCCCCTCAGTCTGCTCCCTGATGATGATGCAGTCCACGTCGTGGTGGCGGCACTTGACGTTCGGTAGCGACTTGACGTGCACCACGTTCGCGTACAGATCGAGTGCGTTGCGAAGCTTCATGTTCAGCGTCTGCAGCTCGCCGGTGTGCGAGAAGTCGGGGGTCGCGAGGATACCCTGGATATAAATAAATAAAATAAATATCCTGGGACATTCTTTTTACACACGGCTACTTTATCCCAAACTAAGCAGAGCTTATACTATGGAAACCAGTTAACTAATATTACTACATACATATACCTACTACTTTTTATTTGGAAATACATACTTAATATAATATCCTGGGACATAATATCCTGGGACATTTTTGTACACACAGTTACCTGATCCCAAACTAAGCAGAGCTTGTACTATGGAAACCAGATAACTGATATTACTACATATACTACTTTTTTATTTGTAAATACATACTTAATATACATACACACCCATACTCCGGACATACAGACATGTTCATGCACACAAATGCACGGGACATGCATTTGTACATAGGAATCGAACCTACGACCTGCAGCGTGAAAGGCGCCTCCGCGCCAACCACGCTAACGGGCCCGTCAAATATACATGATTACACCCAGACTCGGGACAGAGAGACATGTTCATGCACACAAATGCATGTCCCAGGTAGGAATCGAACCTACGAACTGCAGCGTGATAGGCGGAATTTTACCAACCTCGCCAAAGGTCCCGTCGTATAGACACGGTATTGGAATAGGGCCTTTGGTGACGTCAATAACACTACAACATCCTGTTTTAACTTCGTTTCGACATCCGATTAGCGCATAAGCCCCTCGGCTCATTGCACGGGGTATTTGCCGGTTCGATTCCCGCCACCCGAAACCACTGATCTCAGAATTTACAATGAATAATTCATGAAGATAATATAAGAGACCAGCCCCCCTAGCCAAGTGGCTACGTCTACAAGCGTTTCTACAAATCGCTACGCTTCATGTATGGAAATGACATTACAAGTCGATAAGTAGATCACGTGACTTATGTCATTCACATACATGAAGCGTAGCGATTTGTAGAAAGCCACTTGGCTAGGGTGGCTAGTGGTTTCAAAATGGACAGTTGTTAAGAAATTTGGTTGTTTGTTTATAAATGGTATTTACCTTGATGCAGATCTTATTCCTCGCAATGGAAGTGACGACATCCTCGAGAGGCGCGCTCAGCGTAGGGTTCACTTCGGAAAAGAAGAATGACTCGAAGTCCACTGGGATGCTGGCCGCCTACAGAAGACAAAATTATTGGAATATTGGCCACCAAATACTGGCTACTGAAGAATAATATCATCATCATCATGTCAGCCAAAAGGCGTCCACTGTTAGACATTGGCCTTCCCCAGGGTTTTCCACAACAACCGTTCCTGTGCTGCTTGCATCCAGCGGTTTCCCGCGACCTTCACTAGGTCGTCGGTCCACCTTGTGGGGGCCTACCAACGCTGCGTCTTCCGGTACGTAGTCGCCAGTCAAGAACCTTTCTGCTCCATCGGCCATTAGTTCTTCGAGCTATGTGCCTCGTTTATTGCCACTTCAGCCTACTAATTCGCAGTGCTATGTCGGTGACCTTGGTTTGTCTATGTATCTCCTCATTTCTGATTCGAATAATACAACTTATCATAGAGCTACAAATAAAATTAAACTCGATTATGTTTAGCTTAGTTTATAATTCTTTGGATGATCCAATATCTTACCTTGAACACTTCTTGTACAGAGTACACCATCTCAGGTCCAACGCCATCGCCAGGGATGAGAGTACACTTGATCCGACCCTCCGTCGAGTTCGCTTGCTACACACACATATAAACATTATCAACACATTGAACTAGCTTACTTGGAAAGTTGTATAATATATTATTTATCCTCTGGGACATAGATTTAAGATTGGTATCCGCGCGCGTCGTAACTATTTTACAGAAATTTAGCAGGAGTCCTTAGGATTCTGCTAGAAAATCATAAAACTAATTGTTATGTGCCCTTTTTAGCGTCGCAGGTTACAGAGTTGTTCTTTAGAGTATGCGGATGTTATAATAAGTGTCCCATATAAATAAATAAGACTGAATTATAAGTACAAGGACTGATAATGTAATGCTAGGTCATTGAGTACCTATTATGATTATCGTAATTTCTCAACATAGACCTTATGACTTGACCCTCAGATAAACAAACAAGGTTTGTAGGGTGACACCCTATTTTATATTAATATATTTTATTTATTAATAAAAATAGATATAAGCTTACAAGTGACTACTTATACAGGTTGAATTTGATATCATGGGCATCCTTTTAAACTATGACTCTACATATGATTCAGAATATTTTGGGAATATTAATCAACAAATCAATTGACAAAAATGTATTGCCCAGGTAAGGTATAACAGTTAATCTGTTTGCTTATTTGCTTACTGGAGCAATATTTTTTTATCAATTGATTTTTTTATTTATTTTCCCAAAATGTTCTGAATCATGTGTAGTCACAGTTCAAAATTCACCCTGTATACTTTGATTATGTAGATTAGCCAGGATATTACTTAACTATCTGTGTATGTATTTTTATAATTTATTTTTTGATAATTATCGATTATTAGCAACATAAAAGCGCCCCAGACCCGAAATAAAATGTAACATAAAAAATAAAATATATAGTGGCTTCTTATATGGTACCTAACCCAATAAATAAGACCCAGTCAATATGTATGTAGATTACGCAATACCCACAACAAATGGCCAGATTATGTACAACAAAACATTTGCATATTTCAGCCATATGTTTGGGTATTAACTAGGACTCACCACACTTAAATACATTATTATTTTGTTTATTGCAGAAGGCCGAATTCCGTCGACGAAATAAGTTTACAAATAGAATATGCAATAAGCTTCATGCCTCCTTTACAATAATATATTACACCAGCTTTCTTCTCAAACTGCTTAATAATGTAAACCCTGAAGGGTTTTCCCATTGTGTCTCTTCACCTATCACCTACTGAGAAGTACATGCTCCAAGTTCTCATAATTAAGTATTTGGAGGGCCTCTGATCAATCCCTTAAGGATGACACTTATTTTATTTTAATGGCCTCTCCATCGAGTTGCGAACACTTTAGGTGACAACTCATCAGCTATCACATGCTGTCACTGACAAGCCCATTGCTGCAACCATGCAGGTTCTACTTTGTAACCTTCTTTGGGACATCCAGGATTCTTCTATGGACAGTGTCCACAAATCAAGATATTGGAGTAGTGTTGTTTGCAAAATAATATTTTTTATCTATCTATAAGTATGTTACACCACAATCTTCTGTAACTTACCTCTAGAAGACCCATTTAGGATAATCTAAATGTGAATTAAATATCAGACAATGTTATCAGTTAAACAATGCGTTTGGACAACACAAAGGCTCTGCATTGCAGTGGGGTCATGCTACATAATTCAGTAATTCAGACCTTCTAACTGCTAATATTAATCCTTTAAGGCAAAGGCAGTTAAGGGGTCTTATATACATGTACAAATTTTATTAAATACATAAAAACATGCTACAATGGCACCATCCTATTCTGAATTTTATAAACCCCATATTTTATAGAAAGATGAATCGTCATTTGAATTCTCAAAAATCGTTTTGACGTAATTTTCGTAAATTATACCCCTAAAATAATTTCCTAACAATTATAATATAAACTTTTACCTATTTCACTGATATAATTTCACAAAAAGTAATCCATTTTGATTATAATAGGAGTGTAAAGTAACATAATACTTATCCCCAATTTAGAAAACATAATTTTGAAGTGTATAATTTTTAAATAAATGAGGGTGTATCACAAAAGTGATTGTAAGAATAGAATGGTATATAGTATTAAAACATATAGGTATACACTGACATGGCATGCAACTGGCAAACAATAGCTTACTGCTTAACTGTAGACGGACAAGTAGACCCGATACTAAAACTTAGAATATCCAGATTTTTAAAGATAGGGTATGAATCCTTGGTTTTGATAAGTTTTGGGAAAAATTATAATAATGATTTCCAAAAATATAAGACATACAGCATATAAATGTGACAATACATTAAAACATACATAACATACTTAACTAAATTTTGAAACTAATTTGGTAGAATTAAATAATTGATAAACTATAACAAAATAATGAAGCAAAGTATAGAATCGGAGTATTATCAGAAAATATTACAATAAGTTATATTTGATGGAGGGACGCATATAACCCTGATGACGCCCACTAGACCTGCAACCACTCAGAGCGGTGTCCAGGAGGACCCTCTTTGTCTGACATATTTATACTTTTACAGTCCAATTTTAATAAAATTCATGGCTTTATTATTTACTGATAATTAATTTTATCGTTAAAATACCGTAAAAAAATTATAGTTACTACTCAGACCGTACCAAATTATAATGTGATTCCTTATGAAACAGAAGGTCCAAACGCGGGCAGGACCCTTCATTATTTTTCAACCACCACCAAGGCCTTCAGACTAAACCATGGAGTGTGTTTCAAACAATATAATTCAGTTCTTATATTTCCAATAATTCCTATAGGTAGGTAAGTTTTTTGCTTCATTATTTGTTTATTTCTACTTGGGTACTTGCTATTAGTATGCAGTTAGTAGTCTCACCAAGGTGCCCATATTGTGTGCCGCGAAACATACATTTTTATCAGCATTTACAGAGGTTGTGTGGACACCTTTGCTTATGTGCTGTGAGCCCTGAAAAAAATAAACCTCAATGAGAATTATGTTTAAGAATGAACGCAACTTGACGCATATGCATGCATATGTCTAGTGTCAAGCCGGTATCGAATAGCAGGAAAATTACACGTTTGTATCAGCTCCGTATTGAAGTATGTATTATTAGCCTTGCAGATCGGAGGTCACGTGAGACAAGAGCGATAGATAGAACACCATTTATGTATATTTAAAATAATAAAATAGGAAATTGGTGGAATAAATGCTGTAAATTAGCTGCATACATGCAGTTCTACACATTAATCAGCATATACATTTTAAAGACGAGTTACGAAACCAACATCACCACACCATAGATAGATCGTTATAATAAGTTATATGTTGGTACTGTACCTGCACCAGGGCTCGGCAAATGTTTCTTGTAAGGAGGGACATCCTCGAATTTTCCTAAAAACCTTCAAAAGGTTATTTTTATTAATTTTAATTCGGTCGTCTTTTCTCGCAAAAGACGTAACACGAGAATTCCGTTTCACGTAAAATGACAACTTGGGGTGGATGAGATAGATAGTCGAATCGAACCCAATGTCGAACAAAACTTTACTCCGAGAACCCAACACATAATTAATTAATTAATTTTTTGATATGCTATTAATACAAAATAAGTTTAATTATAGCTCAAATGTATTAAATTATTTAATCGACCCGTCACCAAATCCTGGTATCTACATAAAAGTTCTATGTTATGCTTGAAACGGAACGCAATATAAACGTCAGTTCATTAGATGTTACAAGATAAAAATATTACTTATAATTGGTATAAATTTGACTGATTTCGAGAATTAATGCTTCAGACAAAACCAATTTAAAGAATACATAAGGTACTTAAGATATTTACGTACATAGTTTAGTTAATAAAACGCTTGTCTAAGCCCATGACCCTATATTCGATAGTAGAGATATGGTAGTTTCTTTCTTTAGTAGTTTTTTCTACCAGAAAGTTACAGCACCCACAGCTAAAATATTTTTTTACATTGCGCCGTCAGTTCATTCAGTGAGACGGCGCAACATTTGAACTGTGCGAAATAGATAAAATCTTTGAAGTGATGATAAAATGTTTGTAACGCATAATTCTGCTTAGCGATAAAATATTGAAAATAATCGGACTACGGGAATAAATATAGCGAGCTTATTTACTTTATAAAAGAAAAGGTAAGTTTGTCAAATAATAGAAATATGACGAGTTGCAATCCTATTATTTTCTAACAGAAAAAATATATTTATTGCATTTATTTTATGTTCATTATAGCTAACGCAATTCCGACATATTATTTTTGTACGTAACATCTCCACTTTTCATATTAAATTGGGTAGGTACTGACTGAAATTATATTTGTTAAAATTATTGATCAAATTCTCCCATGGTATTACGTGATTTCTCCGATAATGTAAAAGAAGAAACAGGTCAATGTCTCTGAAACGATGAACTGGCATAGGTCACGGCTGATAAGTGTGATACTTGAGTACCTAAAATAATTAAAATCTTGGAGAGCAAGTGAATAATAATGTATCACGAACAATCCGCTTAAATAAAACCCCGTCTGGTCATATTTTCGTGAGACTGAAAAAAAAACATAAGTAGGCTACTTACAGGCATTGGTAAACCTATTTTAGGGGATTATTATAATTAGGTGTAGTGTAGTATCAAAGAGTAAAATAAATAGGTATACCGAGGTATCATCGTCAAAGCAGCACTACGCAATGGTAGGTACCTGCCTAAAATTCACCCTAAATAATACATTGACTTTGAACTGATTATAGCGAATATTTTGCAAATCAAATGACCTCATGCAAATTAATGTAGATTACGCTCTATTGCTAAATTAACTTTTGCAAGTAGATAGGTAGGTAAATAAGTAGGTTTCAAAATAAAAATCGAGATTGCTATCTTAGCAAAAAAAAAAAAATTGTAGTGTTTGTGATACGCGTTACTTCCAAGAGCAGTAGGTACCTAAAATACCGGCTATTATGATTACCTATTCTGAAACATATATTATTTTTGGCCCAGTGGTCCTTGCCTAAGTAGACTACGAGGGTCTATGCACACAAACTCCTTGTCTGCACTGTCATACAAGTACCTAACGGATGGTGTAATACATACATAGGTACTCTTCTGTAAAACGGGTATTAGCTACCCGATATTAAGGTTCCCTAACTCTCAAACTATAAAAATAGAGTCCCTTACTCTTATTGCTATAAATATCGGGTGGTGTAATACCCACTTCATTTACTTACCTACTCAGTATCTGTCGGCACGCACGTAAAGCACGGAACGCATTATACGTTGATTTAGTTTCTGATAGACCTACGTCTGCTATTGGCAACGTACGCGCCGACCGTCGTTGGTTTGTGCAAAGCAACGCGTGATCCGCTGCGTGCAGTGCGTGCGAGCGCGTAGGAGAGATGAGATTAGTAGAGTATTAAGAATATGTTGTGTAAGTATCCGGATATATGTTTTAAATAAACAATGTACTAAGTACCTACGCGTCCATAATTAGGCACCCTTGAATTTCTGATAACAATAGGTCCTTGCCTTGCGTGTCAGTTCAATTATCTAATTACGCATCTTATCAACACAAACATTTTTAATTACCCAACCAAATGTAATTGAGATAAAGAATCGGTTGGGTAGTGCACCATATACCAACTATTTTTGTATATTAAAATAAGTATATTAAAATAATAATATAAATATAAGAAAATTGGTAGTTTTTGCGTCATAGGGGCGCTACTGCAGCGTTTCTTCACGCCTTCTATTTAGACGCGCCTTAAGTTCATTCAAGTCTAGTATAATTCAGTAGAACTAGCAGAGCGGTGGTACGGTGAGGGAAAACATCGTGAGGAAACCTACCTATCCCTCGGGATTAGGTAATAGTCAGTTCCTGTATACACGGCGACAAGGTTCACCACCCTCACGTTGGGTTCTGTTCACTTCTGACTATCTGGTGAAACGTGGGCTTTGAATTGGCTTAATACCTCCACAAGTGGTGTAATGGCAACTCAAGTCTCTGACTACCCCCGAGTGGGGATAAAAGTTGTGACGTATAATTTGTTATATTATGTAACTACAAACATTGTCTGCAGGACAGTCGACCACAATGAGCAAGACGATAGACCTGGACAAGCCTCGCTATGACCAGACGACTTACATGGGGAGGGCGAAGCACTTCCTGCTGCTCACTAACCCTCTCAACATATTCGCATCCGAATCACAACTCGACGAAGCCAAGAAGATCGTTACAGAATTCCGGTAAGTAAGCGACTTTGATATTAGGGGGCGTCCATAAATTACGTGAGGTGATTTTTGTGATTTTTCGACCCCCCCTCCCCCCTTGGTGAGATTTCGTGAGATTTTGCTCGACCCCCTCCCTCCCCGTCTAATCTCACGTGAGATTTTTCAAAAGCTATATTCTAGAGGAGAAACATGTTTTACTTAATTTAACAAAAAAAAGTTAAAGTTAAGTTTAGTTTTAAAAAAAACTTAATTTAACCCAGTTTTCTTGCAATTTTACACTGTTTCTTGCGGTAAAAAAATTACGTGGGATTTGCCGAGACCCCCCCTCTCCCCCACGTGAGATTTGGTGAGATTTTGCTCGACCCCCTCCCCCCCATAAATGCCTCACGTAATTTATGGACGCGCCCTTATCGCAAGACTAACAATACTTCTGAGATCTGATGAGAAGAGATGAGAAGCATGTGACTAAAAGAGTGATGAATGTGGATGGATAGGCCCATAATAATGGATGGAACGTATTAAGAACGAGTGACATGAAGGAGTTTGGAGTGGACGTGATTATTATGACAGGAAAGCGAGAGGAATTGAATGAAAGAGCTGTCTACCGGTCGCCAATTTGATGATTAGTCATGTTTAAGTTCATGAATATGCGTATTTCCTAGGGGAGTTGAACCTAAGCGCGATATCGCGCGAGGCAACCATGGTGGCGCCACCGGGGTGATTCGGTAGCCGACATCGAATTGGTTGCGCTACCAAGCGGACACCAGGTGCAATATCCTCCATACGGCTCTATAAATTTTATTGGTGGAGCGACTGGTTGCGCTACCACTGGTGTCCTCGCGCGATATAGCCCTAAGAGGTTGTGTCAACAGTGGGAACACGCATTGCCTTAGGAAAGTTCGAGGTAATCTGGACGTGAACTCGTAACATACTTAGTTAAAACTGATAAGTTATTTAGCAAACTTTGTGATATGGAATCATTACACCTCGAGGTCAAAGCCGGTCGCATAACAAATTAAAATATGCTAATAGGTAATTTAAGCAAATGCGCACATATTCAAGAGTCAAGACAGTATCAAAACCATGATCAAAACTAAACAAAAAATTCAATAGGTACGTTTATTTTTATAATATCTAAAGGCGTTACCAAGAAAGACATACCTATGACTCTCCAAAATAGTACTTATGTCCTACTAAACTGAGTCCATGGACACAGTGCGACTCAGTCGTTCGCGGAAAATAATGTTGAAAACATGTCGGTATTGCCAATACGGCTCTTTTTACACGACTGCCCAAAAAAAGGAGTGTATATGTGATTAGGGTTCATGTATGTATGTATGTGAGATTCTTTATTCCACCATAACGTATAAATGCCTGAACGGATTTGGATGTATGGGGTATCGTTAGAATCCTTAGATCATTCCGGGTAATTCTGATAAATCTTACCCATCAAAATGCCTGGAATTGCAAGTGCGATAACAGATGCGTGAATTTCGCTGCATGTAAGTGGTGGAATGAGCACAAATCTGGTGGTTGCAATGTAGAATAGGAGGTACCTACCATATCTCAAGGTTAGGAGGTGCCATATCTGCTAAAATAATACATCAATCTTTATCTTAGTCATACGTTACGACAGTCAGAAGGATGTTAAAAAACAGTTCGTTTAACCAACACAGTAGCACCAACCTATTTAACGCGTAAATGAATCGACGTCCGCATTCGCTAAACGATAGCGCTGTTTTCAAAATATTCGTATTATTATGATGACATCATGAACGGTGATTCTGAATGAAATAGCCCCCGTTCATTATCAGGTAAAATTAACCAAAGAAATTATAATAGGTATGTACGTAATAATAATTCACTGATCCATTACTCAAACGCAACTCAGCCACAAAAGCGTCTAAAAAAAAAATATGACGACCGCTTGGCGCAGTGGTTAAAGCGTGCCGCTCGCTTCATCGGGTGGTTACGGGTTCTATTCCCGCCAGAGACCAATTTCAGAAATGGCCTTTTCGTAATTTGCCGTCTGGGTGTCACTGGGATCGCCCCTAGCCCATTGTATGGTAGCCATAGCCATAGCCATAGCAAGCGTTGCTTAGTTTGGGGCCATACGATTGGTAATTAAAACAGGCTAAACATTTACACCGATTTTTGCAGTTGTCTATATTTTGTCATTACAAAATTAGTGCTCCGATACCCGCGCAAGTTGATTCTCCGGTAGACGATAACGTGTATGGTCCAAGTTAAGCAGGACCTAATATCGAAATGTGCTTTGCAGGCGCACGAAGAAAATGCCAAGCGGGTATGATGAGGACAAGCTCTGGCAGACGAAGTACCTGTACGACAGCGCGTTCCACCCCGACACCGGCGAGAAGATGTTAGTGATTGGCCGCATGTCAGCGCAGGCGCCCATGAACACGCTCATCACTGGATGTGAGTATTTCCTTGTTTAACCACCGATTTGACTCGCAGAGAGTAGCTTAATTTTGACGAGCCGTATAAAACTAGGGTAGAATCTGAAATGAGGAGATCCGTAGGAGAAATAAAATAATCGACCGATAAAAAAAGCAAAGTTGAAGTGCCAGCGGACGACGCACAGCTCTCAGAACCGATAACCATTGGGGTGGAAAGGTTCCGAAATGGCCACCGCGAACGTAGTGCAAGACGGCTCTCCACTAGGTGGACTGAAGCGGTGGATAGTGGCGGAAGACCGTGATGTGTACAAGTCATTGGGGGAGGCCAAGATCCAGCAGTGGATGAATACAAAATATTGAGTTAGCAAGTCTCAAACAGCTTTAATGGGACGTAAACATTTAAATATTTGGCTTTTAGTGTTCTGGGATAACTGTAGATGAAACCCCAAATATCAAAAGCCCTACAAGTCCTGTCTTCTTTTCTGTCCCCTTGCTGAGCGTCATACCATGTCCAAGGCGAAGCACCACGGATACCCATAATTCCACACCCTACACTCGCACTACTTGGTCATTAAAATTAGAGTTAGCAGTTAGGTAAATGTTACAATACCATCAAGCGCTTTTGGCAAAAGCTAATCGAAGTGAGCATCTTCAGAGCATCTTGCCAACCCCTTTTGGGCTTCGGGATCATACAGCCGTGATGGTAGAACGTTACTCACCTCATGTTTCTTCATTGTCCAGGCATGATCACATTCTATAAATCAAACGCGGCAACGGTGTTCTGGCAGTGGATCAACCAGACGTTCAACGCGATTGTCAACTACACGAATCGGTCGGGAGATGCGCCCATTTCCGTCACGTGAGTTCATAGTTTCATACCCTTCTACTTGGCCGGCTCAACCACTCAGAAAAGGTAGACGGAGTTATAAGAAGCATTGAAATGAACTCCTTTTGCCTCTTTCATTCTTATAGTCTCTCTAGTTTTGATTAGACTATGCCTTTTTATGGTCTCGTCAGTTCAGTCGGAATTTTGTTTGATATTTTAACTCCCCATAAAGGCCACTTAGGCATTTCAATTTCAAAAATATTCCATAGGAGTAAAGGTTTCCTTGTTTTCAGGCAACTCTTTCAGTCGTATTGTGCAGCCTGTGGTGGTGCCCTCGGCACTGCTCTGTATTTGAACAGCAAGGTCAAGGTAAGAAACATTTTTTTATTTTTGTGAATATTGTGCTAAATGTCATGGTCATTTTCACATTATTGTTCATCGTTTCTGCATCATCGGTGGAAATTGTGTCTGTATCGACCTTTCCTGTCTCATTTCTCTGCGTATTTTTAACCTTAACTACCACAATCTCCGGGATATCATATTTATCATATTGTTTCTTTGATAAAGACTTGGCTTTCTCGTTACCTCACGTCATATTTGCATTGGAGATAGTTGAATTTATATGTTTCGTAGAGGATGAAAACTAGATTGGCAATGATTTGTGGAAATACAATACCAATGTTTTGATATTCTCAGTTGCCATCAAAGTTCGGTGTACAACCGAAGCCAGTTGTCCACTGGCAATGAAAAACATACGCAATAGCCCTGCAGAACACCTAGTGGAACTAGAAAGAGTTTGGTTAATGCAGTCACCAAATGTTTCCACAGATTTAACTATCCATAATCTCTATATTCGATCTTGGATTACTACCGAGACAACCATGCCCTAATTATTAGGTAATAGGGATTAACTATAGTGGCTGCACATGTTCAAATTATCCTCAACATTGTAAAACTAATCAAATCACTTCATTTTCACGTAAAAACGTAGTTTATCTATCAACAGATTAGTCGATACCAAACATATTATAAGTAATATCGTTTCAATTTATGGACGATTATATGCCTACTTATCGCCGGAATTATCGTATTTCATTGATGTTATCAGCTATTCTGTACATACGTCACGAGGAGGTGTGTCGACTTGTTTGCCGAATTTATCTGAATCTGGTCTATACACACTAGAATTAGTACCTACTGCATGCGGGACTGCGGTAGACGTCATAATGATAGACCTAGGTGTGTGGCTTCAAGGATATTGTCTCCATAGCTACATCCAGTTTTCCTGACCGGTTATCACTAAATGTCGTTTGAGAGGCGGTTTTAAAGAAACGAGTCCGTGAACCTTATTCTTTCTAATGCATCTTCTAAAATTGCTTATCAGATTAGTTTTGTGCCACTTTCACCTCTTTTGGCATCAATCTGCTTACGTTTCTGTAATACCTACTCAGCTTATAGACATAATTAATGTCTAGGTTGAGAATTTTCTAATCGGATTTTATCGGTTGCAAGATAACCACCATTCAGTTTTACGTCCACACTTAGGCTTATTAGAAATGCAAGCAGTTAATCAAATAGATCATGACCTAAGTATACAAGCAGCTCGTGTTCTCGTGTTGTAATAGT
The DNA here is from genome assembly GCA_947859195.1 of Drymonia ruficornis. NCBI lineage: Eukaryota > Metazoa > Arthropoda > Insecta > Lepidoptera > Notodontidae > Drymonia > Drymonia ruficornis. Next base: position 5,282,778 of record OX401926.1, on the reverse strand, counting down.
TTAGTGAGATAATGCGCCATGGATAATCACTTATCACTTGCACTATAATGCGAGCGCAAACAAACATACTACGTATGATATCGTGGACTGACGTAAGTGACATGCCCCCTGGTAACTTTTACATAAGCAGATGATTAAATTGTAAATGGGACGTAATTACTGAGAGGTAGTACCAAATTGTTAGTTTTAAATTAAAGTTGGTTTAACTCTAGCCCATCATCAAAGAGGAAACTTGTCACAAATTTTGGGATTTCACGTACCAAGGAGTGGGACTGATAAAATTAAATCATCATCATGATCTCAGCTGAAGGACGTCCACTGCTGGACATAGGCCTCCCCAAGGTTTTCCATAACAACCGGTCCGGCGCTGCTTGCATCCAGCGACCTTCACTACGTCGCGTCGTCAGTCCATCTTGTAAAGTAAATTTATCTTCTGTAATACAGAACATGAAACCAATATACGCTAGACTGGTGCCGTTCGCGGCCGTGTGTGGCGCTAACTTCATCAACATACCTCTAATGAGGAGCAAGTGAGTATTTTATAGCATAGTGCTGGTTGAATGTTGGCAAGGGATGATAAAATAAGTACCTACTAGGCGCTTAAAGTTTTGGAAATCCGAAGCAACTTTGTAATGCTGGATTGCTATGGCATCTATAAAGGCACCTAGGCAGAGTGATTCGGGAGTCGATCGAATCGACTCTGATAAGAAGCGTCTTGTTAAATCTGACACCCCACCACCCTTACTTTTTATAAGCACTTTGCTCTCTCCCCCATTTTGTCAGGAATTCTGAATTAAGTATAACTGCGCTCTCTCTCCCCAACTTTGTCAGAAATGTAGAATTTTAACAACTCCATTATTATCTACAGGGTTATTGAAAAACCAGTAACAACATTGCAGGACTGTAGTACTGACATCATAAACAACAACTTTTGTTCTATGACTTTTTACAAAACATAATACATTTAACAAAAAAACACTTTCTAAAATGTATGAAACAAGAAATTGTATGTCATAGAAAAGTCATAGGCAAGGATCTTATAGATTTAGGGCGAGGTTCGTTTTTAGGTAATGGTCGGCTAGTAGGTAAGTACGCAAAGAAACACGGCAATAAGTATCTTCACTGTTTAATTCACTTATTTAAGACAGACACAATCACAAGTTATAGAAAATCACAATTAACACATAATACGTAAGCGCGAGCCTCCGCGTCACTCACGCGCCGCGTCCGCGGGACGGGTTTCAAATGCACCCTTACGCGGTGGGGTTTCTAATTCGACTGGTCCAAGCGCGCTATGCGCCGGCCAAAGAACGAGGGGTGCGGGCGGCGCGAGAGTCGCGCGCCGGCAAACGCGGGACGCGAGATACTAAATTCGTGTTCGGGTTGCTTACATTTCCACCCCCTTGTTTCTAAACACACACGTCAGTAGGCAACACAACAATTTTTACCACGGGTCTCTTAACATGCCCATTCGAAGTTCTTACAGTGACAACCCGTACTTGGCCGTCACGACCTGGGTGGACCGCGCTAATTACACCTCTGGGCCATGTATTACGGGGCTGGTTAGGGTCATAAAGAAGAACGATATCGCCTACTTTTACCGGCGGCGACTCATTAAGCCACTTCTGCCTTCTTTGCAACGTGGGTACGTATTCCCGAAGCCAGCGCTTCCAAAACATGTCCGCTAGAGCTTGGGCCTTTCGCCAAGCTTTCCTGCCATTCAAATCTGAGGCATCAAAAGTACCTAACGTTGATGCGCCTGACGCGGTTCCTAAAAGTAAGTGGTTAGGAGTCAGAGCTACTGGATCGCCGGGCTCCGAGGTAACATACGTCAACGGCCTACTATTTATAATCATCTCTGCCTCGGCTAACAGAGTCAATAGCACTTCCTCTTTAGGTGCGCGTTCTCTCAACGTCACTTTTAATGCAGTTTTAACCGACCGCACAAGCCTTTCCCAACATCCACCCATATGGGGAGCAGCAGGGGGATTAAACTGCCACGAAATACCTTTGGTCAATAAAAAATCTTCGATCTTGTCATAGTCCAAGCTACGCAATGCGGCTCTTAATTCAGCGTCAGCACCTACAAAATTTGTGCCCCTGTCACTAAACATACGAGATGGCTGCCCACGGCGAGCTACCATACGACGGATTGCCATTATGGCTGAATCTGCCGATAATGATGCCGCGAGTTCAAGATGAACAGCACGGGTCACGAGACAGGTAAAGACAACACCCCATCTTTTCTCGCGGCGCCTCCCGATAGCGACCTCCATCGGACCAAAATAATCAATTCCACAATGTAAGAAGGCCCTTCTAGTATTTTCCAATCTGGCCGCGGGCAAATCTCCCATCTTCGGCGGAATAGGAAGTGCGCGCCGCACACGACAAAACTGGCAACTAGCAACAACAGACTTTATCGATCGCCTAAGACGGGTAATCCAAAACTTCTCCCTAATACAATTTATCACACTCTCGTTGTTGGCGTGATGCGCACGCACGTGATAGTGGAAGATCAGAAGTCGCGCGATGAGATTGTTGCCATCTAATATAACAGGATGCCTCTCCTCAAATAACAGGTCCGGTGCAGCGCTTAAACGACCTCTTACGCGCAGCATACCATCTTCGAAAAGAAAGGGATCTAGATTACGAACCTTGCTAGACGCGGGTAGGCTACTACCACTCCTTAGTATACCAAGTTCTTCGGAGAAAGACTCCGCCTGGGAAAGCTTAATAAGGAATAGTTCTGCGTCTCGAACGTTATCGGCAGTCATTGGGCTACTCTGTTTCTTCTGGCATATACCTAAGAAACCCAAAACTCGGGCCGTGGTTCTCAGTACTCGGACCCAAGAAGAAAATCTGGATACATCAATTAGAGGATCACACTGCCTCATCACATTAACCATTTCCAGACGCTCCAAATCTACCTCCCTGGCCTCGTCGTACTCGTTGACTGGCCATTGTTCTTTAGGGCGATATAAAAACGAAGGACCATTAAACCATAACTGACTTTTCGTAGGCCAATACGCCCTGGTGGCCTCGTCGGCTGGATTCTCAGCAGTAGGTACCCAACGCCAATCACTAACGTTCGACTTTCGATCTATCTCAGCTAACCTATGAGATACAAACTTTTGGAAATCTCGGGGATCGGAATGTATCCATTTTAAAACTGTTTTCGAATCAGACCACAAATATCTACGCACTATGGACAACCCTTGCTCTTTCTCGATTGTACAAGCTAATCTACACGCTAAAACAGCTGCCTGCAGTTCCAAACGAGGTATAGATACGACCTTTAGCGGGGCAACACGAACTTTACCAGCGACCATAGCGACGTGAGGTTTTCCACATCCATTCTGACCGACTAAGAACGCCACGGCAGAATAAGCCAACTCACTAGCATCCCCAAACACATGTAGCTCAACATTGACCGGGGCCAAACCATACCAACGAGGTACACGCATGTTTACTAGTTGCTTTATATCCTGTAGCCACCTATCCCAGTCTTGACATTCGTCCTCTTTCAGTTTCTCATCCCATCCTATACCCGACTTCCACACTCTCTGTAATAAAATTTTTGATTTGATAATAAACGGACACAACAGACCCAATGGATCGAAAATACTCATAATAAATCTTAAAAACTCCCGTTTAGTGGGAATAACTCTGCCCTCGACAATGTCAGTAGACAATTTCTTAAATGACATGTCAAAGCCTAGCTCGTCAGAATCCGGGACCCATATCATGCCCAAGGTCCGTTCACCACTGTTGGGGGACTTGTCGAGATTCACCGTGCCAGGAACGATAACAGGCAGCTCTAAGCGTAAATCAGGTGAATTAGTCACCCACCCCCTAATAACGAAATCACCAGCGGCGTGAATCTTGGATACGTCTTCGATCAGCTGACGCGCGCTGTCAATAGACTGCACACTATGCAAATAATCGTCCATGTAATGGTTATTGAGAATCGCTTTCACTGCCTCCGGGTTCGAATCCTGAAATTCACTAGCATTTTTATTCAAAATATAAATTGCCGAGGTCGGCGAGGACTTGGCTCCAAAAATCATGGAGTCCATGACATACGCGTCAGGGTCACGCTTCCTATCGAGTCCCCTCCAAAGAAAAAGTTGCGCGCCCTGATCTTCTTTACGAATTTTAATACGCAAAAACATATCGGCGATATCTGCTGTATACGCGATCGGACCGGATCGGAACTTGAATAAAACACACAACAAAGAATTTAACATGTCCGGACCTGTAAGCAAATAATCATTTAAACATGCGCCTTCATACTTGGCGGCGGCATCAAAGACTAATCTAAGTCGGTTGGGTTTATTAGGGTTAGTGACCCCGAAATGTGGTAGCCACCATACCGGGTTTACGTTCAACGATCCTTCCACCAACTTAGCATAATTCTCATTAATTAACCTATCAATTTGGCTGGTATACGCGGCTGCATATTCAGGATCTTTATCCATTTTCCTCTCTATACCTCGTAAACGTTTCAACGCGTAATCATAATTGTCAGGTAAATGCACCTCTTCCCGTGACCAGAGTAGCCCCACCTCCCAACCACCATCGACACGGCGGCGGCTCGTGTTATCTAGAATGTTACACGCGCGCTCTGTCTCAACATTCTTGCGCGACACTTCCGCTATACCTATAGACTCTAACTCGAACTGCTGCTTGACGAGGTCATACAGGTCGTCTAGACTTTCCGAGACTATGTTGACCAACTCACCCGTGGACTCGGATATAGCACCTAATGGCCCGTGTACAACCCACCCTAATTTAGTACGCGACGCGACGGGTTGACCGGATTTGCCCTGCCGTATCTCTTGGTTAACTATCAACTCCCAATTATCCTGTCCAATTAACAACATAGGTTTTGCGCATGACATAACACAGTAATCTAGATCTTTAAGGTGGGCGTTCTGGAAGACTCTAGCGGGCACACTTTGGGGCGGCAAGTCGATATTCTGAATAGTACGCAAAGAAATATTATGATTAATTCCATTAGGGCCACGAATTAGCGCAGTCACCTTACATGAACTATTATCAGTTACAATAATGCCGCGAGCACTAACAATTTTTAACGGGGATAATGGTCCACTTAAACTCGAACTTACACTACTATCTACTAAAGACACTGTGGCACCGTCATCAAGTAAAGCATAACACGAAATATGTTCATTATTGTCAACAATAAGAGTAACGGGAATCACTTTTAATAAAGTCTTTGTGCATCGCTCACCCATACTCGTCACTGACTCGGCGATACCCGCGCCCGCCGCGGACGGCACGTGCGTCGCCGGCGCGGGCGGCGCCGCGGCGACCGGGGGCGCGGCGCCGGCGCCGGCGGCCGCGGCGTGTTCCGGCACGTCGGACTTCACGTAGTGGAGAAGCGTATGGTGTGGGGCGCGACACTTCGCGCACCGCTTAGCGTTGCACCGATAACGAGAGTGCGTCTTCACGAGACATTTAAAACAAAGTTTATTTACCTTAGCGTAGTCCCATTTTTCTACCTCACTTTTCTTAGCGAATTTATCGCACTCGGGTAGGTAGTGGCCCTTATCACATAGCACACACTTTACTTCCGACGACTGCGTTCGCGCTCTCGTCGGTGACAGCGCGCGGGCGGGGGCTGGGGCGGGGGCGCTACCGCCACCGCGGGCGCCGCGGCCGGCGCGGCCCGAGCGCTCCGACCGCGTACTCTGCGAACTCGATGACCGCGACGATGACGACTCCTCTGGCAGGTCCACACTAGTGTGTACGCGGTGATGTGATGTTCGGCGACGGTGACGTGATGTATCGGCGGCAGTGTGGCCGTCTGCGGGAACATTCCGGATGTGATAGGTTGTTTCGGCGTTCAAGGGTAGGTAATAAGCTGATGCTCGTGATAAGTGACTCAGAAATTCTAGCACGATCTCTATGTTTGGCGAAATACGTAGGTCTTCTTCGGTGTTCATGTTATTTCTCATGACGTATTCGCCGTATTGGGAACGTTGTACTGGTGTCAGTTTGCTCAATATTTCGTGAATAATCTGTGGGTTATTTATATACCCCTTGGCTTTTATATTCTTCAGCATATACACACAATTTCTTATCACGGACGTCATATGTCGCAACTCGGCGCCCCCCTCGGATACACACGGTAGGTTCCTAATCTTCTGTATCGCAGATTCCAGTAAAAGATTAGGGTGACCAAACTCCTCTTCCAGGGCGTGTATTATGTCTGCGGGATCAGAACTGGTGTGTAGGAGATTCTCAACGGCGTGCTTGGCCGCCCTCCGTAGCGATGTCTGTAGACGAATTATATTCTCGCAAGCTGTGTAGGAAGGCGCGGTGGTCAAGTAAGCTCTGCGGAACGCTATCCAATCTATCGGATCGCCATAGAATCGCGGCAGCTCATAAGTTATTCGTGGCCTTTGCAATCGGGTGATGATATTGGCGAGGCGCGCGATGTCCGATGTATTAGCGGCGGGGGGTGCGGGAGGTGCCGATTCGGGGGGTTTTTCTAACCCTTTCTCGAACTTTCCGAATGACGTTTCCACTTGTGAGTCGAGCCACTTGCCTACGTTCTTCATGTTTTCATGGCAATCACTGCGCGGCAGCTCATCTTCTCCCGCATCCGATCCAATTTCAGCTAAATCCAAAGCTAATTTCTTTTTTATAACATGCTCTTTCAACTCCGCCATTTTCTTCTCGGCTTCGTACTCGGCACGTAGGCGCAACGCTTGCCTGCTTGAGCGACTAGATCTCGATGACCCAGGTCGACCCTCAGCGGCGACGACAGCAGATTTGCTCCTCGTAACACAGCCTTCCATTATCTCGTTAAGCCGGCTTAAGGACCAAAAATATAGATTTAGGGCGAGGTTCGTTTTTAGGTAATGGTCGGCTAGTAGGTAAGTACGCAAAGAAACACGGCAATAAGTATCTTCACTGTTTAATTCACTTATTTAAGACAGACACAATCACAAGTTATAGAAAATCACAATTAACACATAATACGTAAGCGCGAGCCTCCGCGTCACTCACGCGCCGCGTCCGCGGGACGGGTTTCAAATGCACCCTTACGCGGTGGGGTTTCTAATTCGACTGGTCCAAGCGCGCTATGCGCCGGCCAAAGAACGAGGGGTGCGGGCGGCGCGAGAGTCGCGCGCCGGCAAACGCGGGACGCGAGATACTAAATTCGTGTTCGGGTTGCTTACAGATCTTTTAATAGAGGATAGACAAGTTGAGTTTTTGGTTAAGAAGAAATTCAACTTTATTCTGCTGCCTTAAGGTCTATTATACCTAGACAATTCTTAGACAGGAAACGAGCCGAGCGAGAGGCCCTAGTTGGGACCGTGTCCCTCTCATTTCGAGTTGCCACGCCAAAATAATATTATCGTTGGGTAGTGATTGTTAGTTTTTAAATCAAGCAAAATAAATTAATTTATTATTTATCGTGATTGTTGTTTTATCATATTAACAATAGTCACGATAAATACGAAATTAATTTATTTGCTTGATTTAAAGCTAACAATCACTACCCAACGATAATATTATTTTGGCATGGCAACTCGAAATGAGAGGGACACGGTCCCAACTGGGGCCTCTCGCTCGGCTCGTTTTTTGTGCAGTAGTGAACAGTCCAGTATGTAGGTATTTACGTTCGTGGTCATAGGAGTCATAGAGCAAAAGTTGTTGTTTTTTATGTCAGTAATACAGTCCTGCAAGGTTGTTAATGTTTATCCAATAACCCTGTATATGGGTAAACCATGTGAACCAGTTTGAGAATCTGACATTTTGTGAATCGAGAATTTTACGCCTAAACCAACTAAAGATGGGTAATGTGCCTCGGTCGGCAGTGAGATAAGGAACGGCACTCCGGTGTTCACGCCGGACGGGCAGCGCGTGGGCGAGTCTGCGCGGGCGGCGGTTAGCGGGATACTGCTCGTGTGCTTGTCCAGGGTGGTTATGGCGGTGCCTGGCATGAGTAAGTGTACACACACCATACTTTACACACTAATTACGGAACTTGACTTAACGCTTCAAACAACTTACCGCGATGGTGCAGTTGCTATTTCTTTAAACTGAGGATTAGATATTATTTAGGGACATGTAGACATGCCCTAGCTTTGAAAAACCCCAACATGTTGCTTGCTGCGTGCTTAAATTTTCATTTAAGCACCGAAGGCATCACACCAAAATAATAGTTCTAAATATTCACCTTTCGGTTTGACTGTAAAGTGGGAGTAGGCATGCACAGCTTTCTAGGCAATTTTTTTTTAAATTTTTATTATTATTAAAATACCTTATTCTGTTTTTTTTATTCAAAATGTGTTAATGCCTGCCTGCTCACATAGCGTTGCTGTTTGAAAATGTATACAATTATTCTTTTTCTTTCGAAAAGAGTAACCATTGAGTTTCTTGCCGGCTCTTCTCAATGGAAGCAACATTACGAACCGGGGTGGTAACGCTAAAATATTTTTGCTAATTTGACGATTTATAAATGCTAATACTAATAGCTTACATGAACCGTCTGATGTCAAGCAGTTACGGTTTACCGTAGCCTATAAATGCTTGCAATACCAAAGGCATTTCTCGCACGTTAGGAGCGAGTCACACGCAGTGGGACGGAGGGAGGGGAAGGAAGGGCCTAGTTGGGCTTCCGGCTCTCTCACTCATCGTACGAAACGCAGTTGTAATTGCTATTTTACGCCGATCTTCTGTGAGTGGGTGGTGCCTACTACCCTGGTCAAACCAGCGCGTATATGAGTTGCAGTCAATTGGCTACAGCTTGGCTCTAGAAAGCCCACCCCCCCCTCCCTCTCCCTAAATCCCACTCCCCTTCAGGTCGGCAATGTGCGAGCAATGCCTTTGGTATTGTAAGTATCTATAGCCTACGGTAACTGCTGAACATCAGGCGGGCCGTACGCGTTTTGCCACCGCAGTCCTAAAAAAAAATCCTGTCACCTCGTGTGTTCCAGCGTTGACTCCGGTGATAACGACGTGGGCGACGGGCCGCGGCTGGTTCTGCCGGTACCCGCGCGCCGTGATCCCGTTCCAGCTCGGCATGGTGGGGCTGTGCGTCACCTTCGCCACGCCGCTCGCCTGCGCGCTCTTCGACCAGCGCGCCTCCATCGCCGTCGATAGCCTCGAGCCGGAAGTCAGGGTACGACCACCCAGACCAGCTATGTCCCGTGATTTTAGGACCTCCTTTCCCAAAGTGGGCGATAACGCCCCCTTGTGGGCGCTGCAGACCTAAAGGGGGGCGGGAAGAGACCCAGAAAAAAAATGGGTTGTGTAGAGTCTACACTTTGGGAAATCGCCCACTTTGGGAAAGGATGGATTAGGACCTGTGGAAACCTTGGCGAGCATCTAGAGGCCCAGACAAGTGTAGGAGCTCAGCTAGTATTAATAATTTGATGTTAACTCCAAAACCGAACTTCTGAAGTGCAGTTTTGTACTACCCAAATTTCCTCTCAAGACTTTAGATAAATTTATTATTAGGTACAGGCCAGATTTTTCGAGATGAGTCAGTAGGTAGGTAATGCTTGTTAAACACAAAGGTAAATTCCAATTACCGCTGGTAAAGAGTACCCTAGTGCCTAGTGGTTTGAATAGTCATAAACTAGCTATTATAAAGATAACCTAAAGGGTTTGATTGAATTGATCATTTTCAGCATCTCTCTAAAGCATAGTAGCAGCACATAGCATTGTTTATACCACTAAGGCAGCAACCAAGCTTACAGCCCTCCTGATATCAGGCAACATAGCATATTTTATAGTATGATAAAGCATAAATTAGCGTCAGCACCTAAATAGATCGTATAAGTAGTACTTACTTGCTTCCACTTGACTAAAAGTAATTTATTATGTTACAGGACGCAGTACGTAAGAAACACCCAAATGTTAAAGAGGTTTTCTTCAATAAGGGACTTTAAACGAATGTGCACATCCAAGCTGTGGACGAGACGCGGGCGCAGCGGCAGTTGATCGTAGAGCGCCACAAACTTAACTGTGCGGGTGGCCAAAATCAGAACTAAAGACACATTCCCGAAACGTCATGTAGGTAGTAGGTACCTACTGTGACAGTTTTGCATCGACAGTAGCGCCGCCGTCAGCAGCACAGATACTTTAGTCTAGGAGAAAGATGTTTTTAATTTTTTTGCCCACATTATTCATTAGATTATGCCAAAGTTGACTTGCCCAATATTAATATTGCAAGAAGGTAGGTTTAGACAATAAGGGATTTTTAGAAATGGTCGCTGTATTTTTAGGCCGATCCTATTCGGTAAATTAAAATGTTCACTAATAGCATAGATTACCTGCCCAAGTAGTTTTCTTGGGCGTTTCTTACTAACTGCGCGAACTGGGTTTGATGTGTTTGAACCAATACTGCGTGTAGCTGTGGTTTAAGTTTGGAAAATTACGCCAATTTATATAAAACGACATTCCAAACCGTGATAATTTTTAGTTTTATAAGTAATCGTGAATTTGTTACAATATTGTTAGCGTTTCTTTTGCAATTTTAGTGCGAAAGAAACTATACATATTCAATTTTTATCTGACCTATGCTCATTTTGGTTGTGTTAAGTAAATAGGTACTTACATGTTATTATGTGCAATACATTCCTATTATATTTTTTGTGTTATTCGCTTATTTATCACCTCTCACTCTACCTGCGTGCAATTATGATGACAATAAATGTGGAGTTTAGATGTTGTTCAAATGTGTTTATAATCATCTTTGCGGTAAAATGAACAAAATAAACATTAAATTAAATTCGCTGTTTTATTGCAACTCCCCTCAGACCTTTCGAGAGACTCCCTTATGTTTCTTAAATATAATAAATGTGTGTGAGAGCAAAGATAGTAACATGATTTTCGGGATCCCCAAACAGCCTCGTAATTTGTCAGTAAAGTATACGCTATTTTTCTAGTAGGATTTGATTAAAAGGGTTAAGGCCGCGCTCACTTTGGATGCGTTTTCATTCGAATTTTACTTGTGCGTACAAGTACAAACACGCAGAATGATCCCGACCTTCCGAGTATTACGGGAGTGCGCACACTGGGTGCGAGTTGGTCGAAAATTCGGACGAAAACGCATCCAAAGTGAGCGCGGCCTAATGCTTACAAAACCATAAAAAAATTGCTTGACACTGGCTAAATGCGAAAAGCAGTTCAACCGAAAGCTAAAAAGAAAATTAAATGTCATTGTCATTGTATAAAAAAAACAGTGGTTTCCAGGGCTGCCAGATTGTATAATTAGAGACACCAAGTGTATAATTTGGTTGCCTTGTGTATCCTCCGTGTACAGCAGATTGCTGTGTATAATTGGATACAATACATTTTCAGTTTACCCAGCATCACGGTGGGAAAACTGGTAAACAGCGCTTTCTGATGGCAGCACTGATCGCATAACAATTAGTAAGGGCCTGTTTCAGAATCCTCAGATATCTTTCCTCATGTTAGGTACGAAATAAATTTTTGAGAGACATTCTATGGAAAAACTGTCATAACGCCATAACAAATTATTGCGTTTTTTGTTTTTCAATTAAGGTAAGTCAATCAGATATTTTTTTGTTCAAAGACAATTTTCTCCACATTTTTTGTGTGTATAATGTTTGATTTTGTATAATTTCGAGGACCTGGGTGTATAAAATAAAGTGGCTCTGCTGGCACCCCTGGTGGTTTCGTTTCGTTTTGTCAAAAAAAGTGTGAGTCGGGAGTTGTAAATTGAAACACAATAAAATTATTGATAATAAATAAATGCTAACATTATGTATGACCTAAAAGCGTGTATTGTGTGTCTCAGTGCCGATGTGAAATTATTTAATATGCGGACTGACCATCTAAGACAGGTTTACAATCAGGTTTCTGGACTTCAGGTACATACATTATTGTTTATTTTATCTGTTCTAAGGCTATCTGTATTAATTTTTCTTCTAAATATTCCCAATAATATGGTTTGGATTCATTCTTAAAAAAATACATAATATTTCTCAGACGTCCGTCGGCACTGGCATGCCAGACTACCTATGTTATGAATGCACGGCTTACGTGAGGCGGTTCAAGAAGTTCCGAGATAAATGCCAACGCACGCATTATATATTACAAGAAATATTGCAGAGGAATAAAGAGGTAATGTTCTTGTAATCTTCATTTACTATCACTAGGTACCTGCCTTGTAACCGCTGATATGCACTGAGAAAACATTCATACAAAAAGATAGTTGTCTCCATTTATTTGTTGTCATAAAAATAGAGACAACATATTCCAGTATAAAGTTCTGGTCAATAGGTTGTTGTATTATCTAGCTGATAAAGCTAAACTACCAATAAATAATTAATCACATTTTTACAGATCAATAAATACCATATAAGTAATCTAAACCGTCAAAATCTAGGTATAGCACCAACATTATCATACATAGATACGAATATATGTCACTATCACGAGACTAAGTTTCAGTGGACGAAACTAAATCGGAGCGGAGTGAAAGGGGAGAGAATACCAACCGTAAAATACAATACGATAACAGATAGTGATACGTTTGATACCTTTAATAATGTGGAGATTGAAATTAATGAGAAAGACATTAAAACAGATGTAGCAGTTCCAAAGGAAGTATCTGATAAATGTGAAGATACTGGTGCATCAACATCCATTGTAGAGCTAACTGATTCATTCTTAGATAATGGTAATGATTCTGATAACGATAATGGGGAAGACACGGAGATTTACACTCATAAACCTTGTAAGCTTGAGACAGATGATACTGTTGATGGTTCCGTTATGGATGAGGAGTACGCAACAATGGTGCCAATATCTAAGAAAGATGCGAAAGCAGCTGTTGAGGTATACAGGATGTTCAGTACAGGGAAATACAAGTGCTATGTGTGTCATAAGGGTTATTCAAACGAGAATCGTTTGAACATTCATATGCGAATGCATGACAAGGTAAATATATTTTTAACCAATACAATAATGAAATTCTTCAAAATTTGTTATTACAATTCTCTATTCTATTACTTTCTTATTGGAATATTATTTACCCTGTTTGAAATATAACACATATTGAAATATATGTATACATACTCTCACCGAATATGATCCAAATGGAACAGTATAATGAATAAAATATGTAAATTGGTATGTTTTTCTCTCTCAATAACAAGATAATAAGAACAACATAATAAAGGTTGTTAATAACTTAAGGTGGATGAATAGATGCTGAAAGTGTTTCATCATTTACAGCATGTCAGTGGCAATTTCCTCTGTGAGCTGTGCAATTATTACTACAAAACTGAATTCCTGCTGACCACTCACATGACTCAGAAACACATATACAAGTACTTATGCAAGAAGTGTCCCGAAGTGAATTTTGACAGGTAAAATAGCTTTATGATTGAAATACGAAAAAAATAGTTAATCCAACAAGTTAGGCTAGAGCATGAAGATGGAAGAAAATATGAAGAACATACTACCTTTATAAGACCATCCTATATATAATATATCATAATCACTGTATTATATCTGTGGTGTATCTCTTTCTAAGTAGAGTGAAAGAAAGATAATCACATGTGTCAGAAAGTCATAGGTAGAATTGGTTTGAAATTATGATTTCAACATGTTCATCTATCTTCGTTTTAGTTGGCAGTCGTTATCGAAAAAGCTATAGCAATATTTTGAAAGAACAGCCAACAAAACAATTAAGAATTCCTTTGTTAGTTGGTTGATAGGTTTTCAATGTGTCACAGTGTTCCCAACTCATTAGATAAACTTTAACTACAGAACTTCAGCGAAACAGCACTACATCTGGAGTCACCTGCAAAAGGGCGACAAGAAAAACGCCAACTGGTACGAAACACGACCAACCTGGATGAGCACCAAAGGTGGTAAGCGTGTCAAAGGCGTTGTAGCCTTGAGACCTGTGAGGAAACTGAACAAACTGCCCGAAGACTTCTTAATTTATTCGCCTATCGGGCATGAGGAGCAGTATACTCTAGTGCTGGATCGGCAGAAGACTAGGAATTATAAGGAAGCTAAATACAGATGCCATTTTTGCTACAGAGGCTTTCAGGTGATGTCGACTTATAACAATCATATGAAGAAACATGATCCTGTGAGTATTCTATTTTATTATTAAGGATATCTTACAGCTAGTAGACAAGACATACAATGACCAAACCAAACTTATTAGTAGATGGCTTACTTTTGATCAAGTGGAATTAAATTCTCGAGCTAGGCAACTTTGTATTCCTACTTGCAGGAGGTTGCAGGCCCATTGGAATGCGACGTGTGCAAAGTGCGCTTCCGAAATCAACGCAAGATGTATAAGCACATGATCATCACGCATTTGTTCAAATACTCGTGTCAATTATGTAGCTATGTGTGCTATAACAGGTAAGTGTACTTATTTAACCATCGTACTTGATGGTAGGGGATGGGTTAGATCCAACGCTAGTACCTACTGATTCGCTGCCAGAGATGCTAAAGTGTACTCTGTAAGCAGGATACAGGTAGAGAGTAGCATTTAAATCTTGGCATTGAAGCCTTGACACTGTTAATGTACGTTTTGTTTTCAGGGGCCAAGCGCATATGCATTATAGATGGCATAAAAATGTTACATACAAATGTCCACATTGTGACAAAGAGTTCAAGTGAGTATTCGAGGTACTTTCTTACTCCTATGAAAGCATAAGCCTACTTACAAATAAATATATGCCTTCTTTAAATATATTTTCAGGAAAATGTCCACCCGGTTGACGCACATACGGATAAAGCACCCGTCGTTGAACATCTGCCCAATGTGTGGGCACAGCTTCGTCAGTGAGACCGGTCTTTATCACCACAAGCTAATAGTACATACGAAAGAGGTGAGATTATATGCTTGCATTAAGAAACAGTTCCGATTTTCATCCTGTGGTCACAAAACATATTGATGACTGCTTGATGACTGAACTGCTTCATGATCAGGGGGCTGATAGCGACGCTACTAAGCAACATTGCCGCAATTTTGGAAAAGCAATTCATTTTCAAGAGAATCCGCTAAATCTCCGTGAAATGGTGACGAATGGCGTAAAATGTATAACTATTTACGGATAATAATTGCTAGAAAAGCTGAAAAATGAACTGCAATGGCAGCGTCGCTATTAGCCATACTGAAAAAATGATATTTCACACATTTTATTTCGAAACTTGACCCTTTTAGGAATATATCTATTCTGTTGTCATCAGGAGATAGAGTTGATCAATATTCAGAAGCCGGACATGGACGACCCTCACTTCTGCGCTGACTGTGGCATTCAGTTCATGAACGAGCTCGCTTTCACCACGCACCTCGGCAGCTCCAATAAACACGCCGCCACTAATCTGTTAGTATTTACATTTATAACATTTCCTAGAACCATCAAAGGCTTTCGACGCTGTCTCGATCCCCATTGTATTGGAAAAGTTAGAGAAAATAGGTATTCGCGATATTCCAATCGAACTCTTTTGGAATTACTTTAAAATTGTACTCAGTGTGTCACTATCCTAGTGTTACTTTAGCTAGATTTTTTGGGTTGAATATGGGATGCCTCAGGGTTGTGTCTTGGGTCCCAACTTATAAATGCCATACGTTCATAAACGTGCGTGAGTGTGGGCAATTGGAACAAAAGTGGTGAAACATGATTTTCGGGTTTTCCCAAGTCTGGTTATTTGTCAGTAAAGTATCCGCTACTTTACTAATATGGTTTTTAGGGCCGGCATTCCTGTGCTTGAAAAAATAGCTGAACTCTCAATGACACATGATGATGCCCCCGTATTCATTAGGAAACATTTTGTTCCGCGCTTTATTCGCCCGACACGAATTCTACGTGTCGGGCGACGTCGCGAGGAACATGTCGCCGCTCCGCAAGCATCGACCTTCCGCGGCTTCGTGTAAAATCGTATCCCTCGAGTCGCCCGACGGCATTTTGAGTAGTGGGGACGCGTGTCACTCTGTGTTCCGCGACTATCCTGACATTGTCGCCGGACATTCGCGCGTAAAATGTCCCGCGACTGCTCGCGACACGTCTCTCGACTTTGTGCCCTAGTGAATATGTGGCTTCAATAGTATGTGTGTGGTGTGTAGGTCGATCCAGTCCCGCACGCGCGTGAAGTCGGCGGAGCAGCGCGCGGGCGCGGGGGGAGCGGGCGGGCGGGGGCGGGGCCGGCCGCGCCGCCTGCCCGCCTCCGAGATACTCAACAACGGCGCCACCACCGCCACCACCTGCGAAGTGGTAACTACTGCTTTTATGTCCAATTTAGACATTACAGATTTCCCAAAATTAGGGGCCTGGACATACAGGGTGAATTTGAAATCATGGGCATCCTTTTAAACTATCCGTCTTATTCATACAAATTTGAATCCAGTTACATCTCCTTTACACAGCGTTTGTAAGACGAAGACGTAAATTCGTTATTCATAGAGCCTAAACTACATTTTATCTTATCTGTGGCTTGGTTGCAAGTAGCCCAGATTTACAATAGCCTGGGGGCATCTTTAATACTTGTGTAAGCTGCCGTAGACAAAGAAGTTCGTGAATAAGGTACATATTTAGTAGTTCGTTGTTTTTAAATGCAACATTCTCTATCTACGGCTGATTCAATCTGAAGCTTGGAGATAACTAATTACCTAAAACAATTACTTCGCCACAATAAACGACACTTTATTGCTTTAATAAACGTATTTAATTTAATAAAAGTTAGGTTAGGTACAAGTAATTACAATACCATACAATTAATTGGTTTATCACATATTTTTGGCCATGTTTCCTTCTTCCTTCTATTTAAATAAAGATAACCATCTGTGTTTTTATTTCGATATATTTCATATGTTGCTGCACGAAATCCAATTGCAGAGTCTGAAATAGGTATAAAAACATTATTCTCATTTACGTTTTATACACAATAAGAGACAGAAATATTTTATTTAGGAAAACGAAAAGTAAACAGAAACACCAATTTGTTGACAACAACAGCTGTTCCCGCTGAGAAGCAAACCAGCGAAATACTCACTCACCTTTTCATCATCTAGCCTGTTATGATCACATAAAACGTGATCCATCGATCCATCATATAACATGTGTGATCTAAATATAGATTATTTCCATTTAGGTACATTTTATTTTCTCACTCGGAAAACAATCAAAATTATTGTTCCGATATTCCCTCCTTGATAATTGTCTACGCGCGCGGTTTTTTTTTAATCAAAGTCAATCATAGATAATATCCGGCTAAATTAAAATAACCCAGCCGCAGCCGTGCATATTACATACATAGCACATGTTGTAATTTGGTGGGATAGTAAGAAAATGCGACGTTGCCAAACTTACGCCATGACAAACGTACTTTAACTAAAATTGACATTTCTTGGTTCTATGAATGACGTAATTTTAAAACAGGTTGCAGAGCCTAAAATGCGTATTAGCTAAAAGGCGTTTGAAATGTGTTTTAATAAATTTCTATGAATAAGACGGTATGACTCTACATATGATACAGAATATTTTGGGAAAATAAAGGTATCTATTGATCTGGGGAAAACTTGCGTCGCCACTCTATACAGGGCTCAATTTTAAAACAAAATAATAACTACTCCTTTTATCAGTACATACCGACCGCTAGGCACAGTGGTTCGAGCGCATGCCCACTACATCGGGTGGTTACATGTTCGATTCCCGCTGGAGGCAAATTACAGAATAAGCCATATCTTAATTTGCCCTGGTCTGGGAGTCACTGGGATTAACCTCAATCGATTGTAATTGGAACCATATAGTTGATGTGTTAGTCGGATGATATTTATTAATTTTAGGGCCGTAAGGTAAATGGGTAACTTATCCACGGGAGAGAGTTCAAACTCCCGTCTTCCACATGGCATTTATGGTTGCGTTGTGTTGTGTGTCAGTGCGGCGTGTGCCTGCCCAACGACGTGCAGGCGCGGCGGCACTACGAGGCCGAGCACCCCGGCACCGAGTTCCTGAAGCGGTACATGTGCGACGTCTGCGGACACACCACACGGGTACGTCACACACTCACATCGTTACGCCGATATTATACTTTCGTTCCCCTATACTCCATACTATCGTTAGGCCGATACTCCATACTATCGTTAGGCCGATACTCCATACTATCGTTACGCCGATACTCCATACAATCGTTACGCCGATACTCCATACTATCGTTACGCCGATACTCCATACTATCGTTACGCCGATACTCCATACTATCGTTACGTCGATACTCCATACAATCGTTAGGCCGATACTCCATACTATCGTTAGGCCGATACTCCATACTATCGTTACGCCGATACTCCATAAATAGTTCTATCGTTACGCTGATACTCCATACTATCATTACGCCGATACTCCATACTATCATTACGCCGATACTACATACTATCGTTACGCCAATACTCCATGCTGCCATCTTTGCAAATAAAATTCAAAATGCTCTCATTCATATAGGTCGAAAAAGCACTAATGAATAAAATAATAATAGCCATTTGTGTCCCACTGTTGGGCGAAGGCCTCTATTTTCTTCTTTCTTTGACTTATAAATAAGCAGAATAGAATTTACCACCGATTCTAAATGATGCTTCCACTAAGAAGTGCCAAGAAGTAACCATTGAGTTTCTTGCCGGCACTTTGAACCATTGAGTTTCTTTTAAATTGTACATTACATTCCAGCAATACGCCAACCTGATGGTGCATATGCGGACGCACACCAACGAGAAGCCGTACGGCTGCCTGCTGTGCGACCGCCGCTTCAGCATGCCCAGCAACCGCGACCGGCACATGGTGGTAAGAACAACCACAACCACATACCTTATACCAGGGGTCGGCAAGTAGTTTTAGGTGGGGTCCGGATACTGTGAAAAAAATTTAACGAGGTCCAGAAAAAATTGTATGGTTTCAAATAAAATTCCGAATTATAAAACACAAGACCTAAAATTAATGTGAGAAACTGCACCGACGGTCTTGAGCTAGTTTTTTATAGTTTGTTTCTCGAGAAGAACAGCAAATTCGAAGTGTGTGTTCTAGGTGGGCGTCCGTTAATTTCGATCTACGTATTAATTTATACTTGGTATACAATATTTGGCGGTCCGAGGTTCGAGTAACGGTCGGCAACCATAGGTAAAGACTAAAGAAAGAGGTGCCCTTATTAGATATATTTATGAAAAAAAACGTGGTCATTTTTTCATTTTCATTGTTCTATCTACCGGTAAATAGTTGAACTACTCGCTTCGTTTTATGTCGATGTTAGTACTAGGCCGACCACTCGGCCGACTTGCTTAGGGCCAGTCCACTTTGTAATTGGTCCATGCCGTACCTTATACCTTTCCCGTAGTGACTATCCATGGCCTCGGAATCTCTTGACAATTGCTCATTGCGAAACCACTGGTCTATATTATTATCATCGTGAATTCTTCATTATAAATCGCAAATTCTTGGCGGTCGCATGTCGCCGGCCAAACTGCTAACAGATGGTCGTCAACATAAAGCCCTACATCACAATTAGCACAAATTGACCGAAACCAACCAATTTAACTTTCGTAAAATCACTCGTCCACGCAGAACTTCCGAATGACATTGTGCCGTTTTAGGGGTATAAGTTGTCGGGGGGGAGATCTAATTTAAATAAACTTTGTATCTTAGCAGTCTTGGTCATCAGTTTGGATGGAGTTGTACAACTGCATCAAGAAACTGCCAACCGACTACATGCAGTCTTGCCTTTGTCTTAGGAAGCAATACTAATACGATTTGTTATGCTTAGGATACACGACCACACTACACAGTAAAACATTCAACCATCATACATCGAGTGTTTACGTGTCCACAACCGCGACACATTATCCGACACTGAGTATTATCTAGTGCTGAGGGCCTCCCCGCGAACGAAATTTCGGACGAAATTCGCGTATTTCCTACTACGTTTCTCATTGATTCCGACATTTCTTACGAACGAAAATTGTTTGACGTCAAACAATTTCCGTTCGTAAGAAATGTCGGAATCAATGAGAAACGTAGTAGGAAATACTTGTATTTCTTCCGAAATTTCGTTTTCGTTTGAAACAGAGTAGGCACTCTGGTGTCGTGTATCCGTAGCATTAGTCTTGTAATATGCCATTACAATACGTCGAATAGATTCCAACACTTGTCTCCTTAACCCAGGTACACACGGGCGAGAAACGCTACCAATGTCAACATTGCAACCGCCGCTTTACACAGAGCACCGCAGTCAAACTGCACATACAGACCGTCCACCTCAAAATACCTTACGCGCCTTGGGACAAGAAGAACAGGAAGAGACGCAAGGAGGCCGAAGGCGCCGCCAACTTTATAAGCACCGACACTGCAGAGTGCATGCAACCGCCGCAGAGGAAATTAATGTTTGAACCGCAAGGGGATTACTTGAATGCGTATATAACGTATAACGATGAGTGATGTGTTCCTTGCTTTATAAGGCTTTGTACAGAATATTTAATTTTTAGCAGTGTTTTGAGAGTTGCGTGAGACTTGTCTCGGCTACAGTCCGACCGCAAGCGCTGTACCGCGCCTTAGGTATGCGCGGGGAGGTGGGGGAGGGGGAAGGTGAGAGCGATGACGGGTTGGGGAGTGGGACGGCGAGAGCGATGAGCCCCCCGTCTCGCCGCTCGCGTACCTAAGGCGCGGTACAGCGCTTGCGGTCGGACTTATAGCGAATTAATGATTTTAATGAATAAATTATGTCCAAATCTAAACATAAATTACAAAAAATATTTTAATTCTGTGGGTCTGAAGTGTCGTGGTATGTTTTACCAAAGCACATGGGCCAACGGATTCATCTATGATTTTGTGTAAAGGCACCGTTTTGAGCCTTAGTAGCCCTTAATGTAAAAATAGCTATAAAAATGCCTGACATCTTTGTTACGTGTTAATTGTCGGAAAGTAGACGTGATTGGTCAAATCTATTGCATTTATTTACGCTTAGTAATTAAATCAATTTATTGAGTAAGTAATGTCTTTAGTGAGGAATTATTTATATTTTTCTGAGTTCATAGTAATTTACTTGTAGATTAATCATGAGGTATTATTATTATAGTGTTAATTTGAGCCATTGTGTTAGTAAGTATATCGCCTTGTAATTGATTAATCTGGATATTTTTAATACATAAATATGTAATTAATTCTTAATTGTTTTATTATTTCAGCTCTGATTATAATACTACTAAAGCCTCGGAAGCACTGATATTCGCTCAATATAAAGAGTATCTCTGTTGCCTAGCGGGGGTTTCCCCGCATCATATAATCCTAAAGTACACTGTGGTAAACTCTATTTCGTTCGACTTTCGTTTGTTTTGTGATAAGACGTACTTATTTAACTATTTTTTTTACCATTGACCTTTTTCTTATCTCACATGATGGATGATGAGAGAAAAACAATCATAGCATATGATTGATCAATTTTATTACAGCAGCATACAAAAACAAAAATCGAGCAGCATATAATTCCTTTTATTAGAGGTTGGACAAGTCAGAAAGATTTTCTTTCAAAGTAATATTATCTTTGTTTTCGCATTCTTCTAGATCTATAATACCATCGGTAGCTGTTCCATTGTTTCTATATTTCCTATGAACTCTAACGGTTGTCGCGAGTGATGACGAGGAAGGCGTCGAAGGTATAGGTGGCCTTTTTATTTTATTGGATCTTTGTAACTTTTTGGGTGCCATCGGACCTTCGTTGGATAGCAGCATTGGCCACAGGAACAGTGTGTAGAAGCGCTCGATTAGCTTATCATATTCCCGTTTTAGAATAGCGTTTTTCCTTAAAATTACATTGATATTAAGACAACCCATGCTGGAAACAAACGCCATTAATGCTCTGCATCCTGTTATAGTAGCGTAGTGAGGTGGTAGGACGTATGTCTTTCGGGTGAGCGTAATGCCACCCCAAACATCAGGACTACCTTTGACCTTTATTGTTGTTACTTTTTCTTTTTTGGAATAAGATTTAACGCGGACCAAGCATACTTCTTGATCTAACATCCCTAGATGTGGGTGTTGTTCTCTATAGTCACTCTCATTAAATTTCTCTCTATTCAATCTCGATCCTAAGAAAACCAAACACTTACTAAGATTGGTTGCATTTAAAGCACTTGGTGATACTGTTTCACCAAAGTCTAAAATTATATTCCTATCTAGATCACTCGGGGAGTATTTTTGACTTTCTTCTTCTTTGATGCGTTCATTTATTAATGTAGCAATAATTGCATCTTCTATGTCAGCTTCACTTGAAGTTGCTGTTATTTTTTTCTTACTTGTTTTGATTTCGGCTACTGCTTGCAGTGTATTCTTCAAGTCCTCTATAGCCGTGTTAAGGTTCTCAGAGGGCTGTCCATGGTTCAGGCGACGCGCACCGCGTCTTGGCGCATATTTAATGTCTATGTTAGGGTTCCTCATCGTCCACCGACACAATGTGACATATCTAGATCTTATGTTTGTCCTTGTCTTACCAGGAAAATATTTAGTAGCATTAGAAAAAGCCGTCTCAGAGTTTTCATTGCTGATTATTTGCATCAATTTTCGGTCATCCTCCACGCTCCATACTGTTGAAATTCTCACGTTATTAATGACCTTATACCTTGTACGTAATTGGCTCACTGATCTACCAGGAAGATAGTGTGTCATCTTCTTAAAGTCCTCTCCAAATCTGTTCACACAGTTCAGCATCACAGCATCTTCCTCAGGGAGGAACCTACCTTTCCTTTGCTCAATGAGTCTTAAGTATTTGTTATAAATTTGAATTTTATTCCTATTCTCCATAGCTGCTGCTATTTTTCCCCACGGTATGTAATTATCTTGTTTGAAGTACTCAATCAATCTTTTGAGGTATGTCACCTCTTCGCTTGACCATTTTTGTCCAGTGGTAACATTGACCATATTAGTTTTGTAGTATACGAAGCACTGGTAACCAGTTCTACTGGTGTTCAATTTCTCAGCGATTGTATCCCAGTCCTGTTGCTTGTAGTGCCTCACAATAGACTGCAGAGCCGCATGCTCTTCCTTACTCCAACTGTTTTTGTTTATCGAAGGGTGAAAGAATAACTTCCAGAGTGCCTGATATTCCTGTGGAGTGTGCCTCCTGTTTAACTTGTTCGCTAACGTCTCCCAATCATATTCCTTGTCCAACGGAAGAGCTAATTCATTGAGAGGTTGTTCGTTTATGCTAAACATTTCTTTCTCGAGAGCTTCAATTTCTGATTTTGCAGTCTTGTTTGCTTTTTTTGATCTAATTTGTCGTTTCAATGCTGCTATCTTTGACTGTAGTTCGGCTTTCCTAACATCCTTTGACATTTTGTGTATCATCAATATGAACTGACTTTTATCCTTGACCGTCCAACCGGGCACTGACATGATTTGTGAGAAGTCGTACATTTGGGATTTAACCATTATAGTGTCATCGTTATCCGGAGCGGGGAAGTTTTCTCTGTCTCTGAAATATGGCTTGCCACAGTTGATGTAGCGGAATGACTCTTGTTTTTCCACAACAGGACTCATTCCTTGGATGTCTTTTAGTTTGCTACGACATTCCAGTAGTCGCGCACTGAGAACTTTTTCTAGCCGCCTCAATTTCTCATCATACAATCTGTTGAGCGCCAGTGCCGATTCTATTTTGTGTGGCTCTGATTGCGAGGCCACTGTTTCGTGGTTCGGTGACTTCGGTGTACGGCTATTTGAAGTACTAGCCACGGAGGGCGCGTATCGAGAGAGAGATTCAATGGTACTCGCCTCGTCTGCCTCCAACACCGCAGTGAGGCTCTGCACGTCGTTCCACTGTGCCTCGTCTTCGTCACTATCAATCTCTACATCCATCATGCTTTGTCAACTAACTAATAAAATATACACAAATAAATAATTAGGTACGTAGCTAATTCTAGAAACACTAAAGTTTATTATTTATTTATTACGATACGCTTGGATCAATCACAGAATTCCGATAAAGTTTATTTTTGTTTGACGTGAGTGAAGTTTACTGTTTTTTGACATTGACATTGACGGATATTTTTTTCTTTCCCACCATAGCAGTGGTACTGGTATTGTATTTTGCTAGACTTTGATTATTTGAATATTTTTTG
Organism: Drymonia ruficornis; assembly: GCA_947859195.1. Taxonomy (NCBI): domain Eukaryota; kingdom Metazoa; phylum Arthropoda; class Insecta; order Lepidoptera; family Notodontidae; genus Drymonia; species Drymonia ruficornis. The sequence goes on along the minus strand of OX401926.1, from coordinate 5,258,645 downwards.
AATTAATTCATTTTTAAGAAGACTTACGGACATGAAGTAGAGAACTAAATTAACGTAGTTGACAAATTGCCAATTAAGAGTTTCGGCAACTACCTCCAAGGAAAGGATAATCGCGATTCTTATATTTTTCTACGTACGTGCGACAGATGTGCATGTGATTTTTGCTTCGGCATAATGGCACTACTAATTCCTTGTCTTGTCCCGCCCGCCCGCTTAAAACAAATAAATGAAAATAAACAAAACAAATGCAAAACTTTAAAATAACAACATAAAAAATAATGGGTGAGCCCGGCATTATAAAGAAGTTAAGTGAGGAAGTGGTGAATCGGATAGCTGCCGGAGAAATCGTCCAGAGACCATCTAATGCTCTAAAAGAGTTAATAGAAAACAGGTGATACTTACCTATAAACTTTAGTAAGCTTTCATATTGGAACCGTACTAAACTGACTAAACTTGTAAATGTTATTTTATTTCAGTCTTGACGCTAAATCTACTAATATAGTGGTAACTGTGAAAGCTGGTGGACTCAAATATTTACAGGTAAATATTTACCTACTAGGTAAGTAGGTACTAGCTTTTATACTCGATAGCAACAGTTTTCGATTTTGTTCTGCAGCTCGACCCCCAATGGTTATAGCGTGATGATATTTAGTTACCTTAGATTTTTTTTATAATATTAATAGATAGATACTCCACTTTTTAAGCCTAACCATAGGCTATCTAATACTGAAAACCCCATTGAAACAAAAAAATTATTGAAGACATTCCATTTTTTGTTCTTTAGATTCAAGACAACGGCACTGGAATCCGAAATGAGGATCTAGAAATAGTGTGTGAAAGGTTCACAACATCGAAGTTGCGTAAATATGAGGACCTACGGGAGATTGAAACGTACGGGTTCAGGGGCGAAGCCTTAGCCAGCATCAGCCACATCGCCCACCTCACCATACTCACCAAGACCGCCGCTGCTAAATGTGCATATAAGTATGATTTTTAATGTTACAATAAATTTAAATATCATCAGACAAACATACCAACGCGGTATTGTCCCAAACAAAGCAAAGCTTGTACTATGGGTACCGTATAATGAACTGGGGTCAATCCCAGTGACACCCAGACCAAGGCAAATTACGAAAAGGCAGTTCACGAAATTTGCTTCTGGCAGGAAATAGGAATCGAACCCGCAACCACCCAATGCAGTGAGCTGAGTGGCCTACTCTTGAACCTCTGCACCAAGCGGTCCTCATACAAACAAACAAAATAAGACAAATTGTGTTAGCAGTTCAATATAGTATAGGTAAAGAGCATGGTTCCATGCCACGGTGGCCTTTAGTTGTCTTTTAAAGTTCCACAAAAAAGGGAAGCTACTTTATTTTAAAAAAGTTGATTAAATTACCTACTATAAAGCTAATAAACAGACTTAATATGTATGTAACGTCACGACTTTTATCCCCATTCGGGGGTAGTCAGAGGCTTGAGTGGCCATACACCACCGTATTGTGGAGGTATTAACCAACTCAAAGCCCACGTTTCACCAGATAGTCAGAAACCAACGTGACTGGTGGTGAACCTTGTCGCCGTGTATACAGGAACTGACTATTACCTAATCCCGAGGGATAGATAGGTTTCCTCACGATATTTTCCCTCACCGTCAGCGAACTGTAAATTATGCACATAGATGAAAATTCATCCATTGGTGCATGCCCCACCGGGGATCGAACCTGGGACCTTCTGATTGCTATCCCAACCTGTTCACCCATAGGCTACAGTCGCTAAAACAGACTTATTAGTTACAAATGGCTTTAAACCTTGCAAAAAGGGCTCTATTATACCTATTCTCATTTCTACTGATAAAAATTTAATGAAAGATTCACTCAGTAAGATCAGGAATCAGGATATTCATTTTAATCTTTTCAGGGCATCCTATGAAAACGGAAAACTGAAAGGGCCGATAAAAGCATGTGCAGGCAACAATGGTACTCAAATAACAGTTGAGGACTTATTCTACAATGTGATAGCCCGTAAGAAAGCCCTACGGAGCCCTTCAGAGGAGTACGCCCATATAATGGAGGTGGTAGGAGGGTATGCGATACATAATAGCCATGTTGGGTTCACACTCAAGAAGTTTGGAGAGAATACGGACTTGAAAACACCTATGAAGTCTTCTGTTATTGAGAATGTTAGGATTGTGAGTATTACCCACATGCGGGAATCTACTAGGGGGCCTCTAAATTACGTCACACGTAAAGGGGGGAAGGGGGTCGTCGAAATGTGACATTGTGTGATAAGGGGCGGGAGGATTCCTAAGTTTTGTGGCGTCACATTTGAAAATCTAATATATCTAATATTAAAACCGAAATTTGAACTGTTAATGTAAATTTTGAAAATTTCTGTTAGTTAAAAATTGTGACTTCACACTAGGGAGGAGGGAGTCTCACAAATGTGACCAGCTGTGACAAGAGGGGGAGGGGTAAAAAAATCATTCGTAATTTATGGATAGCCCCTAGGTACATAACATTCGCAGTAAGAATTCTTGGGAATAACTTTGATATTTTTGTTCTGTGCTTATTGTAAGGTGTAATACTGGATCACTATTCTTAAAGTTCTTCTTCGTAATACCACACAAGAATTCTTGTGTAATGCGGCCTTAATAGGGCGAAAAAAAATAGTATTTGCAGGGACTATTAGGGATAATTAATTTTAGTTCAGGAAACATTATTTTTATTTGTTTGGATGTAGTCGTTTTCCGGCTCATGCATGACGAGTTGGTAGAAGAAACAGACTAGTCCGATGTATATTTTTTTAACTGATCGGTAAACAATTGGCATGGTCGGTCAGAGATGGGTGCCCGTTTAATGGAATTTGAACTGAGCATCTCCATGCATTGGGGGGCACCTAAAAAGTCCGACCTGGCTATAGTCATCTAGGCAGCAGTAGTTAAGCCCTGTCAGAGGCCTTCGGGCAGCTTGAAGGACTGTGACACCAGGTAGGCCACTAACCATATGATAAAAAGAAGATTATTATTTTCAAATTAATCTTCTAGATCCACGGATACCTGATAGCCCGTGAACTGATGGAGATACAGGTGCAGGCGCCAGCTCTGAAGCTGTCGGTCCACGGGTTCATCACAAACGTGAACTACTCCCACAAGAGAGGCACCATGCTGCTGTTCATCAACCATAGACTCGTGGACTCTCTGGGTATGTTTGTCCATTATAACTTTCTATGGGGTTAAGTCTTTTTTAAAGACACCAACTGTATGGCTATGGTCCCAAACTAAGCAACGCTTGTACTATGGCTACTGTATAATGGACTGGGGGCGATCCCAGTGACACCCAGACCAGGGCAAATTACGAAAAGGCCGTTTCCGAAATTTGCCTCTGGCGGGAATCGAACCCGCAACCACCCGATGCAGTGAGCCGAGCGGCCAACGCTCAAACCACTGCGCCAAGCGGTGGTCTATGTATACGTACGCAACAGGTTCTATTAGATACTAGTTTTTCCCCGTAACATCGTCCGCGTAGAATTAAATTTAAAAAATAAAATGGGATCCCGTATCTCCGATCCCGTTTTTACCGGATCCCGGATCCCGTTTGCTGGATCCCATAGCCCGGATACCCTGGATCTCGTATCCCGGATCCCAAAAAATATAGCCTATGTTACTCAGTGATAATGTAGCATACTACATGGTATAATGGTGAAAGAATTTTTGAAATCGGTCCATTCGTTTTTGAGTTTACTCATTACAAACATACATACAAATCTTCTCTCTTTATAATATTAGTGTACATTAGTTATAAGTTTTCAACGACCTCCTTGGCAAAACATAGCAATTATTTAACTAATAAAAATAATTAATGTTTTATGTTTCAGCAATAAGAAAAGCTGTGGACTCAGTATACTCAACATACCTACCAAAAAACTCCCATGCATTTGTATACCTTAGTATAGAACTGGGTAAGTAAATTAATACTACACTGATACGGTGAGGGAAAACATCGTGAGGAAACCTACCTATCCCTCGGGATTAGGTAATAGTCAGTTCCTGTATACACGGCGACAAGGTTCACCACCTGTCACGTTGGGTTCTGACTATCTGGTGAAACGTGGGCTTTGAGTTGGTTAATACCTACATAATGTGGTGGTGTATGGCCACTCAAGCCTCTGACTACCCCCGAATGGGGATAAAAGTTGTGACGTTACACACACACATACTACACTCACGTTATGGCCCCAAATAAAGCAAAGCTTATACTATGATTTCTGTACAATGGTGGGTCGATCCCAGGGTCACCCAGACTAGGGCAAATTACGAAAAGGCCACTTCCGAAAATAGCCTTAGCGAGAATCAAACTCACTTCCCTAGTTTTAGTGGTTTGAGCATAAATAAAACTTTCACAATCGCTTTATCTTGAGTGCCAAGCGACTGTCAAAGTTTTTTTATAAGTAGTTACTTACCTGCTTTAAATTAAGTATGAAAAATAATTATTGTAGGCGAGTTAGTTTTTTTATAGGGGTTCAGGTAGGAAGGTATGGATTTGTTTGATAATTTAGAATGTTTAATTGTAGACCCCAAAAACGTCGACGTGAACGTCCATCCCACGAAGCACGAGGTGCAGTTTCTGTACGAGGAACAGATCATAGAGAAGCTTAAATCGTGCATCGAGAGTAAACTGCTCAGCTGCAATTCCACCAGAGTTATGTATACCCAGGTACATATTAAAATATTAACCGCTGATATGCCGTCATTCTAGACACAATGGACCTTTAGAATCTTCTTCTTATCGTGTGGTTAGTGGCTGGTGTTAGAGTGTTTCAAGCCGCCCGAAGGCCTCTCACAAGGCTTAACGACTGTTACCTAGATGGCAACAACCGGGACCGACTTAACGTGCCCTCCGAAGCACTAAGTCGCTCAGTTCAAATGCCACTCTAAGTCATCCATCTCTTAGAGGCTATGCACACGGAGCAACTTTAGTTGCCGAAACTATCAACTTTTTAATAGTTTTATGGCAGTTGCAGCAAACAATTGCCAGTTGCAGCAACAGTTGCCGCGATTGCCGCAACTGTTTCGCAATTGTTTTATATGAAAACAGCTAGTTGCGAGTTGCCGCAAAAGTTGCCTGTGTACATAGCCCCTTAGTGACCTTGGGCTAAATATTATTATTATTGAATATCATTGTGTTTTTGAAAGTATAGAATAGTAGGTACCTATAGAAAGCTATAATTATAAAAGTACTTGCATTACCCGTGTTTCAGGCTCGCTTACCCGGCGCCACAATAGTAGAAGATATAGTCAAGAAAACCACAGACATCGCTAAAGTGAACCCCAGCTATATGGTCAGAGTCGACTCAGACGCACAGAAGATCGACAAATTCTTCCACGCAGTGCCTAAACCAATTGAAACTAATATACAAAAAGACGAAGAAATTATCAAAGAAAACAATTTAATACGAAATAATGCTGAAGAAATTGGTCCAGAATTACCTGAAATAGTGATAGATGAAGTGCCAAATGATGTAATGCTAGAAAATTCTCTGATAGATGAACCTAATATGATAAATAAGATGCCTGAGAAATGGAAGAATCACACAGGAATGGATCAAGCAAACGCTACCTACATAGATCCAAAAGAATCCTTCAAAACAAGAACATTTAAATACGAGAGGATAGAAACTAAGTTGACTAGTGTGAAACAACTAAGATTGGACGTCGAGAACAATTGTAATATGAATCTGAGGGAGATATTAGCGAATTTGATATTCATTGCGTGCATCGATTGTCATAAATCGTTAATACAACACTCCACTAAGCTGTATTTGTGTGATACCACGAGATTTACGTAAGTGGCCTTTACTTAATCATTATTTACTTGAATAATATGAGAATTCCTCAAAATGTGAGGAACTCTGGCTTGACCGGGGTTGTACCACCCTCTGATAGAAGATCAGCTTAATGTAACTATTACAGCTGCGTTTCGTTCGATGAGTGAGAGAGCTAGAAGCTCAAACCCCCTTCACCTCCCTCTGTTCCATATCCCTATAGGTTGGTAAGGAGTGAGTGATGCCTTTGGTATTGCAATCATCTATAGGCTACGGTAACTGCTTAACATCAGGCGAGTCAGCAGGTCTCATAAAAAAACGATTCTTGTAGTTTTATTATCTAAAATAAAATACTGCAAGATTTTATATTTTTTCAGGGAGGAATTATTCTACGAAACGATGCTCTACGATTTTCAGAATTTGGGACTTATAAAGCTTTCGAATCCATTGCCATTAGAAGAACTATTCGTTTTAGGCCTCAACACTCAGGAATCTGAGTGGAATTCTGAATTAGGTAAGAAAATATCAAGCTAGAAAACATACTCCTAATTATCTATCTATATCTATACTAATACTAATAATAATAATATAATAATAATAATATAATAATAATCATCACCAATTGGATTCCCGATAGAGGACGCCGACAAAGAGGTAGACCAAGGAAGAGATGGCGAGATGATTTGACCACCTTTGCGGGAACATCGTGGCAGGAAATAGCCCAAAATCGAGACATGTGGAGAAGTAAAGGGGAGGCCTTTGCCCAGGAGTGGGACGTATAACGGCTATTAAAAAAAATAAAAAAATAATAATATAATAATAATAATATTATAAATAGAAAAGATTTGTATTTTTGTATTTTTGTGTGTTTGTATTTTTGTATGTTATGAATAAACTCAAAAACTACTGGACCGATTTCAAAAAATCTTTCACCAATAGAATGGTACATTATCGCTGAGTAACATAGGCTATATTTATTACTAGAAAAAATTAGGGATCCCTACTAAAACTTCAATAATGTAACCCAAGGTGTAAAAAAAATAGCCGTAAGATGCCTTTCATCGCATGCGCTAGGGAAACTTTTGATGATAGAACAAAAAAATGTTCTACAATATTAAAGAACATATCAATATCTACAAAAAACTTCGCGATACCATATGCCCAACTATTGTAGTTACGTTACTATAACTACTTTTTTACATTTTAAAAGTTGATAGAAAAGCCGATCAAAATCAGACTATGTTATCCATACCTTAGTATGAATCCTTATCCAAATAAATCATTTCGTATTTGAGACTATTTTAATACCTGTAGATTACTTTTTGAATTATTTAAATCGGACATTCTATTACGAATTTAAAAAAGGGCGTTAAATCGGGGATTAAGGTGTATATGGAAGTTCGTCATTTTTGAAGTTAGGATGATAAAAATTCGTCTGGAGGTTTCTTTTTATATAAATAAAAGAAAGAAATATAAACTTCAGCGTGTTTGAAAATTTAACCCCTAAGGGGGTAAAATTGGGGGTTAAAGTTTGTATGGCGGTACCGATTCCGGCTAATCTCCGAAACGGCTGGACCGATTTTGAAGGGACTTTTACTGGCAAATACGATACGGGATCGGGAATCCGGACTGCGGGATCCGAGATCCGGGATCTGGGATACGGGATCCGGGATATACGGGACACGGAATACGGGATCCGGGATATCCCGAATACGGGAACCGGGATACGGGATCCGGCAAACAGGATCCAGGATCCGGTAAAAACGGGAAACGGGATCCGAGATACGGGATCTGGGATCAGAGATCCGATTTTTTTTAAATTTAAATTCTACGCGGACGAAGTCGCGGGGGAAAGCTTTATGAATATCTTAGATACTTCCAACTTCCTTTGATTAGAGTGTAGGCCGGTCGGCTCACTATTAGGTGGCTGCGAGTTCGATTCCCGCCAGATTTCGGCAGGCAAATTTCAAAACGGCCTCGTCGTAATTTGGCCTGGTCTGGGTGTCACTGGAATCGCCCCCAGTCAATTTTATGGTAGCCATAGTACAAGCGTTGCTTAGTTTGGGACCATACAGCTGGTGTAAATATCAGGGCTCGGAAACCGGTTAATTTTTCAAACCGGTTTCGGCCATTGAACCCAGACCGGAATGGATTGCGGTTAAGGTTTCGGTTTCGGTTTCGGTATGATGAAACCGGTTTTACACAAATTTCGGTTCTATTAAGCAAAATTAACCGGTTAAATTGAGATTTGGCTGTATTAGCGAGCGATCGAGTTATGACGTATGAATGCTTCATCTCTTTCCAATAAAAAACTCTCGCGCGCTACAAACGAATATTATTATAATGCTTTCCGGCAGTAGTGAAGCCAAAATATCGATAGTACACTATCGATAGTTGACCTTGAAAATCACTTAGGATATCGACAGGGTTATCAATAGCATAATAATAAATGTTTTTAGCAGTTTTTATGAGACAGGTAGCAAACGAGCGTACGGCCCGCCTGATGTTAAGTACTTTTTATGGGACTTAGGTGACAAACAAGCGTACGGCCCGCCTGATGTTAAGAACCTTTTTATGGGACAGATGACAAACAAGCGTACGTCCCACCTGATGTTAAGAACTTTTTTATGGGACTGAGGTGACAAACAAGCGTACGTCCCGCCTGATGTTAAAAACTTTTTTATGGGACTGAGGTGACAAACAAGCGTACGTCCCGCCTGATGTTAAGAACTTTTTTATGGGACTGAGGTGACAAACAAGCGTACGTCCCGCCTGATGTTAAGAACTTTTTTATGGGACTGAGGTGGCAAACAAGAGTACGGCCTGCCTGATGTTAAGCACTTCTTATGGGATTGTGGCAAACAAGCGTACAGCCCGCCTGATGTTAAGAACTTTTTTATGGGACTGAGGTGGTAAACAAGCGTACGGCCCGCCTGATGTTAAGAACTTTTTTATGGGACTGAGGTGGTAAACAAGCGTACGGCCCGCCTGATGCTAAGCTCTTTTTATGGGATTGTGGCAAACAAGCGTACGGCCCGCCTGATGTTAAGAACTTTTTTGAGACTGAGGTGGCAAACAAGCGTATGGCCCGCCTGATGCTAAGCACTTTTTATGGGATTGTGGCAAAAAGCGTACGGCCCGCCTGATGTTAAGCAGTTTTTATGGGACTGTGGTCGCAAACAAGCGTACGGCCCGCCTGATATTAAGCAGGTTTTTACGGGACTATGGTCGTAACCAAGCGTACGACCCGCCTGATGTTAAGGACAATGCCAAAGGCATTGCAAGCATGTATAGGCTACGCTATGGTAACTGCTTAACATCAGGCGAGCCGTACGCTTGCTTGCCACCTGAGTTCCATAAAAAACTGCTTAACATCAGGAGGGCCACACGTTTTTGCCACCTCAGTTCCATTAAAACTGCTTAATATCAGGCGGGCCGTACGCTCGATTGCCACCTCAGTCCCATAAAATTGCTTAATATTAGGCGGGCCGTACGCTCGTTTGCCACCTCAGTCCCATAAAACAATCTTAACATCAGGCGGGCCGTACGCTGGTTTGCCACCTCAGTCCCATAAAATAGTGCTTAACATCAGGCGGGCCGTACGCTTGTTTGCCACCTCAGTCCCATAAAAAGTGCTTAACTTTAGGCGGGCCGTACGCTTGTTTGCCACCTCAGTCCCATAAAAAAGTGCTTAACATCAGGCGGGCCGTACGCTTGTTTGCCACCTCAGTCCCATAAAAAGTGCTTCACTTAAGGCGGGCCGTACGCTTGTTTGCCACCTCAGTCCCATAAAATAGTGCTTAACATCAGGCGAGGCGTACGCTTGTTTGCCACCTCAGTCCCATAAAAAAGTGCTTAACATCAGGCGGGCCGTGCGCTTGTTTGCCACCTCAGTCCCATAAAAAAGTGCTTAACATCAGGCGGGCCGTACGCTTGTGTGCCACCACAGTCCCATAAAAATAACTGCTTAACATCAGGCGGTAGTATAGATCACTCGGCCGCTAGCCGCCACAGCAAGAATAATGAAAAGGATGCAATGCAAGATGCTAACTCGGTTCCCTTTGCGGCGAAAAAGAAAGAAAACACCAGAAAGCGTGTGAATGAGACAAACGAACCAAGCGCGCGTGCTAGAAAAGGATAGTGAGCGATCTTATGTGTGGAACTCGACCTTGATCGTTAGTCGGCTGTAGCATGCGTCTGAGTTTAACCGGTTAATTGAGGTCTTAATATCGGTAAGCGTTCCGTTCGCTGCCATAACCGGTAACCAAATTTTTTTAGGTTTTGTTAAAACCGGTTTCGTATTTAACCGGTTAATCAACGAACGGAATTAAACCGGTTTCATGAACGATATTAACTGGTATTTCAAAACCGGTTCCAAGCCCTGGTAAATATAAGTAAATGGCGGTAATAGTGGTAAAATAAGTAAATGGCGATTAAAAAAAATAAAAAAAAATAAAACAATGTAAAAAAGACAAGCCCGCTGAGTTTCTTGCCGGATCTTCTCAGTCGAGGTCGCGTTTCCGATCCGGCAGTAAAATTTAAGAAAAAATGTAAAATGACAATTTGTAAGTGCCCCCGTAGGCCTAAACAAAATAAACGTTTTGAATCTTTGAATCTTTTGAATCTGTGTAAGTCTGGCGATATTAATTCATTTATTTGTTTCAGGAGACATGCGTGAGATGGCACAGCAGATGACAGAACTGCTTGTCAACAAAAGAGCGATGCTCTATGAATATTTTTCAGTAGAAATTAACAGCAATGGTGAATTATTGGCATTACCATTGTTACTAGGTAAGTTGAATTTCACTAACGGTAGCTTCACCATTATTACAGCCGAATTTACGTGTAAAATTGTACAATAATAGTTCCTAAAAGTACAAAATGCATTGATATTATTTTAGCAGATATGGTACCTTCAAACATCGCAATCACTTAACTTGTGCTCGGCGCATTACATGCAGCAAAATTGACACATCTATTAGCGCACTCGCAATTCCACAATTAAGTTATAATTTATAAGAATGCATTATTCACCGCTAGGTGAGCCATATTGGCAATACTGACATATTTTCAACATCATTTTCCGCGAGCAACTGAGCCGTACTGTGTCCATCCCCCGTTTAGCAGGACAAAGGATAAACTATTTTAGACACTCACTTGTCTCCCTCTTTCTTTGTAATGTTTTTAACAAAATGTGATTTTCTCAGACGGCCACACACCATTCATGGGCGCTCTACCGACATACCTAGTCCGTCTAGTCACAGAAGTGAATTGGGAGTCCGAAAGGGAATGTTTCGACTCCTTCAGCCGACAGACCGCAACATTCTACTCTCATCCGAACCCTGACCGGTCGCAGGAGAGTCAGAGGGGTGAACACTGGAGACAGGAGCACGTTATATTCCCTGCTATTAGGAAGAACTTCCTGCCACCGACGGGTTTTGTGCATAATGGTGCTATATTGCAAATCGCGAGCTTAAACGATCTGTATAAAGTGTTTGAACGTTGTTGAATAAAATATGAAGTATATTTTTGTTTGATTGTAGATAGGAAACTATGTTTAGTGAAACATATCGTGTAATTGTTGGAAAAACACAGTACCTATCAAAATAATGAGTAGACAGAATACTAACACCTATCGAAGAGAAGTTGAGTCAATAATGTTACACACAGTTGATTCCCTGTAATTTCTGAACAAACTCAACTCAATATTTAGGACTTTAATACAAATACAACTTTGAAGGCTTTCTACGCGTTCGGTTGACTGAAGAAGATTGCCGAATGAAACAACAAGATTCCTTTGTAGACGTATACCAGTGTCAATAATTCTTTAGAGATTTACATTTTAGAATAAAATTAGGGGATTGAGGACCGAATATATGTATCTATCTTTACTATCATAGGTTTTGCACGGTGTTTAAGGGGGGGCCACATTTGTTATTTTTGAGTATTTTTTTATATAAGCATTTTGTATCGTAACCTATGTCGCGCATTTTCAAACCTCTTCTTACCCGTGTTAGAAATCTAAAGTAATATTTAAGTATAACCATCAACCAAGAGTGGGAAATAAAATTAATGGATTGATTAAAAAAACATTTATTACAAAAAGATCTTAAACACAGGAATGTCTACGTGTCGACTACATAGTTGGGATGCACTACTAGCAGCGGGTCGTCTTCCGCCTCTTGCTCCGAGGACTTCTGCGTTGACTTCAGACCGGTGGTAGAGAGCGGGATTATCACTTGATCCTAGACAAAATTATTATTTATACATTTACATCATTCCCAAAACTCTTCCACACACTCACTTAACGAACTCGTAAATTTGATACATGGATTTGAAGAACGAGGACGTTCTTTCTTAATCTTTGTGTAAATAAAAAATCATTCTTAGCGTTTTCACCAAAATAACCCCAACGAGCAAGAATAAGAATGAGCCGTTTACATCAAGCGCGCGAGCGTTTTTAGAATATTCCATAGAATCTCTGCGAGCAGAGATAGAACAACGAAAGAATATTGTCTCTGTTTACACTAAAATAATTTGACGGAGTGGGGATAGAATGAGCAATCGCTCGTTTGGTTTAAGCCCTTTACATGTGGTGCGTTAGTTAGGTACTTACATGGTACATAAGCCTGTCGATGACCTTCTCGACGAGAGTCTTCCTCTCGAGTAATTCGTCCTCGTTCTCGATCTGTCCGCCGGCCACCAGCTGCTCCAGGTACCAGCTCACCAGCGCACTCTTGCGCATGCCTGAACTCTCCTCACCTGCGCACGAGCGAATTATTAACTTAAGCCACACACACGAGCGACAGACAGCGACAGAGCCAACTGCAGCCGTCGACCCAGGTCGGCGCTAAATGCCGCTCGTGTGTTTCCGGGCTTACATAAAGCATGACAAACCAAAGAGGTACTTATTTGTCTGTTGCCAAATACGGAAATGAATAGATTATTAAATTAGTTGTTTTTAACATTTCGGCATCATTTACTTTAAAAAAAAATTACGCTTTCCAAAACGGAATAAACTACGAGTTTAATATGGGTACCGTACTGGACTGGGGGCGATACCAGTGACACCCGGACCAGGACATATTACGAAAAGGTTCCCGAGATTTGCCTGTGACGGGAATCAAACCAGCAACCACCCGATGCAGAGCCGAGCGGCCTACGCTCAAACCATCGTGTCAAGCAGTCAAACCATGATATGTTTATGTGCATACCTCCCGTCTCCGCTTCCGCTTCCTCCTTCCTCATGAACACGACCAGCATGTCACTCAGCGACTTGTACTCCTCGAACGACAGCGTCAACTTCTTTTTAGGGGCCGTGTCGCCGTTGGTAGGGGTTTCTGACATTATAAAGGAAAATAACACATAAAAAATATGTTAAAATAAATATTTTACTGTGAATGTCCGAAATTGGTGAATGTTGTTCTATTGTGATAGAACCACAAGACGATCGTCTTTATAGCCAAATATGTATATTTAGTTGAGTGTTAAGTTAGATTTTCTGAGGAATCTTTAGCAATTCCGCAAAATTTCTGTAAATAGTCACAGCACACATTTTACGCCATTCGCGACCGTGTCTCGGATATTTAGCGTATTCATTAAAGTTAACCAAATTCTGCTGGAGGGTCGGAAAAATGAATTGCTTTTGCAGAATTGCTGCAATGTTGCATAGTGTCGCTATTAGCACCGCTGGTTTTTTTTTCACTTTTCAACGTTATTTAATATTATAATAATAATATAACGTCACGACTTTTATCCCCATTCGGGGGTAGTCAGAGGCTTGAGTGGCCATACACCACCACATTGTGGAGGTATTAACCAACTCAAAGCCCACGTTTCACCAGATAGTCAGAACCCAACGTGACAGGTGATGAACCTTGTCGCCGTGTATACAGGAACTGACTATTACCTAATCCCGAGGGATAGGTAGGTTTCCTCACGATGTTTTCCCTCACCGTCAACGTTATTTATTGAAGATTAAAACAGAACTAGTGTAGTACCTGTGGTCGCGGTGCCGTTGGGCACGTCCTGGTCCACGTCCATGGCGGGCTCGAACTGCGGTTCATCTTCGTCTAAGTGTATGTCCGGCTGCTCCACGCGGATTATAGACTTGTTCAGTAACCTACAATACAACAACATTGTAAGATACGGATTTAGGTCACCGGTTTATTTTTACGATGAACATTTATTGAAGAATTCGTTCTAGTAAATCTTATGTAAGTTCTTTTTACCGCAAGAAACAGTGTAAAATTGCGAGAAAACTGGGTTAAATTAAGTAAAACATGTTTCTCCACTAGAATATGGCTTTTGAGAAACCTCACGTGAGACTAATCTCATTTCCCTCTCCTCCCTCCCCCTCTAAAGGGGGAGGGGGTTGAGCAAAATCTCACCAAGGAGGGCGGGGGAGAAGGGGTCGAAAAATCACCTCACGTAATTTATGGACGCCCCTGAGGTACCAGATTAATAATTACATACTATATGAATAGCATTTTATGAAATTGGTCTAAATTCTGCTGTCCCGATTTCTTTCTTGCGATACATGATGATGAAACTGAATTGATCAGCATATTTTGTTGACAAATTATTCATTTCTACGTTTGCATCTATGGTATGTGTGGCTAGTGTATTGTAGTGTAGTGTGTATTGTATAGTACCTGTATGCCTCGTGCACGTGTTGCGGCGTGACGTGTCCGCTGCAGTGCATCTTGGCCATGGCCTCTGCCAGGCGCAGCATGGACTCGAGCTGGCGCACGGTGATGCGCCACGCGGTGTGTGTGTAGTGTATAGTACCTGTATGCCTCGTGCACGTGTTGCGGCGTGACGTGTCCGCTGCAGTGCATCTTGGCCATGGCCTCTGCCAGGCGCAGCATGGACTCGAGCTGGCGCACGGTGATGCGCCACGCGGTGTGTGTGTAGTGTATAGTACCTGTATGCCTCGTGCACGTGTTGCGGCGTGACGTGTCCGCTGCAGTGCATCTTGGCCATGGCCTCTGCCAGGCGCAGCATGGACTCGAGCTGGCGCACGGTGATGCGCCACGCGGTGTGTGTGTAGTGTATAGTACCTGTATGCCTCGTGCACGTGTTGCGGCGTGACGTGTCCGCTGCAGTGCATCTTGGCCATGGCCTCTGCCAGGCGCAGCATGGACTCGAGCTGGCGCACGGTGATGCGCCAGGCGCCGCCGCCCGCGCCGTCGCGCTGCCGCAGCACGCAGTAGTACTCCACCAGCAGCTTGCCCGCCTCCTACCATTACGCCATTACAACATTACAAAAAACTAATCAATAGCCGCGTCCACACGGGACGATCTACCGCGCATCGATCGCGCGCGACAAAAGCGCGATCCAAAGGCGCGCGCGGTGTGGACGTGCCGCGCGCGATCTGTTTCTGTAGCCCGATTCACGTAAAAACAAACAATCCAAATAACTCTCAAATTCGAAAGTCGTTCGATCGAAATCCTATCAAAAGTTGGTATTCACGTGTTCCTTGAACGCAGTTCGATAGGACTTCAACTCAAACGTTTACTCAACGAAAAACGGTTACTCAACGACTTGTTGCTATGACGAAAAGGCTATCAACGACTATGGTCGCTACGATATCCGGTTATTATTACGTGAATCGGGCTACTGGTCGGTGTTTAGTCATGCCTCAGTTGCGTGGAGCGCGCGGTGTGGACAGTATAGTGTGGTTCGCGCGAGCAGCCATGGAAATCTCGCAAAGTCCCCTTTACAAGGAATATTATTGTTTATTGGAATCATACGATTTCTGTTACAAGAATAGGGGTGTAAGAGACTATGCTTGGCGTCAGATTTTTCGTGAAATGGGCGACCGCCTTTTTGTTTTTGTAATCTTTTGCGCACTTGGCGGCTTGAACAACTCTGACAACAGTTTTACCACTAACCGTACGATAAGAAGTAAGATCTACAACTTACCTCCGTGATAATAGGCTTGAAAGACCTCGAGAACGCAATATACCGCAGCAGATCTTCTCTCGAATAAACACAATCATATGCCTCTTCTTTATTGCAGTGCAAGTCCACTATCTTCCTAGCTATAGCGTAGTCCACCATTTCACTGCTCTCATCGATAAGGATGAAGAATAGATCGAATCGGGACATGATGGGTGCGCTGAGAGCTACATTTTGCTGCAAGGATTTGGCGCGGTCGTAGCGGCCGCCTATCGGGTTGGCGGCGGCCAGGATCGATGTACGAGCGTTGAGGGTTGCGCGGACGCCGGCCTAGAACGAAAAGTTAGTTAAATTGTGCCCTGTGCTAATTTATATGAAAACTAGCTTCTGTCCCCGACTACGTCCGAGTTGGCTTTAGAATCCCAAAGGAACCTCAAATATTTTTTTGGGATAAAGTAGTATTATATGTCCTTCTCCCAGGTCCTGTTTATGTCTATACCAAAATTCATGAAAATTGGTCGCCGGCATGCGATCCGGCATTTGAATTTCTACAATATAAGGAAACATTAAATGAATAATCAAATCAATTACATGTCGGCGAGACACCAATATGTTTTACAAGGAAGTCTCGAATTTGCTCCATGTTTTTTTTACTGGTAACCTTGATTTAGAGCGGTCTGTCCAACAGTGGACTGATACAGGTTGATGAGGGTATATTATATTAACTATTTTAGATATAAAGTGTACATGGAGGATCTCACATTAATATAATTTTCTAGCTATTTGTGCCATAATATTTTTATCTGATATTGAATAATTGCACTTTGACATTTCCTATTATTTGTTGTTACCTTGACATGTTGCATACATTTATTTTGTACTTCTTGAGGCTAATGTTATTTTTATTAGTAGATTGATATTTAAAAAATGTTCATGCTTTAAGCTGAATAGGGTGAAACAACCTTAAAATGTAATATCTTCCGCAAACCCATATTATACAAATAAAGAATTGAATGGTTTTTTTAGGTCTGAGGTGAATGAGTGTAGAGTGGTCACCTTGGCGATGGATATGGTCTGCTGCTCCATGGCCTCGTGGATGGCGACCTGGTCCGTGGGGTCCATCTTGTCGAACTCGTCGATGCAGCACACGCCGTTGTCGGCCAGCATCAGCGCGCCCGCTTCTATCACGAAGTCGAACGACTCTTCATCCTACACATGGACAATTTGGGACCATTATTTTGTTAATCTATGAGACTGTCTCAAGTTTTTTCATGGCCATTTTATTTGGAATTTTGGACATAAAGGTAAAGAGTTGCAAGATTTTTATCTCTGTTTGGAAAGTGACAATAGTAGAGCCAATAGACTACAGCTCATATACGGGTTGGATCGACCGGGGTAGAAAATCTCACAGAAGAGCCTCGGGGTATGAGTGAGAACGCCGGAAGCAAAACCTCCCCCTCCTTCTGTTCCACTCCCCTTCAGGTCGGCAACGTGTGAGTGATGCCTTTCGCGCTACGTGATAAACCAAATTAATTAAATTAATACGCCAAAGCTCCAAGACGTTTTCAGTAATCCTAGGTCGTCCGAGGCCGTTTAGCCGTGCTGCGACTTGCAGTATGCAGTATATAGTATGTACACGTTGTGACCGCGGTTATGTTGGTGAGTGTACCTTGACGACGGCGGCGGTGAGTCCCGCGGCGGACGAGGCCTTGCCGCTGGTGTAGACGGCGCGCGGCGTCATGTCGCCCACTTGTTGCAGCAGCTGCGACTTGGCCGTGCTGGGGTCGCCCACTATGCACACGTTGATGTCGCCGCGGAGCGTCGTGCCTGATATACATATACAACAAGTCTTTGGTAACTACCGACCAAGGATCTTTTAATAGAGGATAGACAAGTTGAGTTTTTGGTTAAGAAGAAATTCAACTTTATTCTGCTGCCTTAAGGTCTATTATACCTTGACAATTCTTAGACAGAAAAAACGAGCCGAGCGAGAGGCCCTAGTTGGGACCGTGTCCCTCTCATTTCGAGTTGCCATGCCAAAATAATATTATCGTTGGGCAGTGATTGTTAGTTTTTAAATCAAGCAAATAAATTAATTTATTATTTATCGTGACTATTGTTTTATCATATTATAAATAGTCACGATAAATACTAAATTAATTTATTTGCTTGATTTAAAAACTAACAATCACTACCCAACGATAATATTATTTTGGCATGGCAACTCGAAATGAGAGGTACACGGTCCCAACTAGGGTCGCTCGCTCGGCTCGTTTTTTGTGCAGTAGTGAACAGTCCAGTATGTATTTACGTTCGTGCTACCGACGTATTAGTAGAATAAAAAAGAAAATCGAAAACTACAAAAACAATTTTTTGGGAACAGTAACAGAGCCAGAAGCCCAACCCCTCTGTCCAACTCCCCTTTAAATCGGCAATGTGCGAGCGATGCCTTTCGTATTGCAAGCACTATAGGCTGCGATAACTGCTTAACATCTGACGGGCCGTACGCTTGTTTGCCACCTTAGACATATAATAAAAATTGTACAGTACTACTCCACCAAGACAACTAGGCGCTCGGATGGAATGCGGCTTCACCTCCCGCACCCCGCCACCGCCGCAAGGTGCGGGGAACGTCACATTTGACAGGCGCCTAGTTGGTGCGGTGGTGTGGTACGTAAGTGTACCTTCGATAGTGGTCTTAGCGACCCCTCCAAACAGCATGAGCAGCACGCCGCGCTTGACCTCGCTGTTGCCGTGGATGCTCGGGAACAGGCTCGCGATCAGGTTGCTGTACAGGTTGCGGTCGCGGGACATCTCGTACACCTAGCGAGGGAACATTTTGTACTACATCACTAATATACAAACACACCAACTAATATGTTATTTTATAAGTAATCATTACATTATGCGAATGCCTTTAGTGCAGCCTGAATAAATACAGAAAGACAACTTTAGTCCCAAACTAAACAACGCTCACTGCCGAATATTCAAAAGCTACTCCAATTTTAAGAGCTACTGTATAATAAATCGATCTCAAGACTGAGATCGATTAATTAATAAATATGTCTTAAGTATGACGTTTATAGGTATCTCAGCTCAACTGAGGAAGGATTAATTAAGCAGTCAGAGACGTCTATCTTTCATCACATGTCTCATTGCTTGTATGGCGTATCTAAGATAAGCAGCACAAAAATTTGAGTTGCGTACGAGGTTTTGGCCGTTAGTTACCTATTCAAACACCAGGCAATAAATACGAAAATCGAACCAAAATGGTCTGCGCTAAGACCGTGTCTGGCATGGTTGAATATAAATATTGCTTACATTCTGGATTTTAAAAGGGAATTAAGAAAAACAACGTACACCCATCAACCCCGAAGGAATAGGTTAGGTAGGCAGAAGAAAATCAAGCGCATAAGCTGGCCTACTCCGAAATACGAACCTAACGTTTCGGCTGACGGATTGTCGTGATTTGACATTTCTTCTTTCGTTTTTCTCTACGATTTGACATTGTTTTGATCGTAAATCGAATCCGTACTTCGGACGATCCGTCAGCGACGTATTTCGGAGTAACCCCCCAGGTACCTTGTCCCATTCCTTGTCGGTCATCTGTTTCCTCATATCCTCGGTGGTTAAGTCGTCGGTCGCGAGATCGGCCACGCCGAAACGTCGCGATATCGCTTGCACACTGCATGCTAGAAACGCCGTCCTGTAAATGACAAATCATAATTTATCGATAAATGATAATTAAAAGGCTAGGCTACACGCTCAATCTTACTTGCACAAATACCAATTATTTGCACAAGCAAACACGATATAGGTACATGCTTATGTCGAGTATACGCCGCACAGAGCATAATATTTTTGCCCAAACTAAATTGAATATTCAAAACTATCAAGCATGTTGTTAAAAAGGTCTAAAAAGGTGCTAAAACGTTGCATCGCGCGCGTTGCCGCCGAGAGCGGCAGCTCGTGATTGATGCAACATTTTGGTGCTCCCGCGCGACAGCCCGTCGCTGAAGGGCGAAGTCGTGGCCGGGCCGTAAAGGATATATTTTGGTATCGGTTTCAAAAGTATCATCTATAACTTGGCTACAAGTTGCTTACCACAAACTTAGGTAACATTTAAAAAGAAATTAAAGTACACATCTGAACGCTTTGACGACAGCTACGAGCGGTGATTCGAGCGTGGCCTTTTCGTAAGTTGCCTTGGTTTGGGTGTCACTAGGATCGCCCCCAGCATGTTGTACGGTACCCATAGTGGCTTAATTTCGGACCATACAGTTGGTGTGTAAGGCCCGTATTAATAAATCGATCTCAAGATTGAGATCGAACTTGAGATACTGTTTTTGACAGATGTTCCATACGTCAAAACTGCATCTTAAGATCGATCTCAACTTTGAGATGCATTTATTAATACGGGCCTAAGTCTGGCGATGGCTTTTTGGCAGGAAGTGGAAAAGTCATGTTGTCATTTTTGTTTTAATTTCTAAAACTTGTGTTTTTGTGTATTATAGTGTGTAATATTGGCGGAATATTAACCATTATATGGTCATAAATGTGCGTGAGTGTGGGCAATTGGAACAAAAGTGATGAAACATGATTTTCGGCTTCTCACAAGAAGTCTAGTAATTTGTCAGTATAGTATCCGCCACTTTACTGATAGGGTTTGGGGGGGTAGAAATAAGGTAGTTATAAGGTAGATTTAAGGTAGTTATAAGGTAGAATTAAGAAAAAAATGTAATAAAAGTATACTGATGTTAGGCTCCAAAGGGCTAGTTCCCAGGGGCCGTAAAACTAATCTTATAAAAAAAAAAAAAAAAAAAAAGTCTGGCGATACTTTTTCGGTTTTTTTTTTACATTTTATTTGTGACGATCTGAAGTTTCATATAGCGTATGGGTACATGACTAACTTGTAATGCAGCTCCCTGACGCCGAGCGCCTTGAGTCCCTTGATGCCGTCCATCTGCCCGTCGGCGGCGCGGCGCGTGTGCGAGGTCAGCTCGGCGCGCGCGCCGGGCAGCGACAGCGAGCCGACGTCCGGCACCACGATTAAAGTGCCCGTGAAGTCGTACCGATCGCCCGCCTGTACATACCCCGTACACCATTAGATGTGTCCATATGGCGCGCATGCCTCACCCGAGCACTCATATTATGACATTACGTCTATGCGTTCCGACGTCAAAAATGAGTGCTCGCGCGAGGCATGCGCCTGATGAAGACGCCGCCATTCACACATATTATACCGTGTGTCCCCTGGCAAGTAACTTCCGCAATTTCTTGCAGAAGTCACTAGCCGACGCGTTTCCACTGACTGCAATTTTACACAACCGTGTAAAGTCCGTTTCACGAAAGAAGTCCCACGGCAATAAGTGGAACTAATTGAATCTTAATATTTTTTTTGTTTAATTGTAAATTAATTTCAATAAAAAACTGAAACAATAAGATCGGATTATCCTACAATGATTAAACATTTAATTCTTGGGGAGTCTAAAACAATAGAGGGTTAACAACATTCCGTCGCATGACAGTGGCGCCGCGTCTGCGGGACTTCTTTCGTGAAACGGACTTTACATGTGGGACTTGCAGCAAGTTCAGCAAGTCGCAGAAGTTCACTTGCGTGAGTGTTTACACATTGGAAGTCGCTTGCGCAAGTAAACTTGTGCAAGTTTTCTTGCCAGTGGACACACGGCATTATACTTATACCCACAGGTGTAGCTATACTGCACAGAGGGTAGAAGGTGATAGAGCCAAGCTGTAGCCAATTGACTGCAGCACATAACCGGCTGGATCGACCGGGGTAGTACCACCCTCTCACAGAAGATCGGCGTATAGCAGCTATTACAGCTACATTTCGTATCATAAGTGACAGAGCTGGAAGCCCAACCCCTCTTCTCTCTCCATCCCACTCCCTTACAGGTCGGCAATTTGCGAGCAATGCCTTTGTTATTGCGCTTTTTATAGTATCGGACCATCTTGTTAGCATACTAATATTATAAATGCAAAAGTAACTCTCTTTCGACCAAATACTCGTACGCAACTTAAATTTGAGAGCTGCTTAACTTTGACGCGCCATAAAATGACAGTTAACGACGTCTGAAACTACTAAAGTGGGACTTAAATATTTAAGTAGCCTTTGAGTATTCTGCCATTTGTCTGTTACACTTTCACGACTAGACTGCTAAAACAATTTTAATATAGAGATAGACAGGACCATGGAGAAAGAGACAGGCTACTTTTAGCATAGCTTTCACATCAGGTCCAACTGCACAAAAGGACTTCGCAGAATTCGTTCCTTAACAGCGACACTATCGAATGGTGTAATAAAGCAGTGTGGTTTTTTTTTCAAAATCAACTAAGTTGTTCGATTCCTGGCTATGAATATAATTTTTTCAAAAATCTAATAATGCAGTTTTAGTTTGCATCAAAATCGGCCCCGAGACTCCTTTTCGCTATTCCTCATAATTTCGGATTTGGCCATCCACCCACACTTGAAAAATTCAGCCTGTATAGTTAGACAGGACTTTTTGTTACGAAAATAAAACTTGAAGGGGGTGATAAGTGGATGAAATGATTTAATTAGCATAGAGATAGATGAACACTTAGGGAATAAAAAGGGATACTCGAAAATCTACGTAAAGTAGAAAAATAAATAAAATCAATCAATGGTGACCTGCACAGACTCCACAGCCTCCGCCCTCAGTATGACTTCAAGCGATCGCGGGATGCATCCTCGGGGCAGCTCAGCCTGTGTTTCTTGAATACGGATCTTCTGGAAGTCCACGAACACCGACTTGTCGGCGTCTAACATAAACCGACGCCGGTTCGCGCACACGGGGTTCCGACAGATTGTTGGGATAGTGTACTGGAAGAAAAAAAAAATTATATAAAAAAATCTTTCATTGATAACACTGAACTTTAAACTAGCGGCATTTTACGATGGCCGGTTTGACATGTGGGGGGGGGGGAAGTAAATGAACCTTATTATAACGGAATAAGACTGGCTGTTTTAAAAAATAAGAATGTCAAAAAATTAATGCGAAAATGAATTTTATTCCGTTATAATAAGGTTCATCCTTTCCCTCTCCCACATGTCAAACTGGCCATATCATAACGTGCCACAGGTATAGGGCTAGCAAATAGACTAGAGATTAATATTGCATCAAGTTACTTTCTCTCTATTAAATAATTTATGTAAGAGAATAAGGCTAAGCCTGGCGGGTTTGTCATGGAATGGCCCAACAACCAAAAAATTATGTGAAAAACCAAACTAGATCCCATCTGTTCTACTAGGCTGGCAGGAAACTGTCATGGCCAAGAATTATAAAATGGTAAATAGATAATCTCTTGGTTTTTTGCTAATGGCTTCTTTCCATTGAGTCGGGCCCAATATGATTTTGCCAATATCAACGTTGTGACGAAGACATGAAGGAGAATGATTGTTCAGTTGGTCCAAACTAGATTTTTGTTGAGATTGGCCAGTTAATGAGGTAATCTACCTTAAACAATACACAATAAAACATACGCAAAAGGATAATCTCACCTTAAACTGTTGTTCCACATTTTTAATAACCGTCTGACAATCCAAACAGACGAATGTGCCTAAGACCAGCTCAGGATGCACCGGGTGTGTCCTTACTATCTGTCCTGAGATTCTGATCAACGTGCCGATCTTAGCCGTTGTCAATTCCCTCACTTTATGCCTCGTCGGCACATCAACAAAGGACGCATAACACTCTTTATCCTGCAAATCTTTCTTCATACCACTGTCAGCGAGACTCAGCACATAATTCAAGATGGCTTGGTTGAGAAAAGGGTATATTCGATAATACTCCTCAATTATTGTGGTGGCCAAGTTTTGATTGTACTTTTCTACGTCATCGAAACTGACTTCTAGTGTACTTAGTTCGGGTTTGAGAAGCTCTTTGGCATGTTTCTGGTATTTAAGTTCATTGTCTTCTTTGAACCTGTGTAGATATAAACAATGAAAATATCCTATAAATAGTAATGATAGGACTTAACTACGGCAAATTCATCTATTAAAATAAGGTAATAGGAATAGAAAGTGTACTCACTCGTCTAAAAAATCCTGGAAAAGCTTCTGGCATCGTACTCCAACCTCGTCTTTGACTTGGCTTTGTGTAGCATACGTATCGGCTACATCCATGTTTAATTTTCACAATCAATTTTAATGTATCAATGAAAGTCTGCACTGAAATATGCGTAGAATATAAAGTATAACACTCGCTCGTTCAAACCACAACAAAGAAATCGTTAATTTCGCACAAATTGCTATAGATTCACTACAAGTTCACTATTGCCTCATTTCACGCCGGTAAGTAGATAATTTTGTTGTTTTATTTGTGATTATAAAGTAAAGTTTGTGTGTGAATGAAAACTGAAAACGACACTTTTGTTTCCTTCTTTTTTTGTTTGAGTGAAAATCAGTTATAATAGATTTAATTTCGCTAGAAAATCTTCAAAATACGTAAATTACATCGCGCGATACACTTTTTTTGACAGTAGCATTTTGGCGGGAGTTTTTTTATGACAAAGACAATAGTCGTTTAGAAACGTGGATCCGAAAGCTAAAATACTTTATGTCCCGGCATGGATGTATTAACTCAGGATGCGCATCGCATGATCTTCCCCTCTAGCTTTTTTTTATAGGTACTAGACCAAAAATCTCTGACACGTATATAAAAACTGTTTTCGAAATCGATTTGATCAGAGTAAGTATCGTTTTCGCGGTGTAAGGTGCTCCGTGAAAAATGCCGAATTGTCCCATTAAACATGTGCAAAGAAATTACAAAAAATAGTAATATACAAAAAGATGGGGTAACATTTCATATGTAAGTATTTTTGATGTAATTAATGCAATTTTTCTATTAAATTCATTAAAATATTAAATGTCATAAGAATCGAAAACATTATCGATACAATTAATCGAGTACGAATTAATCGAATAGTCTACTGTGACCATAGACGAATCTTTTCTACCCTGGCAACTGTATTTTTTATTTGTCAAATAATTGTCAAGTATTTGAACTTTGTAAACAAACGGATAAATACTGAATTACGCGGTGATAAACCAGTCGCAGGACGTTAAAAACGATTTACAATGAATAAATCATTAGTAATTCAACAAGAGAGGTGATTCACAAAGTTTACAGGCGGTGTCTCGCGGAATTTGAGGTGCAAAATATTTTGTCAGAACTCGACCATGTTTACCAAAGAACCGCTGATATTATAGGTATATAAGCAGTTTATTTTACAGTTTTTAAGTTAAATAATGTGTTTATTGTATACAAAGGCAGGCTCAAAGCTTCAGTTTACAGGTTTTTCAGTAAATATACATTGATCGCTTAGAGGTACATTCGATTGAACACACTTGATACTTGGTATTATTTTTATGTGTTGCTTTCATCTCGACCAATACATAAACTAAGGTTGCTTTATTTTTCTATGTTTGCTTGTCAGTTAACATCGTTACTTAATTACTAAATAAACAAATAATCTTAAAGCATTAAAGAAATTATCTTTTATTGAATTATTTTATTTTTCAGGTACCGTTAGAAGAATAGTCGAAAATTGCTCTTTACGATGACATTAATCGATTAATAATAAATCTTCAAGATGACAGCAATGCTGTGGTGACTGATGATGATGAGTTGATGAGGCAGCGGCAGGCCCACGCCAATATATGGATTTATCAGGAGTGGAATATTTAGACCAAGATTAAAATAAAAAAATAATTAAAAAACGCAGTAGCTATGATATGTTTGTTTTATTTTCCTAAAATACAAAAAAAAATAACTAACTCATGTTGAAACAAAAACACCCACTATCGAAACAATTCAGATAAATAAGATCTCGATAAATTCTTGATCTTGATAAACGGAATCGAACCTGACACTGCTCCGGGTCCATATGACCCAGAAGCAGGCAGCGTCTGCTACTGAGGCGATGAATCACATATGGCATAAATATATGTATAACAAATATTATCTTATTGACCAACATCAAAGAAAACTTAAAAGTGCTTGCGCTTGCATTATGAATAATAAATAATATGGAAAATAATAAATCAAGTATCAAAATTATTCAGTCGTATTAGTGAATGTTGCAAGAATGATTTTTTACTATAAACTTTTTGATTTGAACAGTGTTGTAGTAGTGTTTATTTATGATTGCAGACCGGTATCGATAAAAATATAATATATATAGTGTATAATAAACCTTGGGAGAGGCCTATGTCCAACAGTGGACGTCTTTTGGCTGAAATGATGATGATGATGACATTAGTATAATAATACCTATTACGTTTATACGTACCTACCTAACAAAAGATATCAGCCAGGCCAGTGGCAGCAGATGGCGCTGGTCGAGTGGGAGTGGGGGGGGATGAAACAGCTTATTTGGGAACATTAGGTACTTATTTTTTAGATAATCTAATTTTCAAGGAACTGAATTGGGATGTACCCGGAATCATCTTGTTTCCGTTGAATATTTACGCCTCGTGAGTTACTCATTATTTCTTGTTCAGCTGTTTCAGTAGAGATAATTCAGTATAATTCAGTAGATTATAATGACAGCTATAAATGTAATAATGAGTATATGAAACTATCGATATAGCTAATTAGAAATATCGATAGTGGTATTCACCCTATTACACCAATGGTCCTACGGTAGTAAAATTTTGTATGTTGACGTATTAGATCTTTTAGTGTGCGTAAAATATACTAGTGTTGCACATTTCTTTACGTGTGCGTTTATAATGACACAAAATGTTTTGAGTAAGTGTGCGTCAATTTTAATGTAGTGGTTACCTCCCCTCCCCCAAGAATTGACAGAACATTTTGTTCGTTGAATTATGCGTGTTGCGAGTCCATTTTGTTACTTTGTTCAAGTGTCCCGGCCAAACACTCAGCCTTATAATTTTCAGTGCACTGCTTATTTATAATATTATTATATTTACAATATTAAATTTATTATATTAAATTTGACGGGGCGTTAGCGTGGTTGGCGCGGAGGCGACATTCACGCTGCAGGTCGTAGGTTCGATTCCTACCCGTGACATGCATTTGTGTGCATGAACATGTCTGTATGTCCGGAGTCTGGGTGTATATGTATATTAAGTATGTATTTACAAATAAAAAAGTAGTATATGTAGTAATATCAGTTATCTGGTTTCCATAGTACAAGCTCTGCTTAGTTTGGGATCAGGTAGCCGTGTGTAAAAAATGTCCCAGGATATTATTATTATTATTATTATTCATACATATTTCTAATCCATAACTAGGTTTTTTTTGCATTGATCCAATTTCCAAACGCGTTCATTCATTCCTATTTATTTCTAAACGAGTGGTATCGGTTCTTCATTCGTTTGCGTTACATGTTTGAGGGAATAGTGAAATAAGCATGATACCCGTTGTAGAAGAAGAAAGACAATTATCTTTTCTGCAAAAGTAAAAGAGATGCAACAATAACATACTTGACATAATATTAAGTCAATGAAACTATGAATGGAATAAACATGAATGAATTCTAACCTTTATATTATAATTCTATTCGCATTATTTAAATGTTTATTGTGGTATTACTGGTGAAATAACTTAATGGGTACGTGCGGCCGTATCTTTTCAAAGAAACAGGAACTTAATACTGACATGAACAACTTAGACAACATCTAAATGCATAATAATGTCTGAGGCACAAGTTGGATTTTTATACAACATAGCTGGTATGGTGTCGCAATCAGAAGACAATCCCACAAATACGTTACTCAAAAGCTACTATTTGTAAGTACAAATCTTATAAAACCAGGCACTATCCTCTCTGAAATCCCTACTGTACCTTTCTGACTGTACCATTGCAATATGTTCATTTGTTCAGGATGCGGTGTAAGGAGCTAACAGGTGGGCAGAAGCTTCCAAGCAAACATTTTTCCAACACAGCAAGGTGTCAGCGTTGCTGTCTTGAATGGAAGAGTACCACTGAAGTTAAAGTGAGAAACTTTTTTTTCTGAACATAATCTTCAAACTTACTTGTTGTTTACAAGAGTTTCTATTTTTAGGTGAGGTCTATAAAACTTACAAGAAAGCAGAGACGGAGGAAAAGGACCCAAAATGCAAATGAAAATGAAATTGTAAGTAATCAAAAACTATATTATTGATATTATTAATGTCACTGTACTTACATGGCAGTGGATTAATTTGCTTTATTTAAAAATTTACTTAAAAATTTAAACGAACTTTATAATCTTCAAAGTTCTTTTGTCTGTTTCAGGTACAAATATGTACATTTTGTAAAAACAACAATATTACTACTGCTCTCAAACCAAGGAAAGAGAAAGTTAAATTTGTAACTATAAATAGAAATAAAGATGACCATAACACAAAAGCTATAAAAGGGAATGTTACAGAAAATATCCAGAAGAAAACTAACCTGAAAGCCATAAATGTTAAAAAGAAACCTGAAATCAATGTATATTCCAATGCATTTGATGTGTTCTCGTTACAAAATAAGAATAACACACTAGCCAATACTATAAAGGAACAGCCAAAAGTTATTAAAAATAATAAAAAGATGAAGGACAAATTTGCAGGACTATGCCAGAAAGCAGTTTTAGCTTCAGCCAAAATGAAGCAGCCAACAAAACAGAATAAACTGAATTTATTCTTAAAACCAAGTACATAAATCATTTATTTTGTTTAATAATTATTAAATGTATGTCCATAACATTAGTATTGGTGTGACCAGTAATAACATGGAAAGTTCCATTTTTGAATTCTCTGTAGAAATTGTAGGAATCATTGTTGTCTATGTATGTTCCAACATTAACATTATCTTCCTGAGCATCAGAAATTAGATTTAAATATCCAATTGCACCGGCAGCATCTGTAGGTCCATCTATACCATCTGTGCCTGCACTTAGAAAGTATACATCGAGATTTTCAATTTCTTCTTTAAACTTGTGAATAAAATTTGAGTATTCAAGGGCTAGTTGTTGATTTCTTCCACCTTTCCCTGTCCCTTTGACTTCTACTGTTATTTCTCCACCTAATATTAAGCATATATCTTTATCTATTACATCTCCTAAGTTAATATGCATGCCTGGTATCTCAAGTCCTGCTATTTTCACTTTCAGATCTCCACATTTAGATTTTCCATTCAAAAATTCACAGAAAAATTTAGTTAATTCAGCATATTTTAGAGCTACATCCTTTAAATTACCAGTGACAGCATTAGACACTTCAATTGCATAATAATTATTTTTCCTTGCTGTTTCTAGAGCTGCTGCAATGCTTATTTTATTGGATCCTATTATATGATTTCTTACATTATCGTTAAGAAATGTCATTTTATCACTGTCTTCTTTTAAAATTGCCTTTATAGACATTGGAAGGTCATCAAATAAGTTGTACTTATTTATGACATCTACACATTTCATTGGATCATCTTCATTTTCTGTTGTAGGACCACTGGCTATCAGGTCTAAAGGATCCCCAACAATATCTGAGAGTATTAGAGAAACAACCATAGCTGGTTGGGCTTTAATTGCTATTTGACCACCTTTCAGATCTGACAGTCTCTTTCTAACAGTATTAAGCTCTTTGATATCAGCACCAGAATTTGCCAACTTTTTAATTAGATCAGTTTTTTCTTCTAGTGTTATTGGATGTTTAGGCAAAGGCAACAATGCAGATCCACCTCCGGATATTAAAACTAAAAGCAAGTCATTGACATCAAGTTTTGTAGCAAGATCTTTTACTTTTCTCGCTGTGGTTTCAGCATTGGTGTCCGGTAAATTGTTCTTTGCTCCTTCGCAATATAGTATATTTTTGTTTGTGTTCTGGTTCAAGCTTCCTACGGGAATACTTATGATGCCGTGTTTAATTTTGGAAGCCAGTATATGTTCAACCTCTTTGGCCATGTTCTGCACAGCTTTTCCGGTCCCAACTAGGTACACATTTTTATTCTGTATATTGATATGTTCACCAACCACGGTCAGATGTTGTGTAGCAGCATTATAGTTAATAGATTTTCTAATAAGATTCTCAGGTAGCACTGCAGAAACACTGCTCTTAAATATTTGAAGTAGATCACATATTACTGATTTAGCCATTTTACAAATATTTGCGACTATTCTCCACTGAGTACTGTTACATCGTATTACACACACTTGGATAAGCAGTAAACTGATAATAGTGATAAGGGATGTCACGACTGATAAAAAATGTCAAGGGTGCTCTTATGGAAATTGGTTGTTCAACCCAGGAGTATTTTTGTTCTATGTTCAACCCATTCAACTCTCAGAGCATGGAGCATGCATGCTCCGAGATTCAAGAAACTCCGAACTCGCAAAATTCGTTTTGCTCGCAAATTGAAACTATTGAAAGTTGAATGAGCTGACTCAATTCATTCAAGTTTATTTGATATCATTCAGGTGAACGAACCCACTTGTTGATAATCACGCTCGCTTGGTTCATTCATATTTTGCGCGAAACCGTTGACGTTTGACGTTACTACGTTACGTTCCGTTTGTTGTTGTTGAAATAAGTTTTTTAACAGAAGTTAATTATATGTACAATCTTTAGATTAATTAATTAATCTTTCTTGCTAATTTTCACTTCTTATTTATTATGAAGAGTATAAAATATATTTACCTATAGGTAACATACAGAAAGTCCATGGTAAGCTAACACCAATAACAACATGTGAAACGGAATGCATTAATTGCGTACATGTCGTAACAAGTCGCCGCAAAATTTAAAATTCCACTCGAGTCCAAGCCAGGTTGCCGAAAAAATATAATAGTTAATAATTATTTCGTACATGGATACGCTAATCTGTTTCTCACAATATTTTATTAACAAGCAAAATGTCAGATCTTATAGAAATATTGTTAAATCAAACTATTGGAAAAGTGAAGATAAAGTTTTCTTCAAAAATGTTCTTGAAGATGCTTCCCTGGTGAGTGCATTGTCATCTACCTTTCAGAGTATTTTGAAAGTGCTAAAAAGTAATTTGAAACTCAAATCTAAAGAGGATTTCAAAAACTATTTCCCTCCTGACAATATTTTGAGTTTACATGCATTAGACAAAGAATATGTTTTTACAAATTGTTGGAAGGCACTGTGTGAAATAATTCCAAAGAACTTATTAGGAAGCTCACACAATACTAAAATACTGAAGAATATTATTAAAGATGCTGTTTATAGCATGAAACGCCAACATTTCATGATTGAAAAATATATTGTAAAATGGGACTTGTCCTCAACCCCCTGGACGTCTATTCCTAACATATCAAAAAATTGTTTAAGGAATATCATTGTATGGATATGCAAGTATGTACTAGCACCTATGATTTGCCTAAACTTTTATGTGACAACATGTAAAATAGATGCAAACGAAAATAAACTTTATTATTTCTGGAAACACCAATGGCAAAGTTTCTATGACAAGAAGGTTTCAAATATGATATTCACGAAGGCCATCAATAAATGTGTACCCTATTCATTGGGTAAGAAAATAAAAAGAAGACATAATCCTACAGAAAGAATGAAATTGAAGACACTACGGAAGGATATTCCTAAGTTATATTTGATATTGAAGCCCAACAATGAGTGCAGACCAATAGTACGCTACAACTACACACTAACCCCTGCAGAAAAATACAAAGTTAAAGATAGACTCAAGTTTTTGAGACTGTTAGTTGGGAAACCGCACAGTAAAATTGAAAACCAGTTCAGTGTCATGTACTCGGAGTGGGTAAAAGCAAATAAACCAAAGCTTTACTTTGTTAAAACTGATCTTAGCAATGCTTTTGGTTCAATAAACAAGGAGAAGCTAATGAAAATATTATCAGAAAGACATATGAATTTTCAAAAGAATGAGAAATGTGGGTACTTGAAGAAAAAAGTCGCTCAGCAGTATAAAGATATGGTTTCTGAGCTTCGCAAACCACTTCTTATTCGAGCAGGCTCAACTGTGTATGAATGGAAAGAAGGATTAGTCCAAGGCTACAAGTATTCACCTGGCCTCTCAGAATTATATTACACCCATTTGGATGAAATATATTTTACCAATCACCTCAAAAGGCTGGACAACCAGATAAAACTTTTCATAAGAGTGGTTGATGACTATTTGTACATCACTAATTCAGAAGAAGATGCATTATCATTTTTAGAAGCGTTAACGAATTATAGAAACGTTAATTATGAAAAGACAGTGGTAAATTTCCCACATGAAAAAATTAAATTTATTGAAGAAATAACTTTTTTGGGGTACAGTTACAATACTCGTAAGATGCAAGTGGGCAGAGCTAACAATGTTTATACGGGTCAAATGTGCTATAAAATTGCTTTTACTAGTGTTTTGTCTGATCTATACAAGTTTCTTGAGAACCGGATTGGGCAGTCTGGTATTCAAATCAACACCCATATTTTCAACATGCAACACAATGATGAAGAATTAATCTGGAGGCATGTTTTTACAACTTTTTGTTTATCTGCTAATAAATTCTGTACGATACTGGCTGTGCTATGTGATGAGAAAGAAATGAATAATTATTTGGTAATGTATAAGAAAAGGGTAACAGTCAAACTTGCAAATTCTATGATCGAAACATTGTTGAAGAGTAAACCAACAAATTATATGTTCATGTATTGTATAAATCATTTTAGATATCTGTCATGGAAGGCTTTATATTTGTGTGCAAAAGGAACTAGAAAATGTAGTGGTCTGGTACCACGTATTAACGATGAGTTAGCTAAGAGTAATTGTATATTCGGCAAGTGGAGAAGTCACGCGAGTAGGATTGATACCAATGGCGAAATCCGACGCAAGGCTATGAAAGAAATATGCAGGAGAAGTGATCTGAAACAGATTTTTAAAGGTTTCAATAATTTGCCCGATGGTTTTGAATGTTATAACCACAAACAACTAAATATGTGATATTTGTGTAAGTAATACACTTTAGATTATAATAAAAACTACTACTATCAGTTAGAAAATTTTATTCAAAAATGTCTTAAATAAAAATTCATTTGGACGGAATGAATATTCTTAAAAGTATCTAAGGCATACAATTTTATTATTTGTACCGTATATTCAAAAACACATACATAAAAAAATCATTTGGACGGACCGAATATTCTTAAAAGTATATAAGGTGTCTTATTGGACGGTATCTTAATGTTGATTTACTTGCAAACATATACACAACACAAACTTATATCTATTTTGGTAATTATCAGATCTATTATTAAGTTCCTCGTTCATGTTCATAATCAGATTTTTAAAAATAATTTTAAACTCTTGCAATACTTGTATGTATTTAGCTGCTCGAAACTTAACTAGTTAAATCACTGGCGTCAATCTCTATGTAACAGAAAAATATTGAGAAACTATTTTTCAAGTCAGTTAAAAATACGGATAAACATACATATACATACATAAGACATACACATATCGTAAGTTTTTTCTGTGTTCCACTTGGAATGTTTAGATGCACATTATTTTCAAAAATATTTTTGCATTCAAGATTTGATTTTAAAATGAGGTATTGTATAAAAAGAAATAGTACTTAATACTTATGAACTAATCATCTCAATAGAGCAGCTACCAATAGTGCTAAAGCTACCAATTCTCCCATTACACCGTTTATATAGGCGTGTGACAAAAACTCTGGGTCAGATGCTACATAGTAGGACGCTTGGGGCGCGTCACAGGACACTATACGGGCAGCGCGCATCAACGCCGAGCCGGCGACTATCTCGGCGGACCGCTGGCTGTGTTTCAACGGTTTCAAACGCACGGCTACATCACTGAATATTAGATCCGAGTACGGCTCTGGTGACAGGAACATGCTGAAGCTGGAATCATAATGATTGACAAGTATTAGCATTTTTGTTATAGATGGACTTCGACGAATCTGTTATTTCGCGTACAAACGCAAAATTAAAGATTCGCAGAAGACCATTTACGAAACTTTCGTTTTGCGTTTCTGACCATTTGCGAAACTGTTACTTTGTGAACCTAAGATTTATAGGCCTAAACCACTTGAAAGGTAGTTTGGAATAAGCAATATAATAGACTGTAAATGGCTGACAGGCAGAGAAAGAAGGGGAGGTCTTTGGACGGCAGTGTATTGGGTTCATTCTTCGTCTAACCGTTTTTCGTGGGTCTTCGGTGTCAAAGAAAAATTATGACACTATAGTTCCACGGAAAATGGTCGAAGAATGACCCATTGTATTGTACGACCATGAATATTGTAGGTAGGGATCTAGTAATTCTGCATTTACCTGAACTCATCTGTGGTGACGGCTCCATAGAACTGTTGCGCGTACACCATGAGGTTGGAGTAGGTGTCCAACTCGGTGTGGTTGGGGCGGCCCATCAGCACGGAGCCCGGCACTTTGCCCAGGTTGCAGTTCTTGTATTCATGCATCTTCGCTCGGGTGCCTGTGGAAAACAATCACAATTTAGATATTTTTATTTACACTGGTAACTTTGATACCATGTAAACGTACGATGAAATGAAACGAACTATGAACTATTATGTTATGTAATTATCATATTATGAAATAAGTTTCTACAATAAATACTTTGCTACTAAGAATCACTTTGCGAGTCGAAAGGGTTTTTGCAAAGTGGCAACCGCAAGTGGCAAGGTCAAGAGTATGTAAAATGTGTTGATTGGACAGTTTTTCAGAGGGGAAGAGTTCGTTCGCGGATTTGCGGTGTGCGATGCAATGTAACATGAAATTTGAGCACTCAAATGAATTATATTTAGTTCATGTCGATACGAACGAACTCTGAGTGTGTGTCACGTGTAGTCAGTGTGTAGTGTAATGTAATGTGGCGGGTGACCGTCGGGGCAGAGCAGCTGCAGGTCGTCGGGCAGCAGGTCGCGCGCCCACCAGGCGCGGCGGCGGGCGCGGAGTGTGTGTCACGTGTAGTCAGTGTGTAGTGTAGTGTACCGTCGGGGCAGAGCAGCTGCAGGTCGTCGGGCAGCAGGTCGCGCGCCCACCAGGCGCGGCGGCGGGCGCGGAGTGTGTGTCACGTGTAGTCAGTGTGTAGTGTAGTGTACCGTCGGGGCAGAGCAGCTGCAGGTCGTCGGGCAGCAGGTCGCGCGCCCACCAGGCGCGGCGGCGGGCGCGGAGTGTGTGTCACGTGTAGTCAGTGTGTAGTGTAGTGTACCGTCGGGGCAGAGCAGCTGCAGGTCGTCGGGCAGCAGGTCGCGCGCCCACCAGGCGCGGCGGCGGGCGCGGAGTGTGTGTCACGTGTAGTCAGTGTGTAGTGTAGTGTACCGTCGGGGCAGAGCAGCTGCAGGTCGTCGGGCAGCAGGTCGCGCGCCCACCAGGCGCGGCGGCGGGCGCGGAGTGTGTGTCACGTGTAGTCAGTGTGTAGTGTAGTGTACCGTCGGGGCAGAGCAGCTGCAGGTCGTCGGGCAGCAGGTCGCGCGCCCACCAGGCGCGGCGGCGGGCGCGGAGTGTGTGTCACGTGTAGTCAGTGTGTAGTGTAGTGTACCGTCGGGGCAGAGCAGCTGCAGGTCGTCGGGCAGCAGGTCGCGCGCCCACCAGGCGCGGCGGCGGGCGCGGAGTGTGTGTCACGTGTAGTCAGTGTGTAGTGTAGTGTACCGTCGGGGCAGAGCAGCTGCAGGTCGTCGGGCAGCAGGTCGCGCGCCCACCAGGCGCGGCGGCGGGCGCGGAGTGTGTGTCACGTGTAGTCAGTGTGTAGTGTAGTGTACCGTCGGGGCAGAGCAGCTGCAGGTCGTCGGGCAGCAGGTCGCGCGCCCACCAGGCGCGGCGGCGGGCGCGGAGTGTGTGTCACGTGTAGTCAGTGTGTAGTGTAGTGTACCGTCGGGGCAGAGCAGCTGCAGGTCGTCGGGCAGCAGGTCGCGCGCCCACCAGGCGCGGCGGCGGGCGCGGAGTGTGTGTCACGTGTAGTCAGTGTGTAGTGTAGTGTACCGTCGGGGCAGAGCAGCTGCAGGTCGTCGGGCAGCAGGTCGCGCGCCCACCAGGCGCGGCGGCGGGCGCGGAGTGTGTGTCACGTGTAGTCAGTGTGTAGTGTAGTGTACCGTCGGGGCAGAGCAGCTGCAGGTCGTCGGGCAGCAGGTCGCGCGCCCACCAGGCGCGGCGGCGGGCGCGGAGTGTGTGTCACGTGTAGTCAGTGTGTAGTGTAGTGTACCGTCGGGGCAGAGCAGCTGCAGGTCGTCGGGCAGCAGGTCGCGCGCCCACCAGGCGCGGCGGCGGGCGCGGAGTGTGTGTCACGTGTAGTCAGTGTGTAGTGTAGTGTACCGTCGGGGCAGAGCAGCTGCAGGTCGTCGGGCAGCAGGTCGCGCGCCCACCAGGCGCGGCGGCGGGCGCGGAGTGTGTGTCACGTGTAGTCAGTGTGTAGTGTAGTGTACCGTCGGGGCAGAGCAGCTGCAGGTCGTCGGGCAGCAGGTCGCGCGCCCACCAGGCGCGGCGGCGGGCGCGGAGTGTGTGTCACGTGTAGTCAGTGTGTAGTGTAGTGTACCGTCGGGGCAGAGCAGCTGCAGGTCGTCGGGCAGCAGGTCGCGCGCCCACCAGGCGCGGCGGCGGGCGCGGAGTGTGTGTCACGTGTAGTCAGTGTGTAGTGTAGTGTACCGTCGGGGCAGAGCAGCTGCAGGTCGTCGGGCAGCAGGTCGCGCGCCCACCAGGCGCGGCGGCGGGCGCGGAGTGTGTGTCACGTGTAGTCAGTGTGTAGTGTAGTGTACCGTCGGGGCAGAGCAGCTGCAGGTCGTCGGGCAGCAGGTCGCGCGCCCACCAGGCGCGGCGGCGGGCGCGGAGTGTGTGTCACGTGTAGTCAGTGTGTAGTGTAGTGTACCGTCGGGGCAGAGCAGCTGCAGGTCGTCGGGCAGCAGGTCGCGCGCCCACCAGGCGCGGCGGCGGGCGCGGAGTGTGTGTCACGTGTAGTCAGTGTGTAGTGTAGTGTACCGTCGGGGCAGAGCAGCTGCAGGTCGTCGGGCAGCAGGTCGCGCGCCCACCAGGCGCGGCGGCGGGCGCGGAGTGTGTGTCACGTGTAGTCAGTGTGTAGTGTAGTGTACCGTCGGGGCAGAGCAGCTGCAGGTCGTCGGGCAGCAGGTCGCGCGCCCACCAGGCGCGGCGGCGGGCGCGGAGTGTGTGTCACGTGTAGTCAGTGTGTAGTGTAGTGTACCGTCGGGGCAGAGCAGCTGCAGGTCGTCGGGCAGCAGGTCGCGCGCCCACCAGGCGCGGCGGCGGGCGCGGAGTGTGTGTCACGTGTAGTCAGTGTGTAGTGTAGTGTACCGTCGGGGCAGAGCAGCTGCAGGTCGTCGGGCAGCAGGTCGCGCGCCCACCAGGCGCGGCGGCGGCCGGCAGACACCTCTGCGGGCGCGGAGTGACGCACGAAGGCCACGTCGCCGCCGCCCTCCACCATGCACCGCACGGCGCCCACGTGCCCGTAGTACGGCTCGCTCGCGTCGCGCCGGCACCGCCTGGCCCACACACATACTACATTACAAGGGGATACAGCCTAGCAGCCCGAACTATCAAACACTCGTTCAGGATACATGATTCAAGGCGGATCTCATTATCTGAACACAAAAAAAAAATAAGTTGTAGAATTTAAGGAGACCTGCTTTTGAATGTGATACAGGAAAAGGCTTATAAATGCAAGTTAATAATAAATTAAGTTCCATTTTAAAAGATTAGTAATTGAAATGGTCGACGCGATTTTACTGTTGCGAAATGTGCGTTATTTTTGGGGATGCTAATTATGAATATGACATCGTAATTTAAAATCCAAAATTGACAAATATAAAAGTCCGGTATTGGTTGTCGTTTCCCATGCACGAATTCGATATGGGTGTAATTTTCTATGTATATGGCGACACTGATTCACTATAAAGCGCGAGTGGTTCTTGTGACGTCACAGCAACCGCGCCGGCCCGGTCAGTGAATTTCGCTAGTAATTTGAGTATAACTTCGCCAATTTTTGTCGTAGAACAAAATTGTTTGCACTGAATGTTATGGATTTCTTAGCTCTTCAAAGCTGCATTCTCAACTAAATTCGTTACGGATCCTCATTGCGAAGAAGACATCCATTTTCTTCGATTATTACCAAAGCAAACTTAAATTATAGAAGGTGTGTGGGGTGTGTGTGTTACCTTACCTGTATGATGCGCCGTGGCAGAGATGGCAGAGGTTGTCGTGCGGCACAGTGTCGGCGTCCACGTACTCGCCACTGAGCGCGCCGGGCGCACACGACTTGCTGAAGTACTGCGCCGCCGCGTGCGCGCCGTCGCAGCCGTACGACCTGACACCACACACCACTTAAGCCCGCCACATACATACGGAATTTTCTGTACGGAATTCCGCTTCTAAATATCGAATCGAGGATTCCGAACGCAGTAAATCCATCCAAATGTATGGACGTATCGCGTTCGGAAACCCCGATTCGATATTTCGAAACGGAATTCCGTATGTATGTGGCGGGCCTCACTACTCCACAGCACCAACTAGGAACTCAGATGCAATGCGGCTTCCCCGCCCGCACACCACCCCGCCGCCTTTTTGTGCGGGTGACGTCACATTTGACAGGCTCCTAGTTCACTTGGAGGAGTCGTTACACCGGACACAATCACATCAAATATGAACACGCTTTACAGTACAAAATTACAATGCATTTTTGTGTCGATTTAAAGTGGTATTTGAGGTTCGCGAGAACTTAATTTGACACTCAATGCGGTTGCACGAGTTCCTTTATTATTAATTCCGTGGTCCCACACTGTGGCTCCTGTACTGCTAACTGCTGCTATAAGCGTCGAAATTACGAATATTAATGGTGCGTTCCATTGACTGTTAATTTTGTAATTTTCGTTCATAAATGTCGTTCCACTCGAACGAACTTGTACTGAAAGTGATCATTATTATCGTTTTTAACAGTTTTTGTGGACGAAAATAACAAAATTAACAGAGAATGGAACGCACCATAAATAGGCCCATTATGTCGATGCCTATCGCCTGTCCAGCGTACTACATGACACAACTGCACTAATTAGCCTAAGACGGCATTCTGTGAGACAGTTTGTGAATAGATCATTGTAATTCTTGGTTAGACGAAGAGGCTAAGATCTCGTAGGACTTAAATGGACCCCCCCCTCCATCATACCTCACCCTATTCCTGTAAGATTATAATAATTATGTTACCTTATCCACCCGTTAGAGATGAGATACGCCAGCGGGTACACCCATCCAGCCGCCGTCCCCAGCCCCGTGTGACACGTGTTCTTCCCGCGCAAGTACGTCAGATCCGTGTCGGGGTCCTGTTCTTTAGCCACCGCTACCGCGTAGTACCAATTGTTGCCACTCGAGTATACCTATTAGGGTGATGGAGCTGTCAAGACTTGTATGCATTGGAACCGACTTTTACTTTCTTGAATGAGCTGATCGAAGTCTGACGACCGACTGAGAAGAAGTAGAAGGCGCGTAAGGGCGCTCGTTTAAAAAAATAAAGAAAACGAACATGTTGGGCTTTCTGCTATCTCACTCTTCGTACGAAACGCAGCTGTAATAGCTGCTTTACGCGGATCTTTTGTGAGAGGGTATACTACCCCGGTCGAGCCAGCCCGTATATGAGCTGCAGTAAATTGGCTACAGCTAGGCTCTAGAAGTCTAGACTCTACCACCAATAGTGGTAGTTGGGCTGGCCTGCGCTGTACTACACAATACACATTGCATATGTATTGTGTAGTACAGCGTTTCTCAAACATTGTTCTACCATGACCTGGTAATTTTCATACGGCCCCTTGGTGACCCACTCAATATTTTTACCAAAGAATCCAAGTTTGCCGCAAATGAAAGTTTTATCCCGAGGTCTGGTTCTACTTCAAGTCTGTTTCTATATTTATTTTAAGGTAAACTAGTGTTGAAAGCTTAACATTTATAGGTTGTGACAAAAGGCATTAAAAAGTTATTGCTTGATTAGCTACTTGGTGAGCGACCCGGTATTTGATGGCCCGGTACCGGGGCGCGACCCACCAAATGGGAAACGCTGGTGTAGTGTGTATTATGTACGGTCAGCAACGTAAGTCGCTGAACATTCTCAGTTTTCCAAATAGCTTGCACACTTTTGTTTTGCATCAAATCCATAATGTTTCTTTATCGAAACAAAATGTAGACATGATGCTAATGTTTGGTTTTATAAATGTTCACCAACGTTTGTAGAATAAAGCGTATAACTGATTTGGTAATTGAGAATGTTCAGCGACTTATGTTTATTTATTTGTTTTTAGGATAACAAACAGCTTGTACTTAATGAGAATGAGTATAACAATAAATAGAAACTAAGCCTACAGTTACCACATATAGGGTCCGTAATAGAAAACACAATTAAAAACTAATAATAATAAAAAATAAAACACTGAATACAAAAATACTAAAAACTGTGTCCCGTAGAAGACGAAGACGAAAGACGCGAAAGATCCGGTAAAGTATTAAATACTAATAATTAGAACCAAAACTGTAACTAAGGAGTGTCAAGATGAACCACAGATTGAGAGGCAAAGAAATCATTGGAAAGCAGAATTTGAATTTTCCCTGATGAGTCGTAAAACAGATCAGACTGTTGCTGACTGTACCTCCTGCATGAATGGCACGAGCTTGCCGGTGTAGGCGGCGTGCAGCATGTCGGCGGCGTCAAACAGCGCGAAGTCGGCCGCGCCGCTCGCAATGGCACGCTCGCAGTGCCGCGCGCTGTGCCCGCGCCAGCACGCAATCGCCGGGAACAGGAATGCCGCCTTCAACGCTATCTATACAACCAACCACCAAGTTACAACCAACAGCCAACACGTAATGGGATATAAACGGCCGAATACCCAAAGGCCGCTACTCAAAAGTCCTCCTGACAGGGCCATAAACATATCTGGCCCAGTGGCCAAAAAGGAACTAAAATTTTGAATAGAGAATAACTGAGTTGAGTTTAAATTAAATCGACATTAGTCACGTTTTTTCCGTGACATTTTTTTCATGGAATTAAAGATATTCCGAAAATTTCGTCGACAACCCTATGAGGAAAAATCATGTTCACAATGTTAGGACTTTTTTGCAGGCAGTGTTTTAATTTATAAAACTTGTGTTTCTTTGAATTATTATGTGTAATTTTGGTGGAATAACCGTTATATGTTCATAAAATGTGCCTGAAAGTGGTGAAAGAGTCTAGTAAATTTTCTGTTAAGTCTGTCTGCGAGTTTAATGTTAATTTTGGGGCAATTTGGGGAGGTATTCTAAACCTATCCTGAGATCTTCTAGTGTTTGATGCATTAAAAATCGGCTAAATTCGAAAACCGAATACTAAACGTAAAGAAAAGTACAATGTTACCCTCATCTTGGCGCACTTCTTCATTTCCTCGTCGCTGGTGACGCAGAGCGTGGCGCGCTTCACCGGGCAGTCGCGGATGCCGAGCACGGCCTTCTCCGCCTGGTCGCCCACGAATTGGTTGTTCAGGATGTGCTTCGCTGCCTGTTCCTCCTCTTTCAGCATGCGGAAGTTAATCGTTGCGTCCTGTGTGGTGAATTTGTTACCGTGATTAACAAGAAATAATATGACTCTTCTTCTGATGAGAAGAGTGATGAATTTATGAATGTCGATTGATATAGAGCGAAAGGAAGTCCCAAGAAAAGATGGGTGGCTTGTACTAAGAGTGATATAAATGAGTTAGTGGATGTATTGACGGGCCCGTTAGCGTGGTTGGCGCGGAGGCGACTTTCACGCTGCAGGTCGTAGGTTCGATTCCTA
The DNA here is from genome assembly GCA_947859195.1 of Drymonia ruficornis. Lineage (NCBI taxonomy): Eukaryota > Metazoa > Arthropoda > Insecta > Lepidoptera > Notodontidae > Drymonia > Drymonia ruficornis. Next base: position 5,217,139 of record OX401926.1, on the reverse strand, counting down.
CCCGTGACATGCATTTGTGTGCATGAACATGTCTGTATGTACGGAGTCTGGGTGTATATGTATATTAAGTATGTATTTACAAATAAAAAAGTAGTATATGTAGTAATATCAGTTATCTGGTTTCCATAGTACAAGCTCTGCTTAGTTTGGGATCAGGTAGCCGTGTGTAAAAAATGTCCCAGGATATTATTATTATTTATGACAGCAGAATGCGATGAATGGAAGAATACGACTATGGGCGAGGCCCCACTAGCGCGTTGCGCTGCGTCGTCGCAACGGATCAAAGGGTCGACGGGCGAGAGACGAAGCGGGGGAGGGTGATGCGCCAGTTCAAAATCTTGCGACGACGCAACGCAACGCGCTAATGGGGCCCGGCCCTAACTGCGCCGACCCCAGATAATGGGAAATGGTAAAGCAAATGATAAAGCTTCTTCGAAATCCTACACAAGAAAAACAACTTAGATAGTTTAGGTTAGGGCAGGGATCGGCAACCTGCGGCTCGCGAGCCACATGCGGCTCTTTGGATGTGAAGCTGCGGCTCTTTAGTTCCATACGCAAATATTATTCATTTTATAAAAAAAATACATTTAAATATCATTCTGAATTGATTAGTGAGGATTAGGCACCATTTCTATGCAAGCAAGTTGGAAGAGTTGGAGGTCCAGAAATGTATGTACGTAACGCAACAAAAGTGGACAGCATTATAAGAAATGCCTCGAGTTGAGGCACTTATGTTCGAATGGAATAGTCTTCCAGATTGCTACAGTGAGGTGAAGAAGTTGGCATTTGGAGCGCTGACTATCTTCGAATCGACATATTCGTGCGAGCAAGCATTCTTTTGCATGAATATAACTAAAAAAAGTAAAGTAAGAAGCCAAGTAACAAATGAATTGAACGAATGACAATGAATTCTTATGAATGAATAGATTCGTTTTTTTTTTATTATCAAAAAACTTTATTTTTGCAAGTACTATTTATTGTTGGCAAGAAAAAAAATTGTGGCTCATAGAAATTTTGTATAATTGACTTTTTGACTCTTCCGACTCAAAAGGTTGCCGAATTAAACAACCCACACCAACAACACTCGCCAACTTTCACCAATTTCGGATACTCACAGTAACATATTTGTTAGGAAATAGCTTCCAGAATAAAAAATAACAATGTTATAGTTACATACCTGCAGTAACAAGTCTGTGGTTTCATTTGAACTGAACAGTTGGAACGGTAGCTCGATTGGTTTGCCGTACGCGTCCATGCGCGCTTGGTACGGCGGTAATGTACTCATTCTGAAAACAAATGAGTTCCTTTAGAATTGACCCCCCTTGGGTCAACATCACAGGGGAGATATAAGCAACTCCATCAATTAAATTTGAAATGAGGCCTTAGATTGGTTCATGAACTCTCTGTAAGAGGACCAATAAGCGCGCTAAATCAACCATACACAGAGAAAACCAATCAGAGGCCGCATTCAAAACTCAATGAGAATCAATATTAGGTCAACAAATCAATTCATAACCAACACTATAGTTAAAACTAAGCTTTCTTATCAATATAGTTTTTAAATCATCGAAATCGGTCCATCCGTTGCGATTTCATAACACATTTTATATAATGTGCGGCATGTGCGTGTGACGTCACACGCTTCGTCGGATTGAAGGCACGCTGTACCCGCGCCGCCGTTCATTACAAAGCGTGCGTGAGCCCGATGACGTCACAACAATCGCGCGCGAACTTCGTTAGTAATTTGGCCCATGCTTCGTAAATTTTTTTCGTAGACCAAAAATTGTTAGACTGTATGTTATGGATTTCTTAGCTCTATAAATCTGCGTTCTCAACTAAATTCGTTACGGATCTCCATTGGGTACGACAATATTTATTAGGGAGGAGTGGAGTAAGAAAAGGGAGGCATTTGCCCAACCGTGAGATGGTAGAAGAAAACATGACGGCTTATTTATTTCATAAAACCATACAATAATTGGCGCAGTGGTTGGAGCGTAGGCCGCTTGGCTCTTTCGTAATGTGACCTAGTCTGGGTGTCACTGAGATCGCCCCCAGTCCATTTGAGTTTGGGACCATACAGTTGGTTTGTCAGTCTTGCGATATTGATTAATGGCCGGCGCAGTCTGGGGACGGCAGGGGAGGGTATTTTAATTTTTATCAATCGAATTTAATACTTATCCAATCGAAATAAGGTATATATTTCAACGCTCGGTGATCGACCCTGGAGCATCTCGGAGCACCTAAGAGCACGCTGGAGCACCTTATTTCGATTGGATAAGTATTAAGTATTAAATTCGATTTATAATGCCGTTGAAAATGCCGTCGCCTGCCGTCCCGTCTGCGCCGGCCATTATTGTCAAGCAATGTATGTTGAAAATACTTACGGATTGTTCTCCTGCTGATCGTTATCAAATTTGTCTCTGTTGTAGCCGTAGGGGTAACGCGGCGGCTCTGTGGAGGATGTGTAGGGGCTGTAGTTGTCGCGGCCCGTAAGCCCGAGCGTGGTTGATTCGTTGTAGTTCTTGTTAGATGGGTTCGGCGCGCCGTACAGTTGCAGCACGCGTTGGATGAAGTTTTGATATCTGGATCAAAGATAGTATTGATAGGCATGCAGGCAGGTCATACTGCAGCTTAGGTTTCCTTGGAAAGCTGTGCCGCGGTTGTAAAGTAATGGAAAGTGTTTCAAACTAAATAAAAACTACTGATATTAACCGAAGCTCGGCTTGGTACTACAACCAAAGTACCTGTATTGCCGTCCTTTCTATGGTCGTAAAGTATGAGCGAAACAGCAATATTTTTAAATGCGAATATCGTATCGTACTAATATTATAAATGCGAAAGTAAGTATGTGTGTGTGTGTGTGAATGTCTGTTACCCCGTATCTCCGTAACTACGAAACCGATTTTAATGAAATTAGAAACGTAGATAGTGTAGGCTCTGTAATAAGACATAAGCTAATCTTCACTTCAATTCACATCAATTTCCACACGGGCGAAGCTATTGGGCACAACTAGTAATAATATAAAATTTATATTCATTTGTGAAATCGTTATCATTAAAGTTTTTGTATGAACTAGCACAGGACCGGTCATTGTTGTAAACCTTGGAGCCTATGTCCAGCAGTGAATGTCCTGCTGTAATGATGATGATGATGATGATGATGATGACCACCTCTTGCATTGTTGGAGTAACCTAGGGAGGCTTATAGCAGTGAACGTTCTGCTGAAATAATGATGATGATGATGATGATGATCACCTCTTGCGTTGTTCGAGCAACCTAGGGAGGCTTATAGCAGTGAACGTTCTGCTGAAATAATGATGATGATGATGATGATCACCTCTTGCGTTGTTCGAGCAACCTAGGGAGGCTTATAGCAGTCAATGTCCTGCTGAAATGATGGTGATGATGATGATGATCACCTCTTGCGTTGTTGCAGCGTGGCGGCGCTGCTGGTGACAATGGCGTCAGCGGGCACGCGGCCCCAGTTGCAGTGCTCCCACTCCGTCACAGCACGACGGCTCCCGTCCCGGCACACCAGCTCGAACTGGTCCGAACTTACACCGCCTATTAACATCGACATTATTTTTTTTTGGTATAGCCATGCTGTAGTGTAGCCAATGGAGATCCGTGACGTATTTATGTTGAGAATGCAGATTTATAGAGCTAAGAAATCCATAACACACAGTGGAAACATGTTTGCTGTACGGCAAAAATTGTCGAAGTTATGACCAATTACTGGCGAAGTTCGCGCGCGTTTGCTCTGACGTCACGAGGCACACTCTCGCTTTGTAGTGAAAGGCGGCGCGGGCACAGCGCGCCTTCAAGCCGATCCGACCGTGTGACGTCACACGTGCCGGCCGTACATAATATTAAATGAGTTATAAAATCGCAACGGATAAAATAAAAGTTATATTCATAATAAAGCTTAATATCCTCGGTATCCATCTAGATAATAAATTACGCTTCAACGTCCATATAGAGAAAATCACTAATAACGCATTTAAAATGTTAGGCTTCTTGTTACGAAACTCCAAGCAATTCAAAAACAACACCACGAAAATTATACTCTTCAACACACTGGTTAGATCGGGTCTAGAGTACGGCAGTCCAGTTTGGTCTCCGCACTACCAGGTGCATGTGAAACATATCGAACGTGTACAGAAGCGACTTCTATGGCACCTATGTCGTAGCAGTAACCTAACAAAAAAACTACCATCTTACCAAGACAGATTAAATCACTTTTCTCTACAATCTTTGCAAGCTAGAAGACAGCTTTTGGACCATCTATTTCTACGCAAAATTATAAATGGACACACAGATTGCCCTTACATACTCAACAAATTAAATTTCTGCATTCCGAATAAACGCCTACGACTAAAAAACTACTCTATTCTCGCATCTTCCTCATCAAAAAGTAACTTGGGTCAACATTCCACAATAAACAGACTTCAAAGCCAATATAGTTTACTTACAAAAAAACATAAAAGCTTAGATATTTTTGCATTAAGTGACCACAAATTTAAGCGCGATATTCAAAATTGTCTTAAAGAGTATGCTTGAGGTTTTCGCTAGAAGCGCTCGCTGTCCCGTCCTCGAGCTTCAGTAGGTAGTTTCTTTTCTCTCTTTTGCTCTGTTACGAAGTTATTTTTACTTTATTTTATTTTAAGAGCACCTATTATATGGTTACGGGTTTATTTTTGTTATATACTTAGATTTAGAGACATCATTTAGTAAGTACTCACCTAATTTATATTTGCATGCCGTGGTAGCCCATAACTAAGGCTGCATTTATCAATGTATTATGTTACGCTCTCTAACGCTTGTATTAGTGTAAGCTTTGCGGGTTATCCTCAAATAAATAAATAAATATTAACTATAGTGTTGGTTTGAGTTGATTTGTCCACCTCGTATACGGGCTGGCTCCACCCGGGTAGTACCACCCGTTCACAGAAGATCGGCGTAAAGTGGGCGTCCATAAATTACGTGAGGCATTTATGGGGGGGTAGGGGGTCGAGAAAAATGTCACCAAATCTCACGTGGGGGAGAGGCGGGGGGGGGGGTGCCGGCAAATCTCACGTAATTTTATTAACCGAAAAAAACAGTGCAAAAATGCAAGAAAACTGGGTTAAATTAAGTTTTTTTTTTTATCTTAAACTTAACTTTAACTTTTTTTTGTTAAATTAAGTACAACATGTTTCTCCTGTAGAAAATAGCTTTTGAAAAATCTCACGTGAGATTTGAGGGGGAGGGAGGGGGTCGAGCAAAATCTCACTAAGGGGGGGGGGGGGGGGGGGTCGAAGAATCTCAAATGCACCTCACGTAATTTAAGGAAGCCCCCAAAGTAACTATTACGGCTGCGACTCGTACGATGAGTGAGAGAGCCGGAAGCCCAACACTCTGGACAGCATTGGTAATTAAAAAGAGCTCACCCAAAATCTTTTGCGAGAGCAGTGCGTGTTGTATGGTGGTGTCGCGTACGAAGGCGATGTCGCCGGACGCGTTGGCGACGAGACAGCGCAGCGCGCCCTCGTACCCCGCGAACGGGTCCGCGAGCGTGCAGCGGACGCCCGCGCCGCCCGTGCACAGCTTACACAGCCTATGACACAACAACATAGGGGCATCAAGGATTTTTTCCACCTTTGGTATTCATCGTTGACGGGAAGTTTCAGAAACGTATAACAGCTTATTTTGTCTATTTTTAAAGTAATTTCAAACACACGAAATTTTCGTACGTTTTCCGTCAGCTATGCTCGCGTTTCTGCGAGTGCGAGTGTTCTGTGTATCGGAAATTGCTTTGGAAGAAGAAAAAATAGTATCAAGATTCGGAAACATTCCATCAATAATTTTGGTAGTGACGAAGTTGCATAAGCACAGTAATGAATAACTGATATTTTTGTCCTCATTCAAAACACCATCATGCCAATATTCCTTGAAGGAGTTGGCAGAGATATTTTGGTCACAATATAATCTAGTGCGAGGGGAATTCGGGCTAGTACAGTCCCAATGCGGGTTGTCGAAATTCAAGTTTATTGCATGACGTGCCTGTTTCCTCACATCTCATCTTTTTCCTTCACTGTTCAGCATGTATAATATTCCTTAGAACTGAGAAACGAATATGAAAGCTGACAATCCGAGAAGCCGTCGTTCAAACTGAATAAAATAAGTGCTTACTTGTCAGAGTTATCACCAATAGGATTGTACATATCTTTCAACGAGTTGGGTGCGCATGACGCGCCGAAAAACTCAATTGCAGATTTGACGTGGTTGTTGCAGTCCGTTATTTTCAGACCGCCTTCTTGCATGAGCTAGAAACAAGATTGTTAATCAAGATCTAGTCAATATAATGTTATGTCTAGTCATATTGTGGTCAAGGAGCTGCCAGGAAAAAGCGGGCTGGATAAAAATCTAGCTCTTATACTTAGTTGTAGCAGTAACTCAATAGGATTCTAAAATGATAATGATTATCGATACTAATATTATAAATGCGAAAGTAATTCTGTCTGTCTGTTATGTTTTCTCGACTAAACTAATTTTGATGAATTTTGGTATAGAGACTGACAGGTCCTTTGAGGAAGACGGGCTACTTTTTGTTGCAAAAATAAAACTTGAAGGGGCTGAAATAGGGATGAAAGATTGTATGGGAGGCCAATCATTTCTCGAAGTACAAATTTTAAGTAGACGAAATCGCGAGTACTAGCTACTTTTCTATAACGTGAACTTACCACATGTATAGGCATGACCCAGCCAGCAAGTGAGCCGACACCGGGGAAGCAGGCCCTCACTCCTCGCAACGTGTGAAGTCCAGTACCGGGCTGCAGGGCTGGAATAGCTCCTTTACGCACCACTGCTACTGAGTATTGGTAGGGCTCACCTCGGCCATACAACTGAAGAAAACAATATTTTTAAGCTTTATTTTTGCCCTATCAAATACTTTTATGGTGGTATGAAGGGAACCCAACCCCAAAAAGGTAATAAATGAACCCCCAAATTTATATAAAGTTATGATGAATTTATTACTGGCATAATAAATCACTTTTGTTCCCAGAAATTATTTGTAAAGCCCATAGAGATTTTAAACAGAAGAGATGTTCTTAGTAGATATCTCTATGAAACAACACGTGGAAATTTGCGCAGGATGGCGCGGGTGGTGGGAGTTAAGAAATGGGAGGCAATTTATAAGATACCACCCATTCCGATTATTTCTATCTACCGGTAAATAGCAGAACTACTCGCTTCGTTTTATGTCGATGTTAGTACGTAGTTAAACTTTTTGCACTAGATGTCACTAAGTGTAGGATGATAAAAAATGACGTAAAGCCATCTAGTGTCGAATATAATTATATTTGGGATGCGAACGTTGGCAAGACGTCTGCACAGGACGAACGCCAACAGCTCACTGACTTAAGCAACGCAGCCGAGTTGCTTAGACCCAGTCCTTCGTTAGTATTAAGTTCATGGTAAAACCACTGTAAGCTGGCTAAAAATCTCTATATTCAGTAGGAAAATTTAGTAGGAAATCTATAAGATCAGTTTTGCTACTCTGTTGCAGCCATTTTGCTGACAACACATTGGCATGCAAGCATGAATTTTAAGTTGGTGGATCTTGAAGGTGATTGATATCAGCAGTAAACATTTTGAAGATATTTTTTTGTCAATTAAAAGAAATTAAAGATAATTTTGGAACAAAGTGTCCCCAAAAAGAATTTTAAATAAGGTTTTAGAGCTCAAACCAAATTGTAATTGGAATATTACCTCTTGCATAATAGGCACGAGTGAGTGGTATCTGCCAGCAACATACACCTCTCCAGCGTCCAAGCCAAGGAGGGAAGCCTCTCCCTGGTCCACCCATGACATACACTCTTCTGTGTCAAATGCCTGTAATAGAGACAAATACTTGAAGAAGTAATTTTGAGTGCTTTTTTCTTAATTCGCACTGGTCTGGGTGTCACTGAAATCTACCCCCTCACAGAGTTGCAAAAAAACAGGAAATTTAAAATGAAAATTGTTTAAAACGTGTTTAAATCATTGATTTAAAACAGGAGGAAAAAAAAACAATATTTTTAAATGTTTAAAACATGTTTTAAACATGGTGTTTAAAACAAGAAGATTTTTTCGTAACTGCCCTGCCCCCTCATCCATTGTATGGTACACACAGCGATGGTGGCGATAAGAAATAATCAATGCCGACCTTCTTGCTGGATCATGTCAGTCGAGGTTACATTTCCGGTCCGGAGGTAGAATTCAGTAAAACTTTAAAGTGACAATTTGTAAGTGTCGCCATAGGCTTGAACGAAATATAGGGATAGAATAGACTGCACATCTCAAAGAAATTTGCCAGCATAAGCTGAGCTCTCATTATTATTGTCACATGTGATAAAGGAAGCTCATCTTTTGCTGAAAATTTACCCTGTGATGTGCAGCTGCCCATACAAGCTTTGCTTACTTTAGGACTATACAGTTGGTCTGTTTATACAATTTTTTAAAATTAATATTTCCTCTCACATTGAGGGGAGGCCTGTGCCCAGGAATGAGACATTAAAAGGGCTAATATTATTATTTATATTAATGTTAGCTCCCTCACCCTTTTGCACCGAAGCTCAATATAGTCGTTAGCGAAGAGTCCCTTGTCTTGCACCGCGGCGGCCCTTAGCTTCTCACACTTCTCTTGCTCCAGCACAGAGGTCGTACACCAGGTGATTATATCCACGCCCTCCTTCAACGGGGTCTTGCTTATACCGTTCACTGCATTCTCACTGCCGTAGAAGTCAGCTGTCGCTACTAGACATTTATTCGTAGCTTTAGAATGTGAAAAGTTAGGAATAAATTCAAATCAAATAGGTTATGTTTATGCATCATAAAGGTATAGGTAAGTTTCTTGTAATTTAACAAGAATGTTCACTGTATTTATTAGATCATTGACTCAAATTTATTACTGTTATAGGTAAATACTGCATAAAAGTTTTGCGAAGTTTTGTTTGTTACTTGGATACTTGTTTTATGTCTTGTAAACTTACCAGTAAAGAGGGATATGACTGCGAACACACAATAAATATACATCTTCATTATATTGTGATTACGTTTTACACAATTATGTGTTTTTCATATTGAATTTTTCGTTATAAAATTAAATTTTCGGGACACACCCCGACCGACGCAAAATGATTGTATTGAATGAATGGATGATTGAATGAATGAAGATCATTGAATGAAAACATTAAATGAGTTCTATTCAATGACCTAAGAGAGAAAGGACGAGCCCTATGTGACGTCATCTGTAGCCAAACACGAGCACACGACCGTCCAAAATGGCGCACAGCAAAAAGTGTTGTACTTTTAGTTAGTCGATAGTATCCATATCGATATACCTAACGATCATGTCGCGGGAAAAGTGCTGGGTCCTGATTAGGTAGGTTCAGCTATGCTGTGCTAAATCAAATAAGGCAAAAAAGGGGGGAGACAAATCTTTAAGGCTCAGGTCAATGTCAAGCGTGTACATTAACGACACGATGGAGGCGGGTGCATTTCCAGGGTGGTATGGCTGGATCGTCAAGTTCTTCTGCGCAGGCACATCACTAGAGCACTCACTTGGGTTTATCCAGTTCACACAACACAATTACACAAAGGATTGAGTAGATTTCGTGCGATTAAGGTTTTTAGACACAGGAGGCACCGCGACGACGAGTGTACCAAACGAGTCGGTCAGTCAAGTATCATGAAGGGGGGAAAGAGACCGCAGCACAAATATCACGTTAATCGGGGGTAGGCAGTACAAATGTACAATTATGTTTTTATTTATGACTATTATGTTATTTTATGGCTCTGTGGAGCGAGTCACCCTCTTCCCTCTAAAATGGTTGTGCAGAGTGACGCTGCTGCTCAAGTAAAGTCATTTTCACATGGCAACTCTTCGGGGTTCGCAATTTAACGTTAGAGACCACCAGAATTCCAATGTCTCGGCCTTGTTGGCGCCTCAACTTTACCACGAAAATATGCACGTGTGGAGAGCCTCATGCATACACGGCCATCATCCCTACCTACCACTGCCCAGTGTAGCAAAAGCGTAAAATTAAAAAACGTCAAATTTATCAGCTAAAAATCTTGCGAAATCGGGAGATTTTGAATAAACTCTATTTTAACTTCTTTAAGCCGTTTTAGCAAATCCCACATTTAATTTTAAAATGTTCACTATCCATAAATCAACTTGTTATATCTGTCGCGCATCTTTATGTTCGTGAGTAGTGATGACAAATATTATAAAACAAATTTAAGGCGGCGCAGTCACGCACCTTCCAAAACAAAAATAACTTCTTTGTGGTCACCCTGGGGTGACAGCGCGGCCCAACGTGTAGGTGAATAGAATTTGTATCGATAACTTTGACAAAACTTATAAGAACAGCGCTACGTTTTTATGTAAACATAGCAAATATTTGTTAGTTCTATTTTATTTGAAATTATGAATTCGAGAGTACGATTATAGACGGGAACTCAATTAAAAATTAATATAATGTACACGAAAGGTATTTTCACACACTATAAATACACTTAAATATGAAAATAACACAACTAACCTGAAAAATGACAATCCTTCGAAATTCTTTAGAGAATTTGAACTGCATGCCCTAACGCAACACTAAACTATATTGATTTTTCCTTAATAATCCTAAATAATATAATAAAGAGTCACAAAATACACACAGTTCAGCGTAAAATTTAAAATAATTTGTATAAGACGCTGACATGACAGATGAAGTACTAACCATAGTGACCCGACCATAGCCGACAACCCAATATGACGGTCCAAAAAGGCCCTCAGGGAGGCGGCTTACTGACGGAACTAACCAAAAACTTCCAGAAAAAAGAAATATATGACATATACTGTACTGTTTTACATAGCTAAATTATGACGAGTAAGAATGAGACAGATATGTTTTCGTTAATGTGGTCCATATTTTCATCAAATATGTATACCATAAACAATAGCTTCGTATCTGCTAATAATAAATCTATGGTTCTATTCCAAAGATAATTATTTTTTTCTTTCATCTTCCATTCCATTCTTCATTTGACATTGACAAGTTTATTTTGATGGATGGAATGGCAATGGACTTTGACTTTTGAGAAATTTGCGGAGTTTCATGAAATCTAAGCAAATTTTCAATTTTTCTGGAGTAATTTTGGATTTAAAAGCACTTATGTACGTTTTATTTTGAATAAATATAACAAAAAACTACACATTTAAGGAAAACATGTTCTAATTTAGTTATGATTACTACACTTTCATGTTGTTTTTATTGCAGGTTATAATTTTATTATTATTTGTATCAAAACAATTGTGTGGAAAGCACGTGTTTACCAAACATATTGCGATGGTTGTTTTCACGTGTGGGCACTGCGGGGAGTCTGTGCAGAAGCCCAAAGTCGAAAAACACTATTTAACAAAATGTAGGAACCGGAATCCCAACTTGTCTTGCATGGACTGTTTCAAAGACTTGTAAGTATTCAGCGTGTACTATTACCTATTTTCATAATTAATTTACTATGGATAATAATTTTAAAATTACATGTGCACGTTGTGGCCTTCAGTTTTGGTATTAATTAACCTTAATTTCTAACCCTCTAACCCTTGCCCACATGTTTTTTTAATAAATAAGTAATAAACAAAAAATCTAGTTACAGCATAATCATTTGGAAGGCTTATTCAGTCCCATCTGGAGTTCACTGTTAATTTTATGCAAAAAATAAGTATCTACCTTATGTATTGGAGGAACTACTAAATAATTAATTTATATTTTTTTATTTCCAGTGGCCAGGATTATGAGGCACACACCAAATGCATAACCGAAGAGGAGCGTTACTCTGGCAAGGGCTTCACAGCCAAGGAGAAGAAGGGGGAAAAGAAACAGAATGCTTGGGTGGAAATGCTGCAATCCGTCCTAGATGAACAACAGGGTGCCCCCAAGAACGTACTGCGAATCATTGAGACCATCGGAAAACACAACAACACCCCACGCAAGAAGCCAAAATTCATTAACTTCGTCAAGAATGTTTGTGGTCATAAAACAAACCCCAAAGATATTGACCAAGCCTGGGACATGATATCCGTTAAACTATCAGCGTTGTCTAGTGTTAATAATCAAAATGCGAATCAAAAGAATGATGTAACAACTAATGGTCAGAAGGAAGACAACAATGACAGTGTTGAGGATGATAAACCTGAGGATAATAGCAAGGCAGAAGAACAGAATAGTGATGCTAATGAAGAAGTTCAAAACGGTGATGATGGAGAAGTTAATGGCAAGAAATTAACAAAGAAACAGAAGAAAGAGGAAAAGAAACGCAAGAAGTACGAGGCAGAGTTGCAGAGTGCTGAGGCGCCACTTCCAGAAGAAGTAGCAGAAGATACAGAGAATAAGAAGGACAAAAAGAAGAAAAATAGAACTCACTCCACTAGCAATGGTGATGACGAAACTCAGGATAGTAAGAACAAAAACAAGAAGCGTAAACGGCAGGACACTGTAAACGGAGTACAGGAAACAGTTGAGAATGTTCCGGAAACTATTGAAGTCACTGTAAATAAAGATAAGGAGAAGGTACAAAAGAAGAAACTGAAGACTGAAGAAGAATTAGAGGATAGCATCTGTCTGCATGATCAGAATGTGGCCAAAATAGAGGAGTTATGTGTCAAAGATAAATTCAATTGGCACGCTGTGATTCTATCAGTTTTGGAGAAGAAAGGAAACGAGGTACAGTTTAAAAGGCTGCAGAAGAAAGTCTTAGCTGAATATTCGGAGGCTACGGGCCAAGATGTAGACGATAGAATCGCTGATAAGTTTATAAAGAAACTAAAGAGCGCGCCAAATGTTAGGGTTGATAAGAACAGAGTATTGCTCATCGATTAATTTCACTTTCATCTTGAATTACTTTAAATCTTTGAAATGGAAGTTTTTATAACTTTATAAACTTATAGATTACTTGATGAGAAGGAAGACAGCAGCATAATAATACCACGAATAAATAATTTTGTTGGTTGGCAACCCCTAAAGGCTGATGCCATGAAGTTTTAAAATAATAAGGATTAATACTTTATCAGTAAATGCTAGTGGAGTCTGACCATAGATTAGTCGCATCTCATGCCATTTACAGGGAGAAATGTGGCAAAATCAATAGGCAGTATACCTATTGATTTTATTACATAAAATGATGACACAGTGGCACTTGTCCATTTTTTGTATATTTTTGTGAAGCAGTAAAAATAATATTATTATTCACTTTATTGTTGTTTTAATTACCACTGATACTGAAATCTCACCAGAATTAAAAATAGTTTTATACAATCTTAGCTATTGGGGCCACTGACTTGTATAGTACGTTTTTTTATACTTGTCCTATTTGGTAAGCAAAGATGGCGTCCAGTGGGGCGATTGCGTAACTTTTTGTCAATGTTTCAATTGGTTTCGTATATAATTGACACAGGATGAACGAAACCAATTGAAACATTGACAAAAAAGTTACGCAATCGCCCCTATGGACGCCATCTTTGCTTACCAGATAGGATAAGTATAAAAAAACGTACTATAGTGTTGAATGTATCATTTTCCTAAATGCACTGGCAATTTGTCCCTTCGAAGCCCCTACGGAAATAATTATAATAGGTAACTGTTGCATTTCGTAACCTTTACGTTATAGTCATAGGAAAACGTTCGTTGGAGACCATCCATAACTTTTTGTGATTTTCTGAACTGTATTCACTGATTTTGGAGAAAATGGACAGTCAGCGAAAAAAATTCTAATATACCAAAATATATTTTTTTATTGCCATCGATCCTATTCTAAAACTCTCGCCAAAACTATCTAGGTACAAAAAATAGTAGATAATATTCTCTCTGTTTCACCCATTGTTTCACCGTGTATAGACGCCTATATAGTACGTTTTTTTATACTTGTCCTATTTGGCAAGCAAAGATGGCGTCCAGCGGGGCGATTGCGTAACTTTTTTGTCAATGTTTCAATTGGTTTCGTTCATCCTGTGTCAATTATATACGAAACCACTTGAAACATTGACAAAAAGTTACGCAATCGCCCCGCTGGACGCCATCTCTGCTTAACAAATAGGACAAGTATAAAAAAACGTACTATAGATAGATACACGGCACACCCATGGCACAGTATAACCATGCTCACACCTAACTTTTTAACAAATCACTGTGAATAAAAAGAACGCGATTCAAGTTCGTTCCAAAAAAAGAACTCTTTGAATGTAGAACACGAAAATAACGTTAGCGAGCGATGAATAATGATGGGCATGGCATAATGGTGCCTCGCTGCTCCGCTATGGCTTTCTTTGCGACTAATGAACCATTGAAGTAGCAGGGAGGCATGGCAGGGAAAATAAGTATTTTGGTCTACCTTTGATTTTATAAATGCTTTAGCAAGAAGCTTTGTACGATAATATCGACTCGATTCAAATGAGGTCACTAACAATGATATAGGATTTGTTGAGCGCAACTACGTTCTCTATTCTGTGGCGCAACCAAATTATGGTCTAAGATACATTGAAGAGCGACCTTCACCCATCTGCTTACCGGATCAAACTTATATTTTATCAAATAAAATAGGTATGTATCTGAACATATACTAATAGGTTTGCCATAAAAATATACTCAAATATGCTTAAGCGTAACTCGTACTATTACCGCGGCTACAGACTCTCTAGGAGGCATGAGGAGGCGACGCGAGCACGAGAGTGTAGATTGCGCGCTCGCCTCCTCTTGTATGTCTCGCCTCGCCTCCAGCGTGCTCCGCTCCGTGTCGTTTTTTTTGACCGGAGTCAAAGGACGCGTGGCGGGAGGCGGGCGAACCAAGTGTTGGGAAAATTAAATTACAGAACAATTAAAAATTTACAATTAATAATTGTTAATTTTTGGAAGTCACAATTAATTAATTGTAATTGTGACTTCCAGAATTTCCAATTTCCAATTAATTAATTGTAATTATGACTTCCAGAATTCCCAATTAACAATTGATTAATTGTATTTTTACAATTAACAATTAATTAATTGCATTTTTTACAATTAACAATTAATTAATTGCATTTTTTACAATTAATAATTAATTAATTGTATTTTTTACAATTAACAATTAATTAACTGTATTTTTTACAATTAAAATTTTATTAATTGTATTTTTACAATTAAAAATTAATTAATTGTATTTTTTACAATTAACAATTAATTAGTTGTAATTCTCCCAATTAACAATTTTTATTTACGTGGAGGGGGGAATAGGAATGGGGTTGAGGGGGTAGAGGAAGAGTAGGGGGGATTTGGGATTCTGGCTCTATATACCTACCTACCTAAACACGCATTCACCGAAGTAGTATCTAATTCTATATGCCTATTTATCTATACATGCATCCACCTAAATAGATATCTGTGTACATGTACCTATTGTACGAGGCTAATAATTGTTAGTTGTAATAGATTTTTTCACAATAAAAAAATAATTATTGCAATTGATTTTAATTGAACCTCACAATTAATGTACTTTAATCTAAATAAATTAATTGCTGAGTGCAACAATTACGATTAAAAGTTTAATTGATTGAAAATTTAATCAATAATTATTGCCCAACTCTGTCACTGAATAAAACGAGAGTGTGGATAGGTAGCACTCCTGTAGCCTCCGAGTGGCGCGTCTCGCGCGAGGCCCTCCACAAGGCGTACTCGCGAGAGTGTATTTGCCCCATTATATCAATAGTCAATAAGAATTTCATCGATGAGTCTGGCTAGATGGGCATATTAATACTGTCATAAAACAATATTTTTGTTTTTAATAGGTACATGATTAAGGCATCGAATTATTATGGATTTGCATTAGGTATTTATTTGTGGTTTACTGGCCAGCGTCATGCTGACCAAAAAGCAAAATAACTAGACTAACTAGGATCCTTTCAAAGGGCGAAACAGTAGGTAGGTACCTAAATACCTAGGTACCTAATTTCAGTCGTAGTGCAATGAAGTGCAGTCTACTTAGTTTGCCCTTTGAGTCAAAATACGCTCGTATATACAGAATGAATTTTTCAAGTGAAGGGCCCAGTTACAGAAGTCCCTAAGTCCTGAAATCGAGTAACTCGATTTCAGGACTTAGGGACTTCTGCAACTGGGCCCTTCAAGTGCGCTTTCATGGCCAAATCCAAAACTATGAGGAATAGCGAAAAGTGCTCAAAGGAGTCTCGGGCCCGATTTTGATGAAAACTAAACTGCATCATTGGATTTTTGAAATATCAATAATCCTAGCCAGGAATCGAACCCGTTGATTTTGAAAAAATAAACACACTGTATTATTACACCATTCGATAGTGTCGCTGATAAGGAACAAATCCTAGGAAGTAATGATATACGGCATAAAAGAAAGAGTTAAATAACGAATTGTTCCTTATCAGCGATATACTTAATACTCCGTCTGTATACTTAATAGTGGTCACATTACCATAGTAATATAAAATAGTGTTGCCCGTTAAATATCGGCTACCATTCCAACGCACCGCACATTGTTCCTCAAGCGAAGCTGCCTTCAAACAATAACGGCATTATTATCTCTATTCCGAATACTATTGTAGTGGAATAGGCCAATAAATTATATTAAAGACGCTTCCTGAAAGCGGTCGCCAGCCAGTTTAATCTACGCTCCCACAAATAACGATCGCAGCTCCACTGCAAGTTATTACGTCCATTTCGGAAGATGGCATTCCTCGGTGATCATTCTGTTTAGGATGAACACAGAAAGACACATAGAATCTTACAGACAGAGTTGGGCAAAATTTAATTGCGATTAATTAATTGCTAATTGCATGTGGTGTCACAATTAACAATTAATTTTGATTTGTTCGTCATTCGTGAACAAATCACGATTAATTGTTAATTGTGACGTCACATGCAATTAGCAATTAATTAATTGCAATTAAATTTTGCCCAACTCTGCTTACAGAAGATGAGTCAGAGAGCAGGAAGCTCTAGTCTCCCCCCCCCTGCCCACTTCTGTCCCACTCCCAAACTGGTCATCAACGTGCGAGCTATGCCTTTGGTATTGCAAGCATAGCATAGCATATTTGGTATAGGTCTATACTATAAGCTACGGTCACTGCTTAACATCAGGCGGGCCGTATGCTTGCTTGCCACCTTAGTAACATAAACAAAACTTAACTCTGTGATGGTTGGGTATCTCTTGTTAGTAAAAACAAAATTACTTATTCCGTTAGACAAGTTCCTTTAATGGATGGCACATATAACTGTACCTACTAATATTTAGGTAGGTACCTACGTAACGGCGTAAAACCCTTGGGTAAATAACAATCCATGCGATATCACATACCCTTGGCTAATCCCATAAACCTTGTTGGTACACGGTATCAATGACGAAAATGAAACGTTTCTCTAGTATTTGTATCGATGATCAAAAGAAAATTGGGTTAGCGCATTGATGTAGGTATTATCTTCTTTAACAGATATGGTACCGCCGAACATTCCAATCACTAGATTTGTGCTCAGCGCACTATTACATGCAGCGTTTACACATCTGGGGGCTTACCACGACCTCTTGTCGCGATTCAATTACAGGAACGTTTTAAAGTTTCAGCGACTTTTTGTGCAATGACGTACCTTATTGTCATGACAATAAGAAACGTCATTGCACAAAAAGTCGCTGAAACGTTAAAACAAAACTGCTATGAGAGGTGGTGGTAAGCCCCCTGTTATTGCAATTCGACAATCAACTTATAGACTCGTCGAGGGTCAAACCTTGGCGTCATCGTTGGACACCATTGTCGATCCTGGCTTACAGGAGTAACAGTGGTGGGGGTGTGTGGCGGGCCTAGTCCCAAATAATATCCCATTGTCACAACAACATGTGTGCTCGGGTGAGGCATGCGAGGAATCTGAACGCACCAACTGACCTTTAATTTTGCCGCTGTCATAATAACCTTGTCGTACGTTCATATCTGGTAAACTGTTATTATTTCCACAAACAACATTCATAAAGAGACGTCGTGTTGTGATAACAGCCCGTTACCGAGTGATGACGTAATACCTAAGCAAGTTTATTGTCCACACGCTATCAGAGGCGTATAATCAGGGGCGGACTTGATACGCTGGCGGCCTAGGCTTGTGGAAGATTGCCGCCCCCCTACTCCCTGTAAGGCCCAAAAAAATCTATAATAATGTAAAGAATTAATATTAAAAAATAACAAGTCTGATGATAAAATTATCTCAATCAGTGCCTTTAGATACTGATGCATACCGTTTTTATTTGGGAGTTTTGTAATATTCGTCAAGTTCTGCCTCCCCCGTAATTTTGCCGCCCTAGGCCCGGGCTTCTCGGCCTATTGAGAAATCCGCCCCTGCGTATAATAAAGGAGTAAAATAACTTGTAGGGAATAAAGTATAAACGCGGGAAATGAGGTGGTTGCCAAAATAAAGCTTGCAAACCACTGCTTGCTTACCTACTATTGCTAAGGTATAGGTACTAAAATTCGTAATAGCTGTTATTCATGTATTATTTTAGCAGATATGGGACCTTGTAACATCGCAATCACCAAACTTGTGTTCAGCGCACTACTACATGCAACGAAATTCTCACTAGCTGTTATCGCACTCGCATTTTTCACCGGTAGATGAGCTGTATTGGCAATACTGACATGTTTATGGCCTGCGCACACCGGCGGACGGCAGGGGAGAGCATTTTAATTTTATCAATCAAATTAAAGACTTATCCAATCGAAATAAGATATATATTTCAACGTTCGGTGATCGACCCTGGAGCATCTCGGCGCAGTTTTCTCGGTGCACCGAAGAGCACGCTGGAGTACCTTATTTCAATTGGATAAGTCTTAAATTCGATTGATAAAATTTAAATGTTCTGCCCTGCCGTACGCTAGTGTGCGCAGGCCAAATGTTTTCATATAACCAGCGGACGATCAAGACGCTTCGAACGAAACCTCATTTGTCAAATTATGATAGGTAGCTTGGAAGATATACACACATACACACATACCGTAGTCGGGTAAAAATCAGGAAAAGAGAATATCCAAAACAACCCTTATGATACTTGTGTTTACCCATGTTTATTATGTGTTTACTTATGTATGGCGGCTGGCACCGGCCAGTTTCCGGGGCCCGAAGTTTAGGGTTCAGTCGGCCAGTTATTAAGATAAATTGCCGGTGCAATAAAACCGGGCACCTCCACTGTATTTTTAGATTCGTGTTATTTTGACTTAGTTTACGGAAAAAACTGTTTTTATTTTGTTTCTAATATTCCGCAGCAAGTTTAGAGTTAATGCAGATCTATTGCCTTGTCGTAATGTCTACAATCTTATCAAGTTTTGCCACCGTATACCTATCTTGAAATATCTAGACAAAATAAGGCACCGTTGGTTGGCGGTAACACCACGAAATCTCGTCTTTTCTTTCTTCCCGTAAATAGGTATCATCATTCTGTAATGGAATGGAAACGCTAAAAGCACTGTACTGTGACTTAACAGATAGATACCACGATATATTGGTTTGGCTATTACGTACTAAGAGACAAAAGCCTTTTTAGGCAAATATACAAGTTTTGCAAAGAGAATGTTAATTTTACTTAAGTACATAACCATTATGTAACTGAGGTAGAGTGTGGCAGGGTTAGAACCATTCGGTATTTTTTTTATGGAACTGAGGTGGCAATCAAGCGTACGGCCCGCCTGATGTTAAGCAGTTACCGTAGCCTATAGATGCTGGCAATACCAACATTGCCGACCTGAGGGGAGTAGCACGGAGGAAGGGGAATGGGGGGGTTGGGCTTCCGGCTCTACAAAACGCTACGCTTAAATGTATGGCAATGACATTACAAGTCGATAAGTAGACCACGTGACTTATGTAATTTCCATACATGAAGCGTAGCGATTTGTAGAAACGCTTATAGACGAACGCCACTGGTCTAGGGAGGCTGGTGTCGATGTGTGTTAATAAACGGCGAAAGCGACCATTTTCGTTATTAGGGCATAGGTCATATTAATGGGAACGTTCAGTAATATTGGCATCTAGACCGGCTGGCGGTGGCATAAGCCCTGATTCATTGTGGTAATTATCGCCTCAGACCTTAGGTACTTCTTAGTTTATTTCTTGCTTTTCCTTGGGAAAAATCATTAACTTTAGCTAGTTTTGTTTTTTTGCTGCATTTGTAAATAGAAATTGGACATACTAAGTCTAAGGTACTACCATTTCCAAAATAAGCTAAGCTCTCATTATTATTGACACCGGTAATTAAGAGAGCTCATTTTAAGTCGGAAAATTACTATAGAATAGATGTGCATGCTACTGTTGTTACCTTTTTGGCGTACATCTCTCTACGTCTAAATAGTACATATTTTAAATGAAAGTTTAGCACTTTTTATTTTGGTTGGAGACAATAGCAAAATTCTCAGCAATTCGGTAAATTTCCGCAAAATAGTTACACATTTTACGCCATTCGTGACCATTTTACCAAGCGGAATTACTAAGGATTTTACAGCAAAAATATAAAAATTAATTGCGACTGCAGAATTGCTATGTGGCCGTTATAGACCTGCAGGCCTTGTTCAAACATTGCGTCTACAGGGTGAAAAATCAGTACCTAAATCTAATCTGAAGAATGTACCCCCTACTTTCAAAACTCTTACCTATTCAAACCACAATATAGCACGTCGCAATAAGCTTACAAGCACAAGACATGTTAAGAAATAAATCGTATTAGCAGGAGCACGTTTAAACCGCAGATTCCCTCGGCTTGACGGTAAAAAATATATTCCCTCCGATTTATAAACCCTGCCGACTTTATTACGAACCCAGCTTGACGTATCGCTTAATTAATCAATAGCACAACTAGTGTTGGGCACGGCTTTTTGTCTTTGATTATAGGTGACCTATTATTGATATAAATTATGGCACAGATTATGCTGAATACAAAAAGTAACGAATACATTAGGTACCTTTAAAACTTGGTTCTGATAGATATTAGCCCTCCAATTGTATATAAATTTATAATGAATTTACAATCTAAGTATTATAAATGGGAAAGTAAGTCTGTCTGTCCGTCTGTCTGTCTGTTGCACTTTCACGGCTAAACCGCTAAACCAATTTTGATGAATTTTGGTATGGAGATAGTCAGGACCTTGGAGCAGAACATAGTCTACTTTTAATTCCTTTTAGTTCCTGTTAACGCGAAGTTAATGCGGACGAAGTCGCGGGTAGAAGCTAGTGGGATTATAAAGCACTCTTGTTGAGAAAAAAAACTCTGTGAAGACATTAACATTTTGCTATAAATTACCTAGGGGGTAAGATTTTTTTTTATACGTCATGTTTAATGTGGTTATACCAAAGGTTTTACCATATTATTGGTATTGAACTAATCAGAATACTTTCTAATATCTGCCTGGTAGGGTCCCAACACTAAATAACGCCACGTTACAACTACAGCACCGTCTATGTTTACAGGGCCCAGCTGACCCATAAAAGTCAATTTTATTTTGGAGCTTGTTTAAAATGTATTTTAGATAGCTACAGTTATGTTTAATATATCATTTGGCGACAGGATTAATTCGATGTTAAAAATAACGGATTCGCTACAAAATATACAGGTTGATTTTCTGGTTTTATTTTCTGAAAAGTGGATTAACATCAACAACATCTTTTTGAATTGAACATATTGCGTTTTTTAAACCGACTTCAAAAAAAAAAGGAGGAGGGTTCTCAATTCGACCGTATATATATTTTTTTTTTTTTATGTGTGTTCGCGGATAACTTCGTCGTTTATGAACCGATTACGATGATTCTTTTTTTGTTGGAAAGGAGATATCCCAGCGGTGGTACCATGATAAGGAAACCAGGATCTGATGATGGCATCCCAGAGAAATCGAGGGGAACCTTCGAAAATCGTAGGAGCGACTAGTGCGTTTGTAATTTTTTTCATTAAGTATTTTAAAGCACTACTATTTTTTGAAGGTCTGGAGTCGATCTGATGATGGAGCCGAAAGACAGTCGAGGGAACTCCTCAACGATTTACAACAATTACCTGGTGTTTGGGCTTGATTAATTTGTATTGATGAGAGCTTTACACCTAGATGGGTTGTGACTGTCATTAGGGGTCTGATGATGAAGACGAAGGACAGTCAAGGGAACTCCTCAACGTTTTACAGTAGCTACCTTGTGTTTGGGCTTGATTAATTTGTATTGATGAGAGCTTTACACCTAGATGGGTTGTGACTGTCATTAGGGGACTGATGATGAAGACGAGGGACAGTCAAGGGAACTCCTCAACGTTTTACAGAAGCTACCATGTGTTTGGGCTTGATTAATTAGTATTGTGGGAACTTTACACCTAGATGGGTTGTGACTGTCATTAAGGGTCTGATGATGGAGTCAAAAGACAGTCGAGAGAACTCCTCAACGATTTACAGCAATTACCTGGTGTTTGGGCTTGATTAATTTGTATTGATGAGAACTTTACACCCATATGGGTTATAAGTGCCATTACAGGTCTAATGATGGAGACCATAGACAGTCGAGGGAATTTCTCAAAGATTTACAGCAGTTACCTTTTGTTGGGCTTACTTCATATGGTTCAAAATGCCAAAATGTTCATTGGTATGGCGCCACTAAAAATCGTGAAATAAAATTATTTTTATAAAAAAAAAACAAACCGACTTCAAAAAAACCTGGATCACTAAAAAGCCTGAAATAATATTTCTATTACCTACCACCTCTGCCTACCCCTTCGGGAAAACCGGACGTGATGGTGTGTTATCGAGTATTTGGAGTCGGTGCCAATCTTGGTATGCCAAGTCTACCTACTATAAAAGTAAGAAGATAGATTGGCACCGACCCCAAATACTCGATAACACACCATCACGTCCGGTTTTCCCGAAGGGGTAGGCAGAGGTGGTAGGTAATAGAAATATTATTTCAGGCTTTTTAGTGATCCAGGTTTTTTTGAAGTCGGTTTGTTTTTTTTTATAAAAATATTTTTTTTAAACCGACTTCAAAAAGGAGGAGGGTTCTCAATTCGACCGTATATTTTTTTTTTTTTATGTGTGTTCGGGGATAACTTCGTCATTTATGAACCGATTTTGATAATTCTTTTTTTGTTGGAAAGGAGATATCCCGAGTGTGGTACCATCATAAGGAAACCAGGATCTGATGATGGCATCCCAGAGAAATCGAGGGGAACCTTCGAAAATCGTAGGAGCGACTAGTGCGTTTGTAATTTTTTTCATTAAGTATTTTAAAGCACTACTATTTTTTGAAGGTCTGGAGTCGATCTGATGATGGAGCCGAAAGACAGTCGAGGGAACTCCTCAACGATTTACAACAATTACCTGGTGTTTGGGCTTGATTAATTTGTATTGATGAGAGCTTTACACCTAGATGGGTTGTGACTGTCATTAGGGGTCTGATGATGAAGACGAAGGACAGTCAAGGGAACTCCTCAACGTTTTACAGTAGCTACCTTGTGTTTGGGCTTGATTAATTTGTATTGATTAATTTGTATTGAATTTCTCAAAGATTTACAGCAGTTACCTTTTGTTGGGCTTACTTCATATGGTTCAAAATGCCAAAATGTTCATTGGTATGGCGCCACTAAAAATCGTGAAATAAAATTATTTTTATAAAAAAAAAACAAACCGACTTCAAAAAAACCTGGATCACTAAAAAGCCTGAAATAATATTTCTATTACCTACCACCTCTGCCTACCCCTTCGGGAAAACCGGACGTGATGGTGTGTTATCGAGTATTTGGAGTCGGTGCCAATCTTGGTATGCCAAGTCTACCTACTATAAAAGTAAGAAGATAGATTGGCACCGACCCCAAATACTCGATAACACACCATCACGTCCGGTTTTCCCGAAGGGGTAGGCAGAGGTGGTAGGTAATAGAAATATTATTTCAGGCTTTTTAGTGATCCAGGTTTTTTTGAAGTCGGTTTGTTTTTTTTTATAAAAATATTTTTTTTAAACCGACTTCAAAAAGGAGGAGGGTTCTCAATTCGACCGTATATTTTTTTTTTTTTATGTGTGTTCGGGGATAACTTCGTCATTTATGAACCGATTTTGATAATTCTTTTTTTGTTGGAAAGGAGATATCCCGAGTGTGGTACCATCATAAGGAAACCAGGATCTGATGATGGCATCCCAGAGAAATCGAGGGGAACCTTCGAAAATCGTAGGAGCGACTAGTGCGTTTGTAATTTTTTTCATTAAGTATTTTAAAGCACTACTATTTTATGAAGGTCTGGAGTCGATCTGATGATGGAGCCGAAAGACAGTCGAGGGAACTCCTCAACGATTAACAACAATTACCTGGTGTTTGGGCTTGATTAATTTGTAATGATGAGAACTTTACACCTAGATGGGTTGTGACTGTCATTAGGGGTCTGATGATGAAGACGAAGGACCGTCAAGGGAACTCCTCAACGTTTTACAGTAGCTACCTTGTGTTTGGGCTTGATTAATTTGTATTGATGAGAACTTTACACCTAGATGGGTTGTGACTATCATTAGGGGTCTGATGATGAAGACGAAGGACATTCAAGGGAACTCCTCAACGTTTTATAGTAGCTACCTTGTGTTTGGGCTTGATTAATTTGTATTGATGAGAACTTTACACCTAGATGGGTTGTGCATTAGGGGTCTGATGATGGAGCCAAAAGACAGTCGAGAGAACTCCTCAACGATTTACAGCAATTACCTGGTGTTTGGGCTTGATTAATTTGTATTGATGAGAACTTTACACCTAGATGGGTTGTGACTGTCATTAGGGGTCTGATGATGAAGATGAAGGACAGTCAAGGGAACTCCTCAACGTTTTACAGTAGCTACCTTGTGTTTGGACTTAATTCATTTCTATTGATGAGAGCTTTGCACCCATATGGTTTATAAGTGCCATTACAGGTCTGATGATGGAGACCATAGACAGTCGAGGGAATTCTTCAACGATTTACAGCAGTTACCTTTACTTCATACGGTTCAATATGCCAAAATGTTCATTGGTATGGCGCCACTAAAAATCGTGAAATAAAATTATTTTTATAAAAAAAAACAAACCGACTTCAAAAAAACCTGGTGCACTAAAAAACCTGAAATAATATTTCTATTACCACCTCTGCCTACCCCTTCGAGAAAACTAGACGTGATGGTGTGTTATCGAGTATTTGGAGTCGGTGCCAATCTTGGTATGCCAAGTCTACCTACTATAAAAGTAAGAAGATAGATTGGCACCAACCCCAAATACTCGATAACACACCATCACGTCTAGTTTTCTCGAAGGGGTAGGCAGAGGTGGTAGAAATATTATTTCAGGTTTTTTAGTGCACCAGGTTTTTTTGAAGTCGGTTTGTTTTTTTTTAAATGAAATCAGCAAATTAATGGCAATTTTATAATAATAATAATGATTTCAACATTAATTAAGTATCATTTTGCAAACCGGTAAACTAGGTAGGTACCTACGCAATATTTTCTATGAGAGAAGATTGAGAGATCTTAAGAGAGAGCTTAAGCATTCAACAGTAACTGTTGAATACTTAAGAGCGCTAATAAATTATCGTATTGATATTCAATGTTTTCTTTGGACGGTTATTCAAAGAAACTGTATTTTCCTGAGGCCGAGCCAAGACGGACTAGACAGCACAAACATTTTTCAAGAGCTTATTACACGGAGCGAATTATTCATGAAGTAGGAACAGTATAAATATTATTGTAGAAGAATTCGGAATATTGAACGTCGCGTCGTCACCTTAAAGGTCCTTTGATATAAAAAATTGGCCATTATTGAAACGTTAGTTACCTAGTGACAAAGACAATACCAAGAAGAGGGTATCACGTGACTGACAAAAAATAGTTCGTCCATGGTCACAGTACGGCTCAGTCGCTCGCGGACTATAACTTTGTAAGCTTGTCCGTATTACCAATATGGCTCATCTTCCGGTGAACAATACCTTCTCATGTACTTACCTATAATAAGTGAATTGTCGACTTGCAAATGCGATAACACTTGCGTGAATTTCGCTGCATGTAGTGGTGCGCTGAGCACAACTTTTGTGATTGCGATGTTATAAGGTACCATATCTTCTAAAATAGAACATCAATGCCTATTGAAAGTATTTTTTTCCAAGTCCCCAAGAAGGGAATTATTTTAACGAAAGTCGTAAGGAATAATTTTAAGCTTTTATTCCAAGTGTGTATTAAATTCGGTAACAAGTCTACCTACATTAATTTGGCTGAATACCGTTTATACGGAGTTGAATTGCCGTCAAGAGTACATATTTTAGAAGTTGGTCTGATCCTTGTTACGGCTTCTGAAAGTCTGAAATCAGCCAGATCAGAGAGAGAAAGCAGCCATCAATACTAATTGGAAAAAGTTAAAGAAAACATTAAAAAACCAGTTAAAAGTCATGACAGCCCTGTCAACTCCTAGTAAGCAAAGATGTATTAAACCTTTAGATGCGTCTTAGCAACATTAATGTAGGGTAATTGCCTGATATCCACTTAGTCACGCAATACCCAACATCGCTGCTGCACGCGTGCACGCATCAATAATTAGGTAGGTACGTAGCTAGTTAAGTAACCCTACAATGTATATTCATCTCTTTCTAACAACAGATCATATTAACAGGTCGTATATTGCTTTTATTTAGTGATATGTAGGTATAGTTTAATGTGTTGTTTTTAATGTTTGTATGTCGAGTCTATTATATAAAACGTCAATGCTAGCACCTAAGTGCCAACATTATCACTATCATCTTTGGAAAGCGACGAAGTGTAATAAAATGTTACCCCGAGTTGAAATTACGCGAGTAATGGCTAATATCCCTTGAAATATTTTGTAGCCGAGCTTGATGTAAATCGAGTTTACTGCTTACCAGCGGGGCTCGGCCACACTTGAGTAAATAAGGTGTTTGCCAAAAATATTATTAAGTTTTTTTATATGACTGTGGTGGCAAAAAAGCGTACGGCCCGCCTGATGTTAAGCAGTTACCGTAGCCTATAGATGCTTGCAATACCAAAGGTATTGCTCGCACATTGCCGACCTGAAGGGGAGTGTAATGGAGGGAGGGGAAGGGGGGGTTGGGCTTTGGGCTATCTCACTCATCGTACGAAACGCAGCTATAATAGCTGCTTTACGCCGATCTTCTGTGGTACTACCCCGGTCGAGGCAGCCCGTATATGAGCTGCAGTCAATTGGCTACAGCTTGGCTCTACCACCTTAAAAAGTAAGTACCAGGAAAGAGGGAGACACGTGACCGACACAGTACGACTCAGTCGCTCGCAGAAAATAATGTTGCAAAAATGACATGAAACATGAGTTCGACTATAGTTACACATAAGAAGACATTTAACTCACCAGAAGATGAGCCGTAATACTAAACCACCAAGCCAACTAGGAACCTGTCAAAGTGACGTCATCCGCACAACAAGGCGATGGCGGTGTGCGGGAGGTGTGGCGGGCGGGACGTCGCAGACGGTGGCGGGGTGCGGGTGGTATGCGGGGAGGCCGCATTCCATCCGAGTTCCTAGTTGGCTTGGTGGAGTAGTATTACGCCTCATCTTCTGGTGAGTTAAATGTCTTCTTATGTGTTTAATAACTGAATAGTCGAATTGCAAGTGCGATATAATGTGTGAATTTTACTGCATGTAGTTGTGCGCTGAGTACAAGTTTAAAGATTGCGATGTTAGAAAGTGCCATATCTGTTAAATTAATACATCAATGAAAAATCTATAGAAATTGGGCGGCAATTATTTACTCAATAGTTTGTGGCGACCATTTGAATTTAGAAAAAGACGTTCTGAGGTATTGGCGATCCCGATATATCGTGCATCGTACAAAGATTAATTTGTTGCTATTCAGAAAATAATTAATCTGTGAAAGCATTTGTTGCAGTACCTAATACAGTACATACCCATGAAAATTCATCGGAAATTGTACTCTATTATAGATGCAGCCTTATGTGCTTGGCCGAGTACTCAGGTAGTAAAACCCCTGAGATCGCTTCGCTCAGATATTCCGTTTCGTTTTCTACTTTGTTAGTTTTTTAATACTCCGACTGCGATGGCAGATTGTGACGTTATTTCCGAACGCACTCCGCCGCCATGTTTAATTAACTGTCAAATAACGTTCGAATTTTAAAAAGGTTCTCTTTTTAAAATGCAATTCACGGCAGAGTTTCTTCCTAGGGGGACTCGAACTTATGCTTTAGGTAAGGTACGTACTGCAAGTAATACATGAATGGCCTCCGGTGACTTCGTGGTTGTAGATGTAATAAATTAATACAAAGCTTACACTGCACTGAAATATTTTTTCTCTGTCTAGACATAGGTGATCATTTATAGGCCCAGATAACTTATACGCCCATAACTTTTCTACCCTTACATCCAACGCACATGTGGCTCAAGTTATACGATGATTTGTCACGAAATTATTTTCTTCAGGTAGGTTTTTGGATAATAAATTTTACTCTTATTAAATCCCCATTGTAAAGATATCAAGTTAGAAACGAATAAAGTAAATTTTATTACTAGTTTAATAAAATAATAGTACGTAAGTTAAAAATATCATAGGAGCGTGTCGAATAGGTATAAATTCCAATTTAATTGTATGTCTGTGTTAACAAATTATCTATTTGCACTTTCTCAACTTTGTCATCAAAATTCATTAGGCGTGTCCACAACACACGCGTGCCGCGCGCGAGCATGGGGGCCAAGTCGCGACCCTCGATTCTGACTGGCCAGGCAGATCAGCTGATCGGCCAAACAATCCAGAGCGTCGATCACTATACATATCGACGGGCCCGTTGGCGTGGTTGGTAAGGTTCCGCCTATCACGCTGCAGGTCATAGGTTCCATTCCTACCCGAGACATGCATTTGTGTGCATGAACATATCTGTATGTCCCGAGTCTGGGTGTAATTATGTATTTACAAACAAAAAGTAGTACATGTAGTAATATCAGTTATCTGGTTTCCATAGTACAAGCTCTGCTTAGTTTCGGATCAGGTAGCCGTGTGTAAAAGAATGTCCCAGGATATTTATTTATTTATAGCAGCTCAATGGCAATGGCTAAGCGACTTGGGGGCCTGTTTTGACGTCGGAACGGATAAACATAATGTACATGAGTGCTCGTGCGAGGCATGCGAGGCATCTGGACGCACCCACTGAAACAAAAGCGTCGTGAAATCAACTTGTAAACAATACAATATTCAAATGCGATTGTCCGTACGGCTGTGGTCCTTATCGCTCGCTCACAGTTATTTTAACCCTACAGCTTATGAAACAGTAAATATTCACGCTATTGTTCCAGAGATTAATTTCAGTGGACGGTATAATATGAATTTAGATTTAAGCGCTTTGAATATTAATTGAATAAAAATATTTTGACATGTGGAAAATCTATACAGTAGTATCTAATAGATTTTAGGGAGATACCTAATAAATAGTGTAATAGTGGTACCTAATTATGTTTAATGCATGATACTTTAGGTCTATTTGTAACCACAGAACACACTCATGTAATGAGACTGTTTGTATCTAAATAAATAAATAAATAGTTTTTTATGGTGGTTCAAACTGGAATAAACTTGGGGTAAAAAACGGAATTAAATAGTCGCATATGCTCGAGGGGTAGAATCCGGAAATCCTACCCCGATAGCAAGTTATGATCGACTTGCACTGGCATTACAAATCACTTTTGAGTTTTGTTATTTGAAATGCTTTTTAATACTATTGTAAATTTCTATAAATTTTGAGGTACATATTCCTTTTTGTTTGATACAGATTAAATAATGTACCTACTATAGGTATACCGCAAGTGCTGTGCCGCGCCTTGGGTATGCGCGGGGAGGTGGGAGGTGGGACGGCGAGAGCGATGACGGCTGGGTAGTGGGACGGCGAAAGCGATGAGCTCCCCCGTCCCGCCGCTCGCGTACCTAAGGCGCGGTACGGCTCCTGCGGTATACCAAAACCATTCTATGCGTGACAGTCATTTTATCTCTATTTTGTAATTAATAAAAAAAAAAATTGGAACACATCTACCTACATAATTAAGTGCTTATGTACCTATTATTTGATCAAAACTCTCTTCTAGGGCCGTAGTTTAGATTCCCAATCTTCGGTTCAATCAATCAAATGCCGCAAATTAAGGGTCTGGTTCGTTCTAAGATGTTGTGCTGACTAATTATTTATGAACTTTCAACAAGGCTAACATAGCCTTCGAGTGTTGAACCTTGGATATTGTTTCTAAAGGTACCTACAATATATGAGTAATGAAGGGCGTTTGAAAGTGATGGTTTAGTTAGAGCCTGTTTCAGATTTTCTGATAGAATATTTGTCAAAACTTCAAATTTATTTGGAGGATAAACGGAGGATTCCAAATCAGGCTCTTTGTTTTTTGAAAAATATATTATTATCCAGTTTTGGTTCAAACCTTAATACAGATGTAAATATGTAGATAGTTTATTTATGAGATGGGATTTCCATGCACAAGAGATGCAGGTTTTCATATTACAACTGCTTTATAACTAATTTTTCAGAACAAAAGTGCTATGTGGTAGAGCCAAGCTGTAGCCAATTGACTGCAGCTCATGTATAGGCTGGCTCGAGCGAGCTAGAACCAACATCTCACAGAAGATCGGCGTAAAAAACACCATACGATATCTTTCAACAAAGACGTGTAGTATCTCTCCTATTCACTTAGTCATATTATTTTTGATCTTTTGTCTCGTACATTTTCCCAAATCAACAATATTCTTTGTTACAACGGTATTAAAAAGACGCTAATAAGCATTCTGAAGATGAATAGGCTACAAAAAACCTTTACGTGTTATCTAGTGATTTATACGGAGGCTTTCATTCTTATGGCCCTGGTCTAGACAGATTTATTTCACGAATATTGTTAGAGCCAGGTTATACATCATACCTCGGTCACGTGCCCAATTTTCACGGCATTATGGCAAGTGACATTATGCCATTGTGTCAAGTAAAGTTTCAGGGAAGATTAACTGTGCGTTAAAATTATAGAAGGGGGTTGGGGATTCCCCCTTTGTCTACGTAAAATCGTAATATTTGCTGAGTATTGCGCGTGAGTGATGGTAAATTATATTTATGAACACTATTTTCAATAGATTGATTTTATTTGGTGGGTCCAGATGCTTCGTGCGAGCACTCATGTTATGACCCCTTCCGACGTCCAAACTGAGTGCTCGGCCGCGGCATGCGCCTGATGGAGACGCAGCCATTGGCGTATAGAGCTCTGACTTTTTATTATGCGCGAAAACTTATTTACCTTTGTGCATTATTGGACCCCCTATGTGACGACTATAGCAAATAGCCTAATGATTTACTGCGAAAAAAAATTAATTCTCTTGAGCGGAAATTGCGGGCAACGGTCTTTTCGTAACGTCTGTACATTGTACGGTAATTATTATAGGTTCTGTTTGGGACCTTGCATACAATTTTTATGCCGGCTGTAGACGCTCGTCGAAGCACCACGAGACAGGCCGAGTACAAGTGTATACATGGTGCCTACGTCGCGTCGCGTCTCGCGGCCCTCGTTCGCCCTCGGAAGCGTCGATTTTTATTTGTGCTGGAGTCAAAGTGTTTCTTCTAGGTCCATCGCAGCGGGCATCCGGTGTTCCATTGCTACAACGAGTGTACATTGTCGAGACTCCACGGGACGTGAGGCACGCGTGGCGACGAGACGAGCGTGTACAGCCGCCGTAATAATTTAACATCCCCCATTAAGCGCTGGGTTCCTAGGAATCATATAACGGCCGCACTAGAACATTGGCTATGTCAACAACGGTGTCCAAACCGGTCTCTGGGCAACCGGCCCATAGTTTACATAGCCAATGTTCTAATGCGGTCGTTATATGACGGCACCGCTCTGGAGGAACCCAGCGCTTTAGGGTCCCGTAAAAAATGTAGCGGTGTAACATTGAAAGAAGCCATCAAAGTAATGTTTGCCGTCCAACGAGTAGGCAGGGAGTCTACGGAACCGCCTGAGTGATGACGTACCCGCCTGCCTCAGTCGGCAAACTGGGCCATTGACAAATACCCACCAATCTGTTTCTTGCCGTTTCCCCTACGTCAGACATTAGCCTCGTACACACCATTTTCATACTTACATCCCCAACTTTATGTTCTAAAATTGTATCACATTTGTATCAGGTATTTCGGTACCTACACCTGGGTCCCAACTTGACAGGTGCGTGTTGCTATAAGATAAAGGTAAAATATTAGTATGTAGTGAGCATGCTCGTAATATTTTAGTTAGAGTAGTACAAAATAAAAGGAAGAGCTGTGTTTTTTTATAGGACGCCCGCCTGATGTTAAGCAGTTACCGTAGTCTATAGATGCTTGCAATACCAATGGCATTTTCCGCACGTTGCCGACCTGAAAGGGAGTGGGACGGGGGAAGGGGAAGGGGAGTTGGGCTTCCGGCTATCTTACTCATTGTACGAAACGCAGCTGTTATAGCTCCTTTACGCCGATCTTCTGTGAGAGGGTGGTACTACCCCGGTCGAGCCCGTATATGAGCTGCAGTCGATTGACTACAGCTTGGCTCTACCACCGATATACAAATCCCTTTATTTCCTGTAACAAATAATATTCTAAAAAAAATGTAACGTCACGACTTCTATCCCCATTCGGGGGTAGTCAGAGGCTTGAGTGGCCATACACCACCACATTGTGGAGGTATTAACCAACTCAAAGCCCACGTTTCACCAGATAGTCAGAACCCAACGTGACAGGTGGTGAACCTTGTCGCCGTGTATACAGGAACTGACTATTACCTAATCCCGAGGGATAGGTAGGTTTCCTCACGATGTTAATGATGAATATTCTATTCGAGAACAAGTAAAAATAATACTGTGTCAAAACCAAGCGTGTGTCGGGTCGGATAAATCCTAGGCATGAGAGATAGC
Source organism: Drymonia ruficornis (assembly GCA_947859195.1). Classification (NCBI taxonomy): domain Eukaryota; kingdom Metazoa; phylum Arthropoda; class Insecta; order Lepidoptera; family Notodontidae; genus Drymonia; species Drymonia ruficornis. The sequence goes on along the minus strand of OX401926.1, from coordinate 5,184,156 downwards.
AAATCCCCAGGATTTGCCGCCGCCAACATTCGAGAGGATATTATTGTTTCAGAGCCGGATATTTGCGTGTTATATTAAACAATAATGGGTCAGTACCATTGATGTACTTTGGCAGATATGGTATCTCCTAACATTGCAATCACTATCATAGCCGGCTGCAATCACTGATCGGTAAACGATCGAAGGTTAAGCAACTCTTGGCAAGATTAGGCAGAGATGGGTGACCATTTAGTGGCATTTGAACTGAGCAATGGATGAATTTTCATCTATGTGCATAATTTACAGTTCGCTGACGGTGAGGGAACACATCGTGAGGAAACCTACCTATCCCTCGGGATTAGGTAATAGTCAGTTCCTGTATACACGGCGACAAGGTTCACCACCTGTCACGTTGGGTTCTGACTATCTAGTGAAACGTGGGCTTTGAGTTGGTTAGTACCTCCACAATGTGGTGGTGTATGGCCACTCAAGCCTCTGACTACCCCCGAATGGGGATAAAAGTCGTGACGTTACATTTCATTTAATAATTCATTTTGATCCCACAATCAAACCGACTGCTCGGTTTTGTGGGACTATGTTCTGTGTTATATTATTATATGTTTTATGATATAAATAAATAAGACAACAAAATTCACACATTTTTTATCACACTCGCAATCCTACAATCAACTTAGAGGCATTTTGATATATCATTCATCAGAAGATGAGCCGTATTGGCAATAAACACATGCTTTCAACAGTATTTTCACGAACGACTGAGTCGTACTGTGTCCATGGACTTCGTTTAGTAGGACATACTATTTTGGACAGTCACACGTGTCCCTCTTTCTTGTTAATGTCTTTGGTTAGTATCTATTTGCTTTACGAATCACTCCTAAAAAGTTACCCCCAAAGTAGAGATTTGTAGCCAGTTTACATTGATCTTACAAAGCACTTCTAGGGACAAAAGTGATTTGTAACCCCAGTGTAAGTCCATCATAACTTTCTATTTTGGGGTTTACATGACAAATCCCCAGAAGGGTGTTTCCACAATTAATCATGGACCGTCAGAGGGTCTCTGTTGCTCCATATGACAGCGCTATCGTCCGTCACACTCACCAACTTGGAACTATTTCAGTTATAGGGCTGCTATTACGAACTCGCTACGATCCGTTTCCTTCGGGCTTCGAATAACGGGGTTCAATTGTCATGCCGCGCGAGGCAGCTTTATCCTGCTTAGTTTGGCAGGTCGCGCCCGAGCCAAATGATCGTCCTGCCTTACCCGACCGCTGTAATTGCCTCGCCTAGTTTGGCCTACTCATGACACAGAGCGATAATGTAACTATGTAATTGATTGCTATACCCTTCTCTGTCTAGAGTGTAGGTTGGCTCGCCCTATGGCTCACCCGAGCATTTGACTAAGGCTGACACATTTCCTGAGTAAATTAGTGTTGACGTCGCGAGCGAACGAAATAGTTGGTCCGGGTTCGTAATACCCAGTTGATGTTCCCGTACTTTTGTACAAGTTGTGTATTGGCTTATAATGTTATAAGTAGTTGATGAGGATGACGCGTTGTTACAAAAGATTATATCGTAGTATTTTTTAAACCTACACGTGTCCACACTTTGGATCAAGATGAGGTGCTTGATGTTTTGAAGGATGGACCTTAGGGTCCGTGAAGATCCAAGATAAAGACAATCCAAACATTTGAATCGATTTGGAAAACAAAATGTGGTAGTATTGAGATTTTCATGCCACGAAGGTAGCGAGTGGGTGAACCTTTTTGCCCCACATATTACCATGGCTTAGGTACTTTTTCTAGTAGGTCACCCATCCCTCGGCATTAACACTGTTTCTAATATTCAATGCTCTCCAGCATTATATGATGTAATTGTAGAGTAAGTATATCTCTATCAGTATCTTGTTTTTTTGTTGTTGTGTATAATATAAAAGGAGAACCAGACTGATCGACTGATCTATACACGCACAGCCTAAGGGCCACTTGCTACTTGCTACTTTTAGCATCGGTGATCGGCGATCGGCGATTTTGATGCTGCATCTCCCTCGTTCGCGCTCGAAAAAACGCGACACAGCATCGATACAGTCGCAAAATTGCTGGTCGCCGATGCTAAAAGTAGCAAGTCTGCGGTGGCCCTAAGGCGTCTACTTCGACCTGGAGGGCTGGCTATATGCAGCCAGCCCGCCAGGTCGAGGCTCGCACGAGCTGGTCCGCTTGCTTTGACCACTAGGATTGCTTCAATTTCCTCAGTTCATGCAAATGAAGCTATTGGTCGTGTCGTGCGAGCCAGCTCGCCCAGTCGAGGTGAAATGTCGGTCTAAACCCCTCGCGTTAGAAACTTGATATTTTGACAGTAGGTATAAAAAGTTAACAACCGACCGTAGACATCCACTAAGGAAGATTATAATAATAATTTAGCCCTTTTAACGTCCCACTGCTGGGCACGGGCCTCTCCTCAATGCGAGGGGGATTCAGGCCATAATCCACCACGCTGGCCCAGTGCGGGTTGGTGTATTTCACATGTCTAAGACATGCAGGTTTCCTCACGATGTTTTCCTTCACCGCAAGCAAGTGATAATCATATTAAAGTTATGATTCACACATTGATTTCGAAAAATCCAGAGGTGTGAGCCAGGGTTTGAACCCAGGACCTTAAGCCCGCAAGACGCGTGCTTAACCGATCGGCTACCACTGCTATTTGCCTAAGGAAGAATTTAGGAAAATTCCATCCTTAAGGGGATAAAATAGGGGATTGAAGTTTGCATGTATCTTTCGTTCCGAGATCCACGCGAACGAAGTCGCGCGTGTATAGGTAAGCAAGTTTCAAATAGGAATGTTAGATAAAGTTCCAATGTCTGACAACCAACGTTGCTTTTAATCAAGAAAGAATTCCATCGCGGGGCTGTGTAGAAAACTCTGCATACAGTATACAGTGGGTTGCGCGTTTAATATTGAAGTGCATCGCTCCGCTACCTGCGGAGAAAGCCATTTCATTTCCACAGGAATGTTTACCGATGTAGCGAAAGGGTCCCGGTTTAATCTCTCAATCTAGAAATATATTATGAATTTTGTATGAGATACGTCAAGTAAATCGACTCTTTACTTACGGTTACAACCATCAGCTACCCCTATCCAAGTGGCTACGTTTACAAGCGTTTCTACAAATCGCTACGCTTAAATGTATGGAAAGGACATTACAAGTCGATTAGTAGATCACTTGACTTATGTCATTTCCATACATGAAGCGTAGCGATTTGTAGAAACGAATGTAGACAAAGCCACTTGGATAGAGGGGCAGGTGCATCTACATGAGCCGAGCAGAGCTCTCGAACAATCGGGCCACCAACTCTGTTAGTTCTGGTTTCTAATTTAATATTCGTGAATTATTTATTATTAATCGTAAATTAATGGCGGTCAACATGTTGTCGACCATCTGTTAGCAGTCCTCATGCCGATAACATGCCAACCGCCAAGAATTTACGATTTATAATGAAGAAATCACGAAAATAAAGTTAGAGAATTTTAGAATTCTGAATTACTCTGTTTCAAAAGTAATATTAAAATGTATAGCGATATTAGGAATATATTTTAATAGTAATAGCACAGGTAATAGTAAGTACTTAGTACCTAACAAGATAAGGTTATTTAATTTTGACTATTAACACTGACTAGCAATTTGTTTGATGTTCATTTCACTGTTAATTATTTTAAGTTCGTTAAAACACGATCGTTAATAGGATCTGAAAAACTTTTGATTGGAGAAATACTGAGAAAATGTTCCCGTTGCTTGAGGCTTAAGGAAAATACATTTATACTTTCTATAGGCTTTTCTTAAGCTCAGAGATATTTTTTTAGCTGAAATACGGGCAGAGGTTTTGACCCTTTTGCGGTTACTCGTATATTTGCCTTTACTACGGTACAATGTCGCTGTTGCATTAAGCAGCTTCTTCTACGTACTGTAGCGACTTCACATCTCGCTACCAACAGATGGCGCTAGTTGCACGCGCCAATACAAAAATGGAGTCCTAAACCACGCAAGCAACATTCCCGAGGCACGCAGCATATATACGCCCCGACAACATCCATCGGGGCGTAGCGGCCGACCCCGCCAGGCATACCACCCGCCTGGCCGGAAGATCTTCCCTTTACCGCTAAAGTACAAAAGAAGCGTTTCTAATACGCTACAAACCATACACCAACCTTACACCTTACCTTACACCTTCTATAGAAATGAAAACCCATCAACATTCATTGCACATTCATAGTACCTACTTGAATATGGTAGCGGAAATCCAATTTTTCCAATGATGTTGTAAAACAGGAATAATATTTCATATTCTACAACGGATGTGTTGAATTCACAGATTTATACACCTGTCTAAGGATGTAAAAGGAATCAAATTACACTCGTCAATCTAGGATTTATTCGCGCGGAATATTACATCCCTCTGTAGAACATAGCAGGAAATATCTGTATTTTGTAGACTGACGTCATTACTTATGACTAAACATACCTATTTTTTTTTCATCCGTTAAAATTCGCGAACGTAAACTTGTATATGAGATCATTGAATCACGTGCAAGGGTGTTTTATGCACCTTTATATTTTAAGTGAACGTAATGTAGGTATTTATTGGTGATAGAGCCGAACTGTAGCCAATTGACTGCAGCTCATATATAGGCTGGGTCGACCGGAGTAGTACCAACCTCTCACGGAAAATTGGCTACGGTAACTGCTTAACATCAGGCGGGTCCTACGCTTGTTGTTGTGACTCTGTAACCAGAATAAGCTCGTAAAGAAGCTTATTTTACTTTTTTTACTTTTTACCTACAAAACTAAAGACATGAAGACCTACCCCCAAATTCATAGAAAGTTATAATTGACATGCGCTGGCATTACCAATTACTTTTGTTCCTAGAAATGCTTTTTAAAACCATTTTAAACTGGCTAAAAGCTCTATGAATTTGGGGGCAATTTTTTGGGAGATTGTTTATGATAATAATAGTCCTTAGTGTCTGAACTGTTACGTAGCTAATAAAAGTGTCCGTGGAAATCGTGATGTAGTGTGCTATGATGTCATAGCTATAGTCACAGCTCTAAGGTCAGCTGAAAGCCGGCGCCTTCGCAGCAAGCGGTCCTGTTATGACATCCGTTAAAAGCTTGTCATTGCCAATGGCGAGAGGTTTTTTTTGGAAAATGAAGTCCAATTCAGCAAACACATTATTATTCTTTGTTCTTCAGCTTTATTCCTTCATCATAGATAGGTAAGTAAATAATAATATTAGTTGTATTTTTGTCCTCCCGTTCGTTACAGTATATAGGTCATACTGATTTAATCACTTCAGAAACTAACTGAGGTCTTCATTTCCGGCTCTCTCACTCATCGTATGAAACGCAGCTCTGATAGCTACTTTACCCCGATCTTCTGTGAGAGAGTGTTACTACCCCAGTTGAGTCAGCCCATATATGAGCTGTAGTAAATTGACGAGAGCTTGGCTCTATTACCTATATAGATCTCTATTAATATACCATAATATGGTCTAAGTGCACTATCGCACGAGGCAACCATGGTTGCGCCACCAGCGGGTGATTCGATAGCCGACACCGAATTGGTTGCGCTACCAAGCGGACACCAGGTGCGATACCCTCCATACAGCTATATACATTTTGTTGGTGGAGCGACTGGTTCGCTACCACTGGTGTCCTCGTGCGATATAGCACTTATAGGCAAAGGTATTTTCACAGGTTAGGACTAGTCTCCCAGCCCATACCGTCACACGGTGAGGTAGACTGACAGGCTTTGTGCACTTGCTACCAGTGAAGGATGACTGTTTTTAGGCTTCCCTTTGTGGGCGCTGGGTTCCGTGAAAGCTATTGATAGCTTATGGAGCTCGGAAAATTGAGCTTGGAAATGGAAAAAAATACTGACTATTTTGTGCTGCACTTTATTTGTTACCTGTGTTTAGATACCTGTATATTACTGATATTGTCAAAATATAGACTATTAGCTAGAGATGTGGTTTGTAAAGCCAGTGTAAGATCATTACTTTCTATAAATTAGACGGTTTGTTATTGTCCGACTTTTTGTGCACAAAATCGCTTACAATCTTCCATTTCTGATTTACCTAATACCTAGTATTAGTTCAAACCTAGTAATTTTTTTTGTTTTAGTTGTTGGGGCATGCACCAATGGATGAATTTTCATCAATGTGCATAATTTACAGTTCGCTTACGGTGAGGGGAAACATCGTGAGGAAACCTACCTATCCCCCGGGATATTAGGTAATAGTCAGTTCCTGTATACACGGCGACACGGTTCACCACCTGTCACGTTGGGTTCTGACTATCTAGTGAAACGTGGGCTTTGAGTTGGTTAATACCTCCACAATGTGGTGGTGTATGGCCACTCAAGCCTCTGACTACCCCCGAATGGGGATAAAAGTCGTGACGTTATATTTTTTTTATTATTTTTAAATTTTTAATAATAATATCTTGCTGAGTCCTAGAATCTAGGTCCTTTTTTCCCAGGGCTCTTAACATCCAGGTCCAATGACCTAAGAGGTCAAGAAAATTCAGGTACCTACTTAACAAGTTTGTAGACAAAGATTCATGGTGTGTAAAAAAAAGTTAAACACGAGTTATTTCAAAATTTACAAGGGAAATTTGGCTAGACAAGCGTTCAAAATGAGTTTAACTTTTTTTTAATAACACCGTCAATGTTTATAGTTCTGGCTATTTCTCTCAAGCTTTTCCTAAAGACAAAAGAAGTTCAGTACACAATAATGTCTTTTTCTTCGACCATAATGCCTGGAGTGGTAACTTTTTATGCTGTCGTTAGCCGTCTGTATTTTCGTTCGCAACTTCCAAATTACAAACTCCACTTAAATAATCATGGGATGTAATAAAAGCGATCGTATCTCGGGTCCTTAGGGTTCAACGTAATAATTTGTTGAAAAACTCGTAAAAGTGTTCTGTTGGATTGAGTAGAGTTTATTGCATTTCACAAATTCACGCGCCTCAGTTCGACGGCCGACTTTATTGGACATGTGTGTCTGTTCATACTCCACCAAGCCAACTAGGCGCACGGATGGAATGCGACTTCCCCGCCCGCATACCGCCCGCACACCGCCACCGCCTTTTTGCGCAGGTGATGTCACATTTGACAGGCGCCTATAGTTTGACCGCAACCGCTGTACCGCGCCTTAGGTAAGTGAGCGGCAGGACGGGGGGCCGAAGTTGGTCATTCTGCCGTCATCGCTCACGGTGGCACTACCACATCCCACCTCCCCACCTCCCCACGCATACCTAAGGCGCGGTACTGTGGTTGCGGTCGAACTATAGTTGGCTTGGTGGAGAAGTAGTTGATTGTCGAATTGCGAGTGCGATAACATTTCGCTATTCGTGCTTTGAGCACAAGTTAATGTTAAGAGGCACCATATTTACACAATACATATTTATACATCAATGGTTAGCATATGAGTAGCACTCAATAATATCATAAAAGGCAAGCACATTTATGGAGTTAGTAATGTGTAACTTTGTTACCTACTCTCGAGTTTTTTTCCCATCTCCCAGATTAAACACAGTCCATTTCTAAGCAAACAAGAAATGTGCATTAAAGTTTAACCAAGCCGGATGATTCATAGCTTAAGCACGGAAGTGTGGTAATGCACGCTTCCTGCTTAGAGCACTCTAACTAAGCTTGAAATAATTAAAATGTAATTTAATGTTACGCTGAGATAGAAGAAAACGATAAACTAGCCCGTAATGTCACACTCAATGCAAGAGGGACATAAGATAGGTAAATATCTTTTGGGACAGTGAGAGCCATGTTCAGACTTATTGTGGTTATTAGCCGGAACTTTCCACTTCATAAACAAAGTGGAAAGTTAATTCTACTTACATCTAAACGGACCTGGAATGAAATAACCTAAGTTCTACAATTCTATTAGCTTTTCAGTGGTACCACTTTAAATGAAACATTTTTGGCTATAATAATATAACTTTTTGGCTCTGAAATATGAGTAAATGTAGTTTAGAATAAAAAAATACTATTTAAACATCGAAACTTAAAAGAAATGTTACACACCACAGACGAGCTATAAGCAAAAAACATCTGACTAAAACGCAAGTGGGGGCTATTCACCACCTGATCTCATTTAATCGATAAATTTTTAGGACTAGTTGGAATAGTAGGGCCACCGCAGACTTGCTACTTTTAGCATCGGCGATCGGCGATTTTGATGCTGCGTCTCGCTCGTTCGCGCATTTTGATGCTTCGTCTCGCTCGTTCGCGCTCGAAGAAACGCGACGCAGCACCGATACGTCACAAAATCGCCAGTCGCCGATGCTAAAAGTAGCAAGTCTGCGGAGGCCCTTAAATCGTCTGATATAGGGCTTTGTTATTATCAAAGCATAAATAAATAACTCCTTAGCTCCTTTTCTAGCACCGTGTAAAGTGGCTATTATAGCTGTATTTCTTAGTAAGAGTCAGAAGCCCAACACCCTCCCTTCTCACCACCCCTTGCCCTTGAGGGCAACGTGCGAGTGATGCCTTTGGTATTGCTAGCATCTATAGGCCACGGTAACTGTTTCATGAGACGGGCTATACGCTTGTTTACCACCTTTGTTGTATAAAACATGATAAATAAAATGAAAAAAAAAAAAATGTAACATCACGACTTTTATCCCCATTCGGGAGTAGTCAGAGGCTTGAGTGGCCATACACCACCACATTGTGGAGGTATTAACCAACTCAAAGCCCACGTTTCACCAGATAGTCAGAACCCAACGTGACAGGTGGTGAGCCTTGTCGCCGTGTATACAGGAACTGACTATTACCTAATCCCGAGGGATAGGTAGGTTTCCTCACGATGTTTTCCCTCACCGTCAGCGAACTGTAAATTATGCACATAGATGAAAATTCATCCATTGGTGCATGCCCCACCGGGGATCGAACCTGGTACATTATAATTAACCATGATAACACATGATAATTGTTAAAAATAATATAGTAAGTCGGTGACCCCAGAGGTGCGAGTCAGAAAGTGACTATATTCGGTCCACTTTGATGAACACAAGTAAGATCAGGTCGTGAATACCCACTCTTACAACAATGGCTCATAAAAGCGTTGCTAAAGCTGAGCGAGAATTGGGCATTAAAATAACTATTATACTAAATGTTTTCTAGTATCTGTGGCAGTAAAAGATGGCTAGAGAATCCTTGAAGTTATTATTGGTTTACGTTTACGGTTTATCGTGTTTTGTTTAGTCTTTTGGGTATTGTTTATAGGCTATTATAGTTACAAAAATGTTATTTCGTGGATACCGTTATGGCGTATCGTTAGAAACTTTGTTTGTTTAAAATTCTTTTATGGTGTCTTTAATTATTATTTTTATCCGTTCTAAATAAAATTGGTGAAAATGAAAGCTCTTGATCTTTATTTTATTCTGGGCATAGCGTAGTGTGCATATTATTAGATAGGTTATACTACCCCGAGGCAGTGTGAGGTACCTGTACTTAGGGCCACCGCAGACTTGCTTCTTTTAGCATCGGCGATCCGCGATTTTGATGCTGCGTCTCGCTCGTTCGCGGTCGAAGAAACGCGACGCAGCATCGATACGTCACAAAATCGCCGGTTGCCGATGCTAAAAGTAGCAAATCTGCGGAGGCCCTTAGGTAGTTTAGGATATTAGTCACTTTTAATTTTCGTCTACTTACTTGGACTACCTACTACTAAGTAGTACGTAAAAAAGAAACCACCATTAAAATAAGTCTAGGCGTAACTGAACTGCTAAGACTACAGTTCGTCTTTGAATATTTGTGACAACTTTCGTGTTGCAGCCTTAGAACACATCGAATGGCGTAGAAACCAATGTTAAATACATTAATGACTAGCAACTACTAATATTAACAAATAGCATATCAAAATTTGATCATCGTGAGGAAAACTACCTATCCATCGGGATTAGGTAATAGTCAGTTCCTGTATACACGGCGACAAGGTTCACCACCTGTCACGTTGGGTTCTGATAATCTGGTGAAACGTAGGCTTTGAGTTGGTTGATACCTCCACAATGTGGTGGTGTATGGCCACTCAAGCCTCTCACTACCCCCGAATGGGGACAAAAGTCGTGGCGTTACATATCAAAATTTTGGATAGTTTTAGAGATATTTAAAATTTTCAATATTAGCGGGAGAAAGCTGTTTGAAAAAAAGTGTTCGAATTTCAATAAAAAATTGAATTGTATTATTTCATCATTCTACTGCCGATACTCATCCAAACCCCCAAGTATTATATCCCAGTATAGAAGATAGGAGTATTCAACGACTCTGATACCTATTGAATTAATACAAAGAATGGAGTCCCACAAAAGGGAGTCAAGAACATTAGGTAACTAGTTCTTATGTTTATAATAGAGCTCGCTGGTACAGTGTTCATAGTTTCAAAGCGTGCAGTGAGCCGGCTCAAACACTGCCGCTGACAGACTTAACGTGTTGTAGAACACATACCTCAGCTTTGTTGCCTATACACATGGCTTTAGCCACTTCGCGATTATACCGCAACGCCCTGAATTGACTAGGCAAGGGTTTTTGGACGAAGTTATTGTGTTCTTGCGGCTAGCGAATATTTTAGGTAAGTAGCTATTGATTAATATGGATGTAGTTTAAGTACTTCACGAAAGAGGTAAGGAGCTATGCTACGGCATTACTTACGAAATATACAATAACTTTAGATACGTTTTTTTCCGTTCGGTTTCGGCTTCGCTTTTCGCAATTAGCCAGTGCCATTGCCAAGTAAAACACCTATAACTATATTATCGAGTTTTTGACTGTGTCAAGCATAGGAAGGAGCTTGGTTAGGCCTAAAAACCCCCCAAACTCTATCAATAAAGTGGCAGATACGTTTAGATGACAATAAGTTCAGCTTTTGTTATGGTGTCCAACACCCACCGTTCTTCCCCTACCTCTTACCTTCCCTTTAGGTCGGTATTGCAAGCAACTATATGCTAAGGCTAAGGTAATTGCTTAACATAAGGTCGACTGTTCACTTGTTTGCCATCGTATTCACATATTATAAAAAATAGGCTTTTAAAATATTGGCGAAATATAAGTATCACTTATGTATTACAATAAATACAACACTACAGTAAGAAGCGTAATGACATGTAGGCATATGATTTTATAAATTATCCAGTGGATTCTCGTCACGTCTTGTTATCATGGTGTGTTGTGTAGAATCGTGTCACGTTCGTCTCGGGAGTGTCACGGTGGCAGCATTGGACGCTTTACAGCAGCGCATAAGCAGTTGATAGCACTTTTATGCGGCATAAGGAGTTTATAACGCTTTATTGCCGAACAAAGTTGCGAAGGTGTTTTAAATGTGTAGTTTTTTAGAGACGCGAATTGTTTCAGCTGTATCTAGAGTCGACGACCTTTGAGAGTTCATCCAAAGTCGGTATGATGTTTTTATTTTATTTTACTAAGACGGTAAATAAGCCCGCCTGTGTTAAGCAGTGAGTTAATAAGCAGCAGCAGTTAGTTATAAGTCATTTTTAATACAGGGTGGTGAGGACATAGTGACAATAAATTAAAACACGATCCCTGCTAGTCAATCACAACCATCGACGTAATATTCTTTGATCACAACACATTAAAATTATAAAATAAGGTTTACATCAAAGTCCAAAATTTAAAATTTTCAAACAAATTATATGCGGATATAGTCTAAACGAAACACAACAACCTTTATAAACGTCTACCGACCTCATCGACTGACCTGTAGGTACAAGCGTGGCAACATCGCTTCGGTGTCGGTGTTTTTAGCGGGATCTTTGTAGGCGTAAAGTTAAAATAGTCAAAATAAAAAAGCCATCCCGTGGCAATAACTTTGAATATAATTTAATAATATTTTATGTGCGAACTACTAATGTGATACCCAGTATGTGGTTTCAATTATTGTCATGATGTCGTCACCACCCTGTATAATATGGATGTTAGTCTTTAAGGTATTTATAATATGGGCCATCGTTGCCTGTAATAAATGGTCATTATTTATTATTATTATTATGTAGTTACCGTAGCCTATAGATGCTTGCAACACCAAAGGCTCGCACGTTCTCGTCTTGAAAGGAAGTGGGACAAAAAAGTGGAAGGGCAGGGGTTTGGGCTTCCGGCTCTATCACTCATTGTACGAAACGCAGTTATAATAGATACTTTACCCCGATATTCTGTGAGAGGGTGGTACTACCCCGGGCGAGACAGCCCATATATGAGCTCTGAACAACCACCAATAAATGAAATAAAAACACAAGGCAATAAAAAAGACACACAAGTAGTGATGGGATGTTCCGAGAACATTCTCACCCTCGGAAACTTACTCGTGAGAATTTTTGAGAATCTTATATTTTGGGTGACGTTATCCTAACTTTAAATCTTAAAAACAATTAAAACCACCATACTTGCATGTTTAATGAGGTTTATGCCAAGTTTAACATGCTTCAGAAGATAAATTCTCGAAAATTCTCACGAGTAAGTTTCCGAGGGTGAGAATGTTCTCGAGAAAATCCCATCACTAGACACAAGCAATCAATTTGCAGTAATATTAGGGCAACTTTATTTTTACAAACGCTTTGGTAGTTACACTTTCTGTTTTTTTCTCTTGTTCCGGTTAAGTTCTTTAGTTAAAAGTAATTTTAACCCATAAACCTCGTCTCATTAAATCGAGCACCCCGTAAGGAACAGTTCACTGCGTTCACATTTTTTGCCAAGACCTTTTTGCCATGCTATATTTGCGTACACTCAGTTAATCCTTGTACCCAGCTTAGAAAATAAAAGTTATTTTCTACGCCATTGCCATGATCCTGATAGGAATGGCGTATGAAAGAAAAGAAATCAGCGATCTGACCTTCACTCGTAAATCCCGGGATTGAAACTTTGTCATAAGTACGGGGCCACAAAATAAGCGAGCGGTTACCTAGAGATAAATAAAATTTAAAATTGTACATAAGCCATACTTGTATACAGAGTGGGGCAAAAATTAATTGCAAATTGCATGTGGTGTCACAATTAACAATTAATTTTAATTTGTTTGTCCATCGCGAACAAATCACAATTAATTGTTAATTGTGACATCACCTGCAATTTGCAATTAATTAATCGCAATTAAATTTTGCCCAACTCTGCTCGTACAGCCATCATTGTACATACAGGCGTTGTTTTGTCGATACTCAACCACTTCTACTAATTTATAAATTATAGTGTTTGGCAATAAAGACATTAAACAATTATGTACGATATCTTAAAATGAAGTCTTGAGACCGGTAAGATTTTAACTTAAACAGCTAATTAACCCGTTAGCAACCCCTACAACACTTACCAGCTGGTTTCAAGTCCCAATTACGATATCTCATGCATTAATTAGTGCAAAAGTTATACTAAATCACAGACTATCGAACTGTTTTAACCTTAAAGTTTCAAGTTTGTTCCGCTTCAGAACTTATATAACATCACTTTTATTGTCCATCTGTCTATTTGTCATTGTATCAAGACACATTGTTCTTATTAATGGCCCTTTTGATACCGAATAACATGAAATGCAGTTATCGGCAACTCCCTATAAGTTTAATCTATAGCCATATCATCTAGTACGTTGTCGAGTTGAAAAACCGGCCAAGTGCGTGTCGGACTCGCAAATCAGTTTACACATTTGCGACTAGATTGCGACTATGCGCTACTGTCGCTTAAAAGTTAATTTATTGGTAAAAAAATGTAGTTTTACAAATATATTTTTTCAACAATTTATGTAAAATCTATTATAATGTTCAATAATGGTTAAAACATTAGTTTTCCCTTTATATATAGTTTAATTTATGAGTTATAAATAAAAACGTTAAAAATATCGAGTTTATTGTACCCCCTTTATTTTTAAACTTTTTTTATTTTTAATATTTGTTATTGTAGCGCAACAGAAATACACATTCTGTGAAAATTTCGAGTCTAGCTATTACGATTCGTGAGATACAGCCCGCTGACAGACAGACGGACAGACGGACAGCGTAGGCTTAGTAATAGGGTCCCGTTGGCACCCTTTGGGTACGGTACCCAAAAAAGTAGGAAGATATTATAGGTACCAAAGACAGACCAAGATACGCTCTTTTCAAAGCCCCAACCTTCGGGATCGACGTGGATTAAAATTCCGCGGCTTCCATTAGACTTTCGCGTTTTGTTTGAGTGGGCATTAAAATGTGCGCCATTTTACTACGACTTTTACTTTTTTAGGGTTCCGCACGGCGAATGAAATACCGCAACCCTTCAAGTGACTGTATCTCCGTCTGTCACTTCAGTTTCTGACACAAGTGGCTTTGACAGAAACTATTTTACGTCTAGAAAGTTTGTAGTGATGAATTTTTGTGAGAAAGTTTATACATAGTACGAAACCGGTTTCCGCAAGCCCGGCTCACACTTGGCTGGTTTGAAATCCCAAATCCGGAAAAGTTCAGACGCGATTCCAATCAGGGGATTTATATCCTTAGCTCTTCAAGCCACTGTTTGTGTTTGGAGGTCATCCTGGCCAATTTTGTTAATTATATATAGGGTTTTTGTGTTGAAACTTGTTTCGAGGGGTATGATAAGTACTTGAAGGACTTTAAAAGTTGAGTATAAGTCGGTAACCGTAGATTTATATTGGAAGCCTGACCTCTCTCTCATTAGACTATGAGAGTGAGGGAACAGAAAGAGTGATCTTGCACTTAAAAAAATATCGTGATAGGCGTAATCTTACCAACCACGCCAACGAGCCCGTCCGGATATTTGTGACAATTTTCGTGTTGCGGCGTTAGAACACATCAAATGGCGTTGAAACGAATCCATATTTTTTGTAGTAGGAAATACTTGGTCGGTTTCCTAATTTTGCTGCTAAATTTGACTAAAATTATGATTCCATTGAGTGACACGAAATTGTTGGCAACAATAGGAATTCCGCGGATACTCCGGCGCGAATTAACGAGTTCTGAACGCTTCTCTGTATATGAAATTCCTATCAAGGTAAACTTTCTACTTACCCATACGCACAAATTGTTCGGATGACTCTCTTGACGTAAAGGAGTAAGGGCTGTAAGGGCTTAAATATTTTGTGGATAAAACCATACAAAAAATACTTAGGAAACCTCCGTGGATGTGTCCACCGCTGCATACCTAGGACGTGATCGTGGAGGCTCAGATCAAATAAAAAAGACAAGATAGAACGTTGCGAACAACGAAGTGAGGCCGGTTTTAAAAACATGTGTGTGACGCGCTGCGAACAAAGCAAGGCGTAGTTTCATTGTATGTCTATTTGTGTAAGTTTGTTTATACACGGCATGGCGTCGTTTTAACCAGCCTCACTTCGTTCTATCTTGTCTTTTTTATTTTATCTGAGCGTGTTGGATTGTCATAAAATATCACTGGTTTGTTTTTGATAAATAAATAATTTGTTTGTGGGTATGTTTTAAAAATCCGCATCAACAACAATAGAACTTTTGACGTAGCGACTGATATCGTAAAAGGTTAATCCGATGATTAATGGTGGTGAGGGTGTGTACAAAAATACAGCTTGTTAAACGTTGGGAATACCTACGCTGGGTGCGGGCAGCGCAAGTCCGGTCATTACGGCGAACTTTGGCCTTTGTCCAGCAGTGGACTCTTTCGGATGAGATGATGATGATTGCTAGCGTATAATGCTGGTAGGTAACCTGATTATTAGTCTTAATCCAAATATATAAGAATCAAAGTCCTGATTGACTGACTGACTGACTGACTGACTGACTGACTGACTGACTGACTGACTGACTGACTGACTGACAGACAACGCACAGCCTAAACCGCTGATCGTAGAGACTTGAAATTTGGAGGATGGGTTTATCTTGATGTGTAGAGGTGTACTAAGAAAGGGTTTTTTGAAATTCAACCCCTAAGGGGGTAAAATAAGGGATGAAAGTTTGTATGGAAGTTCGTCATTTTTGAAGTTAGAATTATGAAAATTGCTGATTAGGTGTCTTTTGAAAAATAAAAAAATATGGGTTTCAGGGTTTTTGAAAATTCGACCCCTAAGGGGGTAAAATAGGGGATAAAAGTTTGTATGGAAGTTCCGTCATTTTTGAAGTTAGACTTACTTTAATTGGTGATTAGGTGTCTTTTCAAAAATAAAAAAGAGTAATTTCAGGGTTTTTGAAAATTCAACCCCTAAGGGGGTAAAATAGGGGAATGAAAGTTTGTGTTTAGATTTCTTTCGTGTTTTTGGAAATTCAACCCCTAAGGGAAATGTGGAGTGAAAGTTTGTATAGGGGTGGTCGAGTTTTGTTATTTTGACGGGAACGGGGAAAACGGGGTCAAGGGATGTTTTAATAAGTTATCCATATCTCGATATTGGTTATGATTGCTTATTTGAATTGATCAGACTGGGGTTTCCGTATTTTTAATCATTTTGACGAGAAAGGGGAGAGCGGGGTCAGCGCATGTTTAGTCATCCATATCTCAAAATTGGTTATGATTGTTCATTTTAAATAATCAGACTGGGGTTTCAGCGTTTTTAATATTTTGATGGAAAAGGGGAGAGCGGGGTCAGCGAATGTTTAGTCATCCATATCTCGAGATTGGTTATGATTGTTCATTTTAAATAATCAGACTGGGGTTTCAGCGGTTTTAATATTTTGAAGGAAAAGAGGAGAGCGGGGTCAGCGAATTTTTAGTCATCCATATCTCGAAATTGGTTATGATTGTTCATTTTAAATAATCAGACTGGGGTTTCAGCGTTTTTAATATTTTGATGGAAAAGGGGAGAGCGGGGTCAGCGAATGTTTAGTCATCCATATCTGGAAATTGGTTATGATTATTCATTTTAAATAATCAGACTGGGGTTTCAGCGTTTTTAATATTTTGAAGGAAAAGGGGAGAGCGGGGTCAGCGAATGTTTAGTCATCCATATCTCGAAATTGGTTATGATTGTTCATTTTAAATAATCAGACTGGGGTTTCAGCATTTTTAATATTTTGAAGGAAAAGGGGAGAGCGGGGTCAGCGAATGTTTAGTCATCCATATCTCGAAATTGGTTATGATTGTTCATTTTAAATAATCAGACTGGGGTTTCAGCGTTTTTAATATTTTGAAGGAAAAGGGGAGAGCGGGGTCAGCGAATGTTTAGCCATCCATATCTCGAGATTGGTTATGATTGTTCATTTTAAATAATCAGACTGGGGTTTCAGCATTTTTAATATTTTGAAGGAAAAGGGGAGAGCGGGGTCAGCGAATGTTTAGTCATCCATATCTCGAAATTGGTTATGATTGTTCATTTTAAATAATCAGACTGGGGTTTCAGCGTTTTTAATATTTTGAAGGAAAAGGGGAGAGCGGGGTCAGCGAACTTTTAGTCATCCATATCTCGAAATTGGTTATGATTGTTCATTTTAAATAATCAGACTGGGGTTTCAGCGTTTTTAATATTTTGAAGGAAAAGGGGAGAGCGGGGTCAGCGAATGTTTAGTCATCCATATCTCGAGATTGGTTATGATTATTCATTTTAAATAATTGGGGTATAAGCTGAGCTGAATATGGTAGGTACTACTTTAGTTTGATCCCATAAAAAATCATTTCGTAAATCAACACCCTAAAGGTAGAAATGTACGGCAGAAAAATATGTTTGTACCCGATTGACTTGAAACTTAGTATGCATAGGGTAGGTGAGGGAGGAAGGGGAAGACGTAAGGTAGGGGGAAGTGGAAGGGGGAGGGAGCAGAAGGAAGAGAGGGGAGGAAAAGGGGTGGAGAAGGGGAGGGGATTTGGAATTTTGGCTCTATATACCTACCTACCAAAACACGCATTCACCGAATTAGGTACCGTGATAAAGTTTGTATGGCTCCAATAAAAATCGTGAAATAAAATTATTTTTATAAAAAAGCAAATACTGACTTAAAAAACCCTGGCGCACTAAAAAGCACTAAAAAGCCTTAAGTCACTTGCCTGTTTTTTTTATATTTTGAAGTCTACGCGGACGAAGTCGCGAGCAAAAGCTAGTTATATTATATAAATGAAAATCAGACTAAATCCATAATTCTATAGGACGAGGAATATTTCTCATCGTTAAACATAATTCTCAGAATTCATGTCGTGAGATTTATTCCGTATTCCTATACATATATTATTCATATTAACCAAATGTATCTCAAAGGGTTTACCGGGATCTCCTCGACAATGGAATAAATAAACTTTGCCTCTTTATATCGGCACAAAGTGAGTTGATAAACATTGCCTGGGTATTTTCCCTCTTGCAAATTACGCTGAGATCCTGCTTCGCCTGAACGGTTTGAGTAAGGTTTTATTTTTATTATACTGGTAAAATGGAGTTTTACGGGTTGGAATTGTGATGTTGGCGATAATAGGTGAAAGGTTAAAAAAATATAAAAGAGAGAGAGGGCAAGAGCTGTTTTCTTTTTTAGTTTTATAATTTATTTTTTAATGTGTGGGCGACATAAAATTATTAGCGGTTACTTTGCATTTCGACCTAACTTGTGAGTGAAAATTAAATTGCTAATACACTTCTCATCAAAAAATCGAAACATTACTGCAAATACTATTCAAGCATTGAAATAAAAAAATAGATTGATATCATTAAAAAAATACACCAATAAATAGCTGGCAGTTTGGTCTACACAATGGTGTACCACAATTCCAAATTTGAATTTAAATTTTAGAATTTTCATCCAATAAATGAATGTAGGTGTTTCGAATTTTTTGATGAGAAGTGTATTATTGTCGAACCAATTGAATTATATAAGTTCTGTTAGTAAGTAGACATAACTACAATTAATTTGATATTTTTTGCTTTTCAAACACAAGTAAGTTGGTATCACGAACGTAAATACATACCTGGACTGTTCATTACTGCACAAAAAACGAGCCGAGCGAGAGGCCCTAGTTGGGACCGTGTCCCTGTCATTTCGAGTTGCCATGCCAAAATAATATTATCGTTGGGTAGTGATTGTTAGTTTTTAAATCAAGCAAATCAATTAATTTATTATTTATCGTGACTATTGTTTTATCTTATAAACAATGCTCACGTTAAGTACTAAATTAATTTATTTGCTTGATTTAAAAAATAACAATCACTACCCAACGATAATATTATTTTGGCATGGCAACTCGAAATGACAGGGACACGGTCCCAACTGGGCCCTCTCGCTCGGCTCGTTTTTTCTGTCTAAGAATTGTCAAGGTATAATAGACCTTAAGGCAGCAGAATAAAGTTGAATTTCTTCTTAACCAAAAACTCAAATGATAAATCCTTCATTATACATCCGTGGTTGGTATACCTATTGTAGACACTTCTGTTCAAATATTAAGAGAAAATTGTTTCTAGACATGAGATGTAGTTACCAGTTCCCATACGTACGCACGCGACTCCCCAAGACCAAACATTGCCGGTCTAATTGCTCTCATAAGTTTATTTTGTTTAGTTTACAAGCCGGTGTTTCACCCGAATGACGTCTTTTATGTGTTATTGCCTCTTAATCATTACCTCCAAGCTCTAACTGTTTAGTTTAAGTTACTTTCGGGTACAGCAGAAATATATACATGATTTAGATTCAAATATAATTTAGCTATCCTTCTATGTCGATAGATAAATAAAGTTATAAATAGGCAATCTAGTGCTGGCACTTCACATGGTGTATTTGCACAAATATTTGCATTATAATGCCTTATAAAAATGTCCCTTAATACGCATGAAGGTAGGTTTTTATTGTCTTGGCCGAATTACGCAAATATTTGTGCAAATACGCCAAGTAAAGTGGAAGCATTATCAACCAACGTAAAGCAACATCCAGCACGAATATTCCTATTTTAAAACCAAATCAAAATAGTTGGCAACCCCTTCATTAACCCCAAGTCAATTGTAGGTCTTACAACCACACAATTTTGGGCAAAGTGGGCAACATTGGGCACGGAGCGGAAGATTGCATCGGGCCGGATTGGCCCGCGTCACGGCGGCCGTTATGACCGACGGCCATAATTCCCCGCATTGCAGACAATACTGCACAATCGCGTGTTAGGGTACAAGTAACAGGCGGATTATGTGACTTCTTCTTATCGTATGGTTCCCTGGTACCTGGTGCCAGAGTTGTTCAAGCCGCCCGAAGGCTTCTGACACGGCTTAATGACTGCTGCCTAGATGACAACAACCGGGACCGACGTTTTACGTGCCCTCCGAAGCACGGAGACGCTCAGTTCAAATGCCACTAAAAAGCCACTCATCTCTGACTGACCTTGCCAAGCGTTGCTTGACCTCTGATTGTCTACCGATCAGTGACTGGAGTTAGTAACTAATAATAATGAGCTACAGGACCTTTATGTAACTAATAATTCTACTGGAACCTACCGCTTTAAAAGTGTCCCCGCTGTCGCGCAACAGTTGCGCTACACCCTCGACCGACCGGCGCTGGTTTGATTACCGTTTTCCGTGCGGCCCGATCGACTGGTTGTAATTTGCTTGCTATCATAAACCGAACGCCTTATTTGCTACACGGCACTATATTATTATTATACAGCAGTTGGCTGTATAATCGTGCTGTTGAAGCTCTAAAAGCTGTATAAGCATTGATTTTTTTTTGCGTGTACCGTGGTTCAAACGTAGGCCCCTCGGTTCACAGATCGGGTGGTTGAAGGCAGAGGCAAATTTCGGAAACGGCCTTTTCGTAATTTGCTCTGGTCTGGGTGTCACTGGGATCGCCCCCAGTTCATTGTACGGTACCCATAGTCGTAGTACTAAGCGTTACTTAGTTTGGGACCATACAGTCGGTGTGATCATCTGGCGATATTTATTTATTTACTGCAGTCACTGATCGGTAAACGATCGAAGGTTAAGCAACGCTTGGCAAGGTCAGTCAGAGATGGGTGACCATTTAGTGGCATTTGAACTGAGCCTCTCCGTGCTTCAGAGCACACGTAAAAAGTCGGTCCCGGTTGTTGTCATCTAGGCAGCAGTCGTTGAGCCTTGTCAGAGGCCTTCGGGCGGCTTGAACAGCTCTGACACCAGGGGGGTTACTCCGAAATACGTCGCTGACGGATCGTCCGAATAACGGATTCGATTTACGATCAAAACAATGTCAAATCGTAGAGAAAAACGAAAGAAGAAATGTCAAATCACGACAATCCGTCAGCCGAAACGTTAGGTTCGTATTTCAGAGTAGGCCAGGATGCCCACTAACCATACGATAAGAAGAAGAAGGTTATAAAGTCTGTTTGAGAACATCTCAATAAACATAAAAAAATCATCGCCTTTTCGGCGAGGATGGTAATGGCTTCATTTATCTCAAAGGGCCGAGCCTCGACCTTTGAAACGAGGATCACGGTACTCTCCTAGCTTATATTGGCAATCAATCAAACAAGATCAGTGTTGCCAATAGTCTTATTAAATTTCCCGTAATACAAAAAACTTTTGCTTTGTTGTCTTCGAGTAATTGTTTCATTTTTATCAATTGTTTAATTCACACGATGACGTTTTGATTTTCAAACGAACTGGCGCGTAAAATATACGCTTATAATGGAATTTAGTCACGAATTCTACGCCATTTGTGACCATTTTATGGAAATTTAGCTAAATTGCAGAGGATTCTGGTAGAAAATCTGAAAAATAAATTGTGTTTGCAGAATTGCTATGTCGCGTTTTTAGCCCCCTTGAAAGGGAATAGAAGTCAGGTTGCCCTAAAATCGGGTAAATATCCTGAACATGGAAACACTAGCTCCAATTTAAGGGTGAGTCCCATCACAAGTAACTACCACGGACAGGTATGAAGACCATTGATCCGAGCCTCGCGCCATCATACTTTAGAACATAAATTTTCCCTCGGGTTATGATTTTTTTCAGGATTAAAAGGGTCAGCCTCTGAATATTTTCGTAACGTTTTCCAATTTAAATAATTTATGTACAGGTGGAGATTATGAACGTGGCAATATTTAATTCTGTGTACTGCTTCGTGATCATAATATAAATATGTTTTGGTTTATTTAATTCCGGCTAAACAATTTACTACTTTTGTCGAGAGTTAAACATAAATTAAGGCGAAACGTAAAATTAATCAATTCATCTTCCTATCGTTTCTCATGGGAAGTGGTGTAGGTATTATTTACGGCTACGTAGGTATGTTCGTTGCATACAGCTGGAGTGGGTTTACAAAGCAAATTGGGGATTAACTAGGGATGGTGAAACTCGGATGGACCCGTTTGTGTTGCAATGTAGATACAATTGAGCATTCCTACCCTCATTTATGACTTATTTACATTGAGATATATAAAATACACTGTAGAGATAGTCAAAGTCATGTTATGTCATTCACACCCACAGAGAAAATAGACAGTAGAGGTGTTCTTATCACATTTCCTTATGAAACGACGCTAGACCATTTGCGGGTGAAGGCACGGGTGAAGGGGTGTAGATAACGCCTACTATACCATTTCAATCTACTGGTCAATAGCAAAACTACTCGCTTCGTTCTATGTGGATGTTAGTACTAGTGATGTGCCGAGTACGCTATTTTTGGTACTCGAGTATTCTGGTACTCGTTAAAAAAAGAATCGAGTAAGTACTCGAGTCAGAGGACTCGGACAGGTACTCGAATACTTGTAATGAGTACTCGAGTACTTAATAGGACTCGAGTACTTTTGTATTATGTATTTTTAACCACTCAAACGTCCGAGTTTCACATCTAATTAGTGCGTTGTACTTGCACTCTTGAAAATTGGCGAAAATGGCAAAAAAATTGGCGAGAGCCCCGATTTATAACGTATTTTCTAAAAAACTACAACTGTTACAGCAAATTAAAAAAGCCTGTATAAAGTCTACTTAAATATGTATTAATAATTACCTGTTTTTCCAATTAGAAAATATATTTTCTTCTTCCTAGCCTTATCCCTTATGAGGCTTTCAGTCTACCCTGATTTGGCTGATCACCGACATTTTTTTAATATATAACACTAATACAGTACAGTGGGATAATAAACAAATTATTGATTGTACCTCTATTTATTTGAGTACCCGACTTAGGATTCGAAAACCATGAAGTACTCGGAACCCGTATTCGAGTACCGGGTACTCGAGTTCTATAATCTGAGTACTCGAGTACCCGAGTACTTACTAAGTACTCGAGTAAGTACTCGAGTCAGGCTGTACTCGGCACATCTCTAGTTAGTACGTAGTTTAACTTTTTCACACTAGACGTCACTAAGTGTAGGGTGATTAAAAACACGTACAGAGGGTCGCCATCTAGGATCAAATAGAATTATATTTGGGATGCGAACGTTGGCAAGA
This sequence comes from Drymonia ruficornis, assembly GCA_947859195.1. Classification (NCBI taxonomy): domain Eukaryota; kingdom Metazoa; phylum Arthropoda; class Insecta; order Lepidoptera; family Notodontidae; genus Drymonia; species Drymonia ruficornis. The sequence goes on along the minus strand of OX401926.1, from coordinate 5,160,820 downwards.
CGTCTGCACAGGACGAACGCCAACAGCACACTGACATAAGCCTACTGTGATAACGTTAGGGGGTTAGTTGAGCTATGTGGCCGAGTTGCTTAGACCAAGTCCTCTAAGTAATTGGTCCGTGTTCACACCTTACATACATTGTACGATACAAATAGTAGCTGTTGCCGTGTTAGCGTAATCCTGCCAATATTTTGAGATCGATTGTTATAGGAAGTTGTGATGAAATCAGCAGTGTTCGTCTAAAAAGTTTATTTGCAAAGTCACTGGGGGCCATAACACACCGGGTCGCCATGGCGATGTCGCCGGCCACGTATCCGAACAATTTGTATTGACTAGCGACGTCGCCAGTCCGTTGCCGGGTGTATTACCTCCCATACATTTCAATACGAATAGTTGGCTACGGTGGCTGGCGACGTCGCCATGGCTACGTGGTGTGTTATGGCCCTAATCCTCAGTATTCCTAAAATAAATAAGTATCGAACTCACACACTTATTAACTCGCACACTTTCAAGTGAGAAAAATTACACTCGGTGTTGATGGTGGTTTTACTCACTTCGCACCAGAGTTACAAACTGTTTAAAATGTGTTTAAATCATTGTTTAAAACATTGATATAAAACAGAACGAATAAATCACCGTGTTTAAAACATGTTTTAAATGTTTAAAACAAGGTGACTTTTTCGTAACAACCCTGCTTCGCACACATGTCAGTGTTTATTTAGGAATACAAAACTTTAATCTCACCGCGGATTCAGAAGTGATTTCACAAAGGATTCAGAATCTGAAGGGCTAGCACATGCGACCAGACAAGACCTTTGACACGCATTATTTCGCACCGTGTCTCTCGCTTCCTTAATGCATATAAGACGAAATCGATTTATTTCCCGTCTTGTCTTGTCACGGCCGGCTGTGCCACCAATGCAGACACTGCACAATGCACGGGCGACAGCGACGCTACCAGGATATTATTTTGTAGTTTTGTTGCGTAGGCAGAATATGTGTTAGGTCGCTTGTTTGCGTAACTATATAGTCAAATTTGTTTTCAAATAAATAACGAAGAAGCCGACCGCTAAACGGATCAAATAGAATTAAAGAACGACCCAAAAAATTCTATGCTAAAATCCCACAATTTCAACTCGTTTAATCCGGAGTTTTCTTCGTCCACCGAAAAGAGAATACTGAGCAATAGGCCACGTTTTTTCCCTCAAAGTTTCGCTTCCGGGGAACTCATTAAAAGTTTTAACTGTTTTTACCTCCGCCCAAGCACGTGGAAAATGAGCGGGTATCAAGTAATTACTGTAATGTTCTAACATTACATTATTAATTAGACGCTGGGCCGGATCATCTTTCGGATGTTGTTCTCGGTTTGAGGCAACACAAAATTATGTGAGAACATTATTATCCTATAAGAAGCAAGCCTTATAACTTACAACATTTGTTTAATTAATTTAAGAGTTTTAGTTACACGTCAATAGATGGCAGTAGTACTTACGTCACTCAAGCAGCTAGAGAAGCAACTTTTCGGTTGGTCTACTACTTAATGACGTAGCTCAGTGGTCGTAACGTTTTCTATTCAAGTTCGGTCAGTTCGGGTTCGAATTCCCACTAATGTAAACGTTTTCCAACTATCTTATTTCCTGAATTGATGCATTTATATAACACCAGGGTGCGCTGTACGCTTGCATGCTTGAGTGATACCTCTATATCAGTTTATAAAATGTACTCTGTGCAGAAGACGTTAAAAACCTCTATTAGAGACTTTGGTCTCTCTTTGTAGCAAAACAGTATGAATGGCAAACCAATGCCACCAAGCCAAATGCGTTAATGACGTTATTATGATAGATAGATAGATAGATAACTCTTTATTAATCCACCACTAGAAAACAAACATTTACAAATTATTACATAATTTACACAGAAAGTGGAAAATGGGCGGCCTTATCACTAAAAGTGATCTCTACCAGGCAACCTTAGGATGGAGAGGATCTAAAGAAAAATAATACGGGACTTATGATAAAATGTGATACAGGTATTTGATGTCAAATAGTTGTCTCCATAACACGCGCATGCCGCGCTAAGCAGCTTTGCCTCGCGAAGTTTGACATGCCGCGCGGGGCAAATGCTCGCCCTGCCTCACCCGAGCGCTGTCATTTGCCTCACCTAGTTTAGCCTAGTCATGAGACAGAATAATGTCATACTGATTGCTCGGGTAGAGTGTAGGTTGCCTCTCCATTTGCCTCGCGCGGAGATAACCGCGCGTGCTTCGCGAGGCATGTGGGTGAACAGCCTCGTGCGGCATGTGCGTGTTGTAGGCTGTAGCTATTGGCTTCAGCATGGCTCTATCATCAATAAGATGCAAATACTACAATAAGTGTATGCATTTGAAATAATATTTATTTCTGAAATTTAAACACGTTCCTGGCGTTCACGTCGTCAGCAAATACCACGCTGCAATATCCGCTTTCAGTGAAGAACGGATGTCTGAATATGTAATGCTCATGGCTACACGGCAAAGGAAAATAAGTGGGTAAGTCATATTTACTTCTGTCTAGTGGTAGTACCACGGCCAATAAGCGAATAATTTATGAATGACTCATTGGCTGTACAATTTACCATTTAATTATTTAAAGTACATGCAAATAGCGTGCGTAAAATACACGTAAAGTACATTGTAGTGTGGTACAGAAAATAATCCTACGTATTTTTACGATTAATATATAAATTACGCCATACTTTACACACCAACTATATGGTTCCGAAGCAACCCTTGTACCATAAAATTGACAGGGATAAGTCCATAATAATATGATATGATGGGAGGATAAGTAATTTAATAATAGATACACTCAGTGAACCAAATTACATTGGAATTATTTCCAGTAGTAACGCTGACGCACTTACCTACCTAAATAATTGAAAATTCAGTAGGTAATACTCCGAACAATGTGTAACTACCCTCCTCAAAGGTCCGACACCGGCGTGCCCTGTGGTCAGTCCGATAAATACCCTAAATTCGGTGAAAACGATGTGGTTAGAGCTATTTTAGGGGAAATTTGGAATTCGAAATTTAATGTAGCGCGGAGAGCGCTACGAAAATATGTATTGATACTATTTTTGTATTGCATTGTTCCGTAATACTATGAAAACGGCGGTCCTTACCCTGTCGGGTAATATACTCATTAATAATAATAATACTGTTTTGTTACGAAAACTTGAACATACATTACATTGTGCCAACATTTCCATGACCCCGCTGAATGCATAACTATATAGTTAAATGTTGTAATCCCATTATGTACAACACAAACGCCATTCTCTACAATACTCTACATAATTGTTCAACATAGCAGCCATTACGTAAACTAAATGCCTACGATGTTAATGTTCGCTAATGTAGCCCGCTACCGTCGTAGCATACGTAGAAACGGCGTAGCGTTTTCGTAGCACTAATCAGTTTTAATTTTCATACCTGTTTTTATGACCTTTCATTAAAAGTTACAGATTTGAAATGCGAAAGAACTTTCGTATTCCAAATAATCACAGTAATACGTGAATAAATGTTTGGAGTTAGTGGAATATTACAAAGAAAATAGGATAATAGGATAAATTTATTAAATGTCGCTTACAGGAATATTGTGTCTTCGCAAAAAGTGGTTATCAAAGAAAACAAAAGCGAAATTTATTTAGATTTGCTGAACTCTTTGCGCATTTACTGTTGTGATGGCAATTAAGAATAAAAAATCGTATTAAATTTCAGCTATTTATCGATTAGTGGCAATTTAAGGCCATGTTATGTCCAAGTAAAGGCCAAAGCAACAATCACGTGACTAAATCGAGGTGCTCATAGCCAGCTGCAACCATCGGAGGTAAAGCAATGCTTGGCAAGGTCAGTCAGAGAAGGTCAGTCAAGAAGAAGAATGACTAAAGATCATTAGAGCAAAAATATTCCGCTGTTAATCATTTATAAATCATAAACACCAAAATTCTTGTCACCAAGCGAAAATATACCTACGAACTTTGTTAATTTTAACAAAGTCAGTGCTCAGAAGTTTCTAACAAGCAGCCTATAAATAAATTTCGGAATCGTTGTAGTCTGGACTTTGTCTTTCGATCCGAAGATACGATTTAATAAAAACATTTATCAAACATCTCGGAAGCTAGAGTTTGTCCAATTTATATTATACTGTTGGAATCGGTAAGTTACAAAGTTTGTTCTAAAGGTTTGTTCAAATGTTTGCAGCATTTTATGCCCTATTGCTCTTGTGGTGTCGGTTAGGATATAAATCGTCGGTGAAGTTCAAACAGTGCATTTTTTTGACGGTTTTGATGTTTAAGGGCCTCCGCAGACTTGCTACGTTTCGCATCGGCGATCGGCGATTTTGATGCTGCGTCTCGCTCGTTCGCTTCGAAGAAACGCGACGCAGCATCGATACGGTCACAAAATCGCCGGTCGCCGATGCTTAAAGTAGCAATTCTGTGGTGGCCCTTAATGCTATTAGATAGAGTAGGATGTCGCGGATTGTTAAAATTAATCAGAAAATAGACTAACTGCCGAATACTCATACGCAACTTAAATTTGAGAGCTGCTTAAGTATTTAAGTAGCCTTTGAGTATTTGGTCGCTCGTCTAGAACAGTAATCTTATTTAGTTTTATTGCCAGTAACATACCGACCAGGGAAATTACGAAAAGGCAATTATAGAAATTAATGAACAAACATGTACGTGTATAAATAGACCTTTAGCTGGCTATAAGTTCCAAAGTTTCAGCGTAATTGTGCTCTCGCCGCTACAATGTCTCCGGAAATTTCTTTATTGCTCGCGAAACTTTATCTTTTAATAGAAGCCGGAGGATGGTACTTGGGCGAACGTCTGCAACAAAGAGTTATTGGTTTTTATTGCAAATAGTTTTCAGATTCGTTTTTTTAGTAAGAAATGTTATTGCTTGAAGTAATTGTGTGTACTTTGGTATCTAATGAGGTAAATTACATTGTTTGCACTTCACATTTGAACACAGTAAACTAACGAACAAGAAAGAATGATAGCTAAGAGCAAACCTTAACGAACAGAGTTAATAATTTTCTATATTTCCACTGTATATCGGAGACATAATCTGTCAAAAATGTGTAGAAAATACACTCTTTTTTTTTGGGCAGTCGTGTAAAAACATGGTCGTCTTCATAAGCGTTAGGGGGTGTCCATAAATTACGTGAGGTGATTTTTGAGATTTTAGGACCCCCCCTCCCCCCTTGGTGAGATTTCGTGAGATTTTGCTCGACCCCCTCCCTCCCCCTCTAATCTCACGTGAGATTTTTCAAAAGCTATATTCTAGATGAAAAACATGTTTAACCCACTTATCTTGCAATTTTATACCGTTTCTTGCGGTAAAAAAAATTACGTGAGATTTGCCGAGACCCCCCTCTCCCCCACGTGAGATTAGGTGAGATTTTGCTCGACCCCCCTAAATGCCTCACGTAATTTATGGACGCCCCCTTATTGTTAAAAAGTTAACCGGACAAATGTTGAATGTTGTTATAATATATTTCTGTTGAACGACCTGTCATGTACTAGAATTTACTTGTCGTCTACATATAAATAAATATCGCCAGACTTACACACCAACTGCATGGTCCCAAACTAAGCAACGCTTGTACTATGGCTACCATACAATAGACTGGGGACACCCAGACCAGGGGGCTTACCACAACCTCTTATCGCGATTCAATTATAGGAACATTTTAACGTTTCAGCGACTTTTTGTGCAATGACGTACCTTATTGTCATGACAATAAGAAACGTCATTTAACAAAAAGTCGCTGAAACGTTAAAACAATACTGCTATAAGAGGTGGTGGTAGGGCCCCTGGGCCAATTACGAAACGGCCATTTCTGAAATTTGCCTCCGGCGGGAATCAAACCCGCAGCCACCAGATACTTACCTGACCGGCCTATGCTCGAACGACTACGCTAAGCGGCCGTCAATTTGCAGCAACAAGCCATATTACACCATCTAAGTGAAATTATACTAGGGCCCCATAGTCTCGAGGTGTCTTATCCCAACATTCGGCGCCGTCTCGGTAAACGCAACCGGACACCGGGGGGCTCGAAGCACCCTCCACTCAGACTCGAGTGCTCCGTCAATAGAGGAACGTGCGAACATTTCCGAGAACGTGGAAGGAACGGTTCAGTGATCACGCGTGGTTAGAACGTCCCTAATTGAAGAATAACATACGTGCATGTTTATTAGGGATCAATGACCTAACCGAAATGTATCATACTTGATTCTCACTGGGTAAGGGATCCTAGTATAAGATCAGCCCCCCTAGCCAAGTGGCTTCATCTACAAGCATTTCTACAAATCGTTACGCTTAATATGAAAATGACATTACAAGTCGATAAGTAAATCGCGTGACTCATGTCATTTTCATACATGAAGCGTTGCGTTTTGTAGAAACGCTTCGCAGACGAAGACACTTGGCTAGGGGGGCAGTGGATTAGGTTACTGGGTTCACCACCAATCAATATGTCCGTAATTGAAAAATAACATTTGTTATTTTTGATTTTTTTTATAGGACTGCGATGGCAAACTTTCGTACGGCCCGCCTGATTGTTAAGTAGTTATCGAACCCTATAGATACTTGCAATACCAAAGGCATTGCTCGCACATTGCCGACCTGAAGGGGAGTGGAATGGAGGGAGGGGAAGGGGTGGTTTGGGCTTTCGGCTCTCTCACTCATCGTAGGAAAGCAGCTGCAGCTGCTTTACGCCGATCTTCTGTGAGAGGGTGGTACTATCTCGGGCGCGCCAGCCCGTATATGAGCTGCACTCAATTGGCTACAGCTTGGCTCTACCACCTTAAAACCTTATGTACTTGTTTATGGCCTAACTGACATGTATTAGATTCGATTCTCACTGGATAAAGGATCCTAGTATAAGATTAGGGCATCGAGTCTCTTAACAATTATCCATAGCAAAACCACTGGTCTCTTACCTTTGTGAATTCTTCATTGTAAATCGTAACTTCTTGGTGGTCGGCAAGTTGTTAGCCAGAGGACTGTTAGCAGATTGTTGACAATATCTTAAAGAATTCGCAAAGATAATATAATAAACCGGCCAAGTGCGTGTCGGACTCGCACATAAAGGGTTCCGTACCACCGTAGAATAAAAATGTCAAAAATATAAATTTTCTTTTATGAAGACCCCCTTTAATTTTAAAATGTATTTTATTTTTAGTATTTGTTGTTGTAGCGGCAACAGAAATACACATTCTGTGAAAATTTCAAGTCTCTATTACGGTACCTATTACGGTTCGCAATATACAGCCCGCTGACTAACGGATGGACAGACGGACAGACGGACAGCGTAGGCTTAGTAATAGGCTTTTGTATAGCACTGAGCCCCCCTCCACCCCCACTCAGGTCACTGAGCTCCCCACCTGATTGGTAAATGTAAATGTTCCAAATTGGTTCAAGGAATTTCTCTGTCCAAACCCTTTAAGATAACAGTCGCGTAGTTCTTCAGAACTTTTAAGTTTCGCTTCAAAATGAAACTTATTTAAATAACCTAAATACCTTAAAGTTTGTGCTAATTACGATCCCCAAGTAGGTCTTCTGGTCTAGACATTAAAGATTAAGATTTATTAATTTATTCAGCCTTGCCTGGTTAGTTTATCCACAAACCGAGGGATTACTCGGCATTTAATCCATGTATACGTGAACAAATGTCCCGGCCTAAGTTAACTAACCCTTGGGAAGCCTATTTAGGCCCATGAAGCTATGTTCCTAACTCCTATTAACGTTGAACGAAGTCGTTAGACAACTTTTCGTAAAGATTAGGCGTTACTTGAGTTTATTAAGAGTTGTATTTTGCATCGATGTTTGAGATATAATATAATAAGGATTTGTTCCACATTCGCCTCGCCAAGTTTCACCTCTTGCCGACCTGAACGGGAGTGGGATATAGGGAGGCGGTGGGAGGAGGGGTTGGCTTCCGGCTCTCTCACTCGTACGAAATGCAGCTAGCTACTTTAGGCCGATCTTCTGTGAGAAGGTGGCACAACTCTGGTCAAGCCAGCCTATATATGATCTGTAGTCAATTGGCTACAGTTGTGATAATATATGAAACCAATGGTTTCAGAATGGACAATTGTTAAGACACTCTAGGCTCTGTTTGTCAACACAACTGGGTGACACAAGTCGCTTATCAATAATGGCGCAGAATATGATGAAAATTACGGAAAACAGTTGGCTACAAGTCTACATCCAATACACTTTCCCCATTAGTTTACAGATGGCATTAAATGGCAGTCGTGAAGCGACTTGGCCCCCTGTACTTGTGAACTAATATTGCTACCAATCGCAGCTCAGCTTGCCGTAATAATGTGATAATGTAATACTCAGAATTCGATAATGTTCAATCAGGCGGAGACGCGATTGTACATGATTGTATTGTCATCGAGACCTTCATTACGAACTGACAATGGTAGTATAACCTCAATTGTATTCTGTTAATATTAACATTATTACACACGGAAGGCATCACACCAAACAATTGTTATCAATATACTTGTTTCTACTTATCTTAGGGCCACCGCAGACTTGCTACTTTTAGCATCGGCGACCGGCGATTTTGCGACTGTATCGATGCTACGTCGCGTTTCTTCGAGCGCGAACGAGCTAGACGCAGCATCAAAATCGCCGATTGCCGATGCTAAAAGTAGCAAGTCTGCGGAGGCCCTAACTACACTTTTTAATCTATTGGCTACAGCTCGGCTCTACCACCAACAAATTTCGATATTATATATTAATATTTTTCGATTGTGTTTCCCGTTTTGGTGCTCGATTATACACCTTATATTTTTGCCACAATAAAAACGTATGTTTGTGTGTGTGTTTTGGCATGTGGGTGAGCAGCCTCGCGCGGCATGTTCATGTTGTAGACACGCCTATTGACAATCTTTTCCAAACGGCTACTAAAATTACCTGCGACAATGGAATAAAATAAACTCTATCTTTTTATTACAGTAGGTAAAATGTATCTAAACAGAATTACATTTCCGTTCTACCAGTAACGAGGAATTTCCAGCGAGATTCCAGGAATGGCTATCCGAGCGAGGTTACTTTTATTTTCCCCCCAAAATGGACTCCGGGTAACGCTTTGATAAATTAAAACGCATTTCCAGTTTAATTTGGTGAAATAACAACGATTTATTTCAATATTCCTTTCCATTTAGCTTTCATTTCCTGGATGTTATTAGGATCTGATATTTTTTGTTTCAAAAATACAACCGAACCCGGTCGCTTTCGTTCTCAAACGCCTATTAGGCACATATTAACATGAGACTAAATACATTTTTATGACTTTATAATGCATGGTGATTTGGAACGACGAATTGGGATACCCTTTTTACCGAATGTGGCTAAGCTAAGCCACCATTTGATTTCAGGGAGCAACTTTTCTTTAAAGGCTAAATAGGTACTATTTTAAAACCACCTATCTCTCTTATTTTGTATCATTCTGGACAGAATATTATAAAGCAGCAATCATAAAGATGGAAAGTGAATCAGTGCACTTTTGTATTGTTGGAATTTTACGCATAGATTTTATATAGGAACTCTACATTTTTATTTCATGCCCTTATCGGCCAACTCCAGAAATTTTACTCAAATTTTCAAGCCTCACTTAGCGTAAGACATCGTTATCTATGTATATTTTTTATACCACGTCAAAATTAAGTAAGTAGCTCTCAAAGAGTATAACTCAGCGGTTATTTGTTAAACTTTTTTTCAACGAATTATTTAGTCCCTTTTATAAACTTTGAAGTAGAAGATACTTAACGAACACTCCAGGGGAATCCATTATGGATTAAAATGTACCCGCAATCCTAAATCAACAACGAACTTGAACTAAAAACTTTATGTACAAACTTGGGTGTAATCAAGTGAAGTTTAAACCCACAGACATTGGGCCGTGAGCGCTGAGAATGTAAATCCTATTGATCAGAATAGACGGTGAAGTTCGCGGTCTTTGGAAGCAAATGCAAAAAGTTGTGGTGTGTGAAACAAAGGCGAGGAATTCTATTTCAACATGTTTTGTGCAAACTAATGCATAGAGGATAAAAGCAAAGATGTGTAATGAATATCCCCTGACAGACACACCAACTGTATGGTCCCATACTAACCACCGGATTTCGCACCTTGTGCCAATCGTCCCTCATTACGCAACCCGGATCTACGATTTTTTCGAACCGGGGCAGAAACTTGATATTGGCGCCCCTCTCTTCTGCGTTGGAGATAAATTACTTAAAAAACCCACATATCGGCGTTTTGTGGAGCAAGTTTTTTATTTTTAATGATACTTAATTATGATTTTGGCGCCCCCTGAAACTGCCGTCCGGGTCGGGTGCCCCGGTTTGCCCCCCCCAGATCCGGGGCTGTCACTACGTCTTCTGGGCTTGTGGTCGCCTTTCTAGAACCGTTCTAACTTATCGACCGTTGCTTCCAAAACAATTGAGCTTGTAGTGACCTCACATCACACATAATAGGTATACATTCACGACGCCACCAACAGATGGCACTGAGTGCACGCTCCAGTACAACATAGAACTCCTGAATCACGATATCAAGATTCACGAAGCATAACAACCATCGGGGAATAACGGTCGGCCCCGCCAGGCATATTTTCTTTCCTTTTTCCGCTTAAGACGATACAAGAAAAAAATGAATTTTAGTTTCGGGGTGTGGCTAGCGTCGCGTGAGCTGCCGAAGGATATATCCCTCTCGCTTAGCTAGGACAGAACAGCTATGGAGTAGACTATAGTATAGTTATTTTTTGAAGGAACAATATTGTTTAATTCGTACAATTAAAATAATATGTCCCAGTGCACCTTTTAAAATAGATGAAATGGATGAAAATATTCAAATATATTTTTTTCGTTTTATATGGGATTTTTATGTCGAGTGTATTTGAAAAAAATAATTTAATTTCTATGTTGTTTTTATTGCTGAAGACAAAGTAAGTCAAAAGAAGACAAACGATACCTACAATATGCTGATAGATACGTATAACAATATTTCGATCGTATAATAGCCTATAACCAGCGGACGATCCAGACGCGTCCAACGATACCTCATTAGTCAAATTATTATGATAAAAATAGTTTGGACGTTATACGGGAGCAGATGAACATACATACATATCGGTCAAAATCATAACCCTCCGCCCACCGTAGTCGGGTAAAAATGTAGGTACATAATCTGTGTCAGTGACTGACTGCCGGATATGAGTATCTTTTTCATGTTTCGTAGGCAAAGGAATACTTTGGTACTTAACTTCGATGCCGATCATGAAGTCATCAGCGGTGTCATAATATTTTTTTTTACCATATTTAATATTTTTTTAAATTTAATTTTCAGTTTTTATTAATTTTATTGATTTAACCATGCATTTATTTTTTGTTTATCTTTTTATCTTTATTTTTTTATCTATCAAAATCACCCTTAGACTGGTTACCGCCACAGGTGACAAGAGGGCTGGCTCTTTCCTTGCTCAAAAAATTCGCTTGACAACAGGAACAGCTTGAATACAGGGAGGACATGCAGCCAGTATCCCACGCGGACGGTATTTGTTTAATTAGGGGTAGGTTTTTATTTTATTGTATTTTATTTTAATTTATGTTATATTATATTGTATTTTAATGATAAAACATGAAAATTAAAAATAAATATATATTTTTTTTAAATTTAATTTTACTTTTATTTATTGTTTTATATTTATTGTGAAATTATAATAATTTTAATAATCAATATTGGACTATGTCTGAAACAAAAACATTGAATTGAATAATTTAAAAAATACAAAAATTATCACATTAACTCGTTAAATCACGGTTTACACCCGCTAGAACGAAAAAGATCCTAACATGGTAGGTAGGACCTGAGGGTTGGCCAGTTAATTACTTAAAATACACTATATTTATTTCAAGAAAACATTCATAAGATCTGAAGGCGTCGGACTCGCACATAAAGGGTTCCGTACCACCGTAGAATAAACACATCAAAAATATCAAGTTTGAGACTTGATATTTATTTTTAAATGTTATTATAATTTTAGTATTTGTTCTGCACCGGCAACAGAAATACACATTCAGTGAAAATTTCAACTCTCTACCTGTTACGGTTCGTGAGATACAGCCCGCGCTGACAGACGGACAGACAGACAGACGGACAGCGTAGGCCTAGTAATAGGGTCCCGTTAGCACCCTTTGGAACCCTAAAAAGTAGCCTATGTTCTCCGCCAAGACCCAGTCTATCTCCATACCAAAATTCATCAACATTGGTTCAGCGGTTTAGCCGTGAAAAGGTAACAGACAGAGTTACTTTCGTTTATAATATAATAGATTGAATAGGACGGACAAACATTTTCCTATCCATATCTGTAATGTTATTTTTTACGATAATTTATTGATGTATGATATATTTATTACTTGCCCATCCATACCTACAACAAACGCAATAAAGCGACTCCATTGTTTTGACAAGCAATGTATTCCCACTGTCGGCCCAAGACCATGCTGCAAGTATATAACAGTAAGCGAAATAGGGAGTTTTTACAGAAATGACACGAATAACTATGAAATGACAAGAGATGACACAAAATGACAAGAGATGACACAAAATGACAAGAGATGAAAAGAAATTACACAAGACAAGGAAAAGCAAACGAAAATCACGCTGCAGTGCAGGTCATAGGTTCGATTCCTGCCCAGGACATGCAGTTGTGTGCATGAACATGTCCGCATGTCCCGAGTCTAGGTGTAATTAAGTGTATATTTCGTTTGTATTTACAAACAAAAAGTAGTATATGTAGTAATATCAGTTATCTGGTTTCCATAGTACAAGCTCTGCTTAGTTTGGGATCAGGTAGTCATGTGTAAAAGAATTTCCAAGGATATTTATTTATTTATCATAGGCGTCGGCGGACTGTAAATACTGTACTGTACCTGTAATGTGGCACGACCGTAATATTTTTTCGTAATATTTTTTAAAAAATCCTTCACAGGTCCGACGTCGAACAAGTCCGAGCGGACACTGACAATACAAAGTTAGAGAGAGACATGGTTAGTTCAAGTACTTAAAATGTGAGATGGCGATATTGTGCGCGCGCTCGGAAATAAACAACATAAGCGCCAAACCACATTTTCTTGAATTAAAAAAAAACTACTTCATGAATTAAAATATGGTTGAAGGGTAGTTTAGATATCATTATTTGCTATGTTTTAGAAATAATTTCGTGATCTAAATCGTAAAAACATCGTGGTAGCAAGGAAAATTGTAAATAATTAGAGCTCATTTCATATTATTTTTATATCGAGAAAATTTCGTCAAATCGTGATTTGGATTTAAAGATACTCAAGATAATATAGTCAAAAATCATAATCTAAATATAAGATTCCTAGTCCACATACTTACTTAAAGAAAAAGTAGAATAGAAAATCAACCAAATTTCGAACCCTCTTCTTAAAACTTACATTTTATACGCAACTATTTTCTGCTATGATAATAACGATGTCAGACTTCATACGTAGGACCATTCCAAATATAACCTTCAAAACAAGAGTCTCATAAACCTTAAGCACTGATGACATTTCAGGCAAAATGTCTTAAGTATTCTCTTCAAGACTCTTACCTCTTACCGCGAGCTTATTTTATAAAGCGATAAAATCTTAAGTACTTTACAACTAGGTCGAATGTTACTTTCAGCTATTTCAGATAATGCTGACGCTTTAAGAACACACTATCTGCTATCTAAATCGCTAAGTAGTTTTTAACACTTCACCAAGTAAGTAGGTACTTCGTCTCGGTACCGACTACTGAAATAAAAAAAAAACTGTGCTTTTGAATAAGTAGGTTCGAAACTATGGATGCCGTTATTTTGTTAATACACACGCGTGTATATTGAACAATAGATTACCTATGCTGCTTATCGTTGGTCGTCAAGTTAAAATAACTTGGTAGGTACAAGTAATATTAATGATTGAAATTTCTTATAATATACTTAGCTACTAAGTTCTACAAATTAAGTTATCTACGTCTAGCGTTAAGGTACTTCGAAACAAGTTCTTTAATTAAATTTAATCTTGGCAAGCATTTTACACGTACATACCTACATATATGCAGACAACAACTTTACATAGAAATTTTCAATTCGCTCATCTGTGCTCGCGGTATAAGTAGGTCAGGATAAGGTAAGCTCGTAAGAAAAGCATTCTGTCCTTGATGGGGGGGATTCAATAATTGTGTATGTGCTCACTCTGTTTTACACCGAAACATCTATAGCAAACAATGTTGTTATATTATTACCTTTAATGTACCTTCAACTAGGTAACTCCTACATAGTAAGTTAGTATCAGAGATAGACATGCTATTCAAAATTATATCTAGGTATAGTTTTACGACTTAAATTGAATCTCCGTTACACTCATAAAAAATAAATAATTTAAAAAATTAAAAACACGACTGCCCTGCCAAAAACGAACTAAAAAGTATAAAACAAGTGCAGTGTCATTGCAGTCGGGGGACCGTTCTGTGGAACATATTTAATCTAAGAGGGCCCCCGACTGCAATGACACTGCACTTGTTTTATACTTTTTAGTTCGTTTTTGGCAGGGCAGTTGTGTTATAAATTATTTATTTTTATTTTATGCATTTTAGTGACAGCAGCCAAAAATGATATATTTGTTTTGCATTTACACCCTACCTATGTTAAATTATGCCTATAAATTCTACAGTTTTGGACTGTGCTCATCAAGGCCTTCAATTTGATACCCATATTGTAATAATGGAAGAAATTTTTTTTTTTCACATACTAAAGTTGAGCCATAATGCCGCCATATTGATTTTTTTCAAAAATAATATACCCAGTGTTACCCGGAATGATGTAAGGATTCTAACGATACCCCATACATCGAAATCCGTTCAGGCATTTATAAGTTATGGTGGAATAAAGAATCTCACATACAAACATACATACATACATGAACCCTAAACACATATACACTCTTTTTTTTTTTGGCAGTCGTGTAAAAAAAGAAGTAGTTTAGTGGTTAGTAGTAGTTAGTGATAGCTTAGTATTTTACATAGTAATCGGGTACGAATACAAAACATGCACGCACCGAAAACTGCGGTATCCTGTGCAAAGCGCATTATGCCGCGTACTTCAGCGTGCGGGTTAAAAAGTTGAGGTTTTACGTTCCGCCCGGGGAGCGAAATTGGCCTTTGTTCTACAGAGCCACTTAAGGTAATACATATGCTAAACTGGGTGGGTCTAAGTAAATGGTTTGATGAATCGGCTGGCTTATGTGCAATATAAAGTATACAACATTAAACCTCATATGGTCGGGGATAAAACGGCTTAACCGATTTATTTTAAATGTTACCAAATTTTGTAGAAATCGATTTCAAAATATGAAATTGTCAACCTAAATCGTTAATGTTATCCATAGCAACTGAAAAGATTTACGTGATACCTATACCAAAAAAATTGTCAAGACTTGTTTAAGAATCCGTGCATCAAAGATTTAAAATTAGTCATTTTATTTAAAAAATAATCAATAATAACCTTAAATTTGCTGGAAACGTCACAGGTCATCATGGCTTGGACACCTATTTGTTCCCGGTCAGTGCCGCGATGACGGCGTCAAAGGCTGGACGTGCGCACAATTTTTTGCGTGAAATTCGTAAAAATGTTACGTCTTCTTAGCTTTTTATGAATTAAATCACGTTTTAAATAGTTTAAATATAATATTGAACACAATTTTTTGAATATTATATGCTTACATATATTTTTGAATTAATGTTTATGCTAGTTATGAATTTTGAGGTCGTCATAGATTATGAAAATAAAAATGCTATATAATGGTAAAGTGTGATGTTCCTCTGAATACTATTGGTACCAAGTAGGTTGAATAATTATTATTATAATTAGGTAGAGTTCATTTGGTAACTAGTTATTGCATTGTAATTATTTTAATGACTGATTTGGTTAAAAGGATTTTAATTTAAGTACAAATTTGATATTATTTTTGGAATTCAAGATGGTGGCGGATGGTGGTGGTGATGATGGTGGTGGTGGTGGTGGTGGTGGTGGTGGGTGGTGGTGGTGTGGTGGTGCTATGTAAAATTTGGATTATGGGTGTCATGTAAGGGTTTTTTGGCGGATACTAAATATAGACTTGTTTTTTTTTTTATATTTAAGATATTATTATGTAACGTCACTACTTGTATCCCCATTCGGGGGTAGTAAGAGGCTTGAGAGGCCATACACCACCACATTGTGGTGGTTTGAACCAACTCAAAGCCCACGTGGTGAACCTTGTTGTGTATACAGGAACTGACTATTACCTAATCCCGAGGGATAGGTAGGTTTCCTCACGATGTTTTGAATTTAAGATCTTTATTGGAATCCTGCGGGCTTACCACCACCTCTTATAGCAGTTTTGTTTAACGTTTCAGCGACTTTTTGTGCAATGACGTTTCTTATTGTCATGACAATAAGGTACGTCATTGCCTAAAAAGTCGCTGAAACGTTAAAACGTTCCTGTAATTGAATCGCAATAAAAGTTCGTGGTAAGCCCCCTGGCCTTCTTTTGTTTTTCATTAGTTTCCTAGTCTTTTCTTGTGTTTTCTTTTTAATTGACTTCAAAAAGGAAGAAGTCTCTCAATTCGACCGTATATCTACGCATCTCTGCCTGACTTTGATTGCAGCTGGCTATGAGCGCCTCAGTTAATCGATTACCAGTTGCAACGAGACCTGTTTCGGACTCGTGTTAATTCTTGTAGATTTTTGTCGATTCTTATCGATTCCTGCCTTTTCTTGATTTGTTGAAAAAATGACAAAAACTGACAAGAAATTATAAGAAAAGACAGGCAATGACACAAAAACACAAGAAATGTCAAAAAACAACACGAAGTGGCAATAAATTATGAAAAATGGCAAAACAATCCAAAAAAACACAAGTTATGACAAGAAACGACAATAGTTACCAAGAAAAAATGAGTAAAAATTAGAAAGACAATTAATTACAAGAAAATGGAAAAATGACAAGAATATAGAGGGTGAATTTTTCAAGCGTGCGTGGATGGCCAAATCCGAAACTATGAGGAATAGCGAAAAATACTCAAAGGAGTCTTGGGGCCGATTTTGATGAAAACTAAAACTGCATCATTGGATTTTTCAAAAAATAAAATTCTTAGCCAGGAATCGTACTACATAGTTAATTTTGAAAAAAAAAAAAAAAACCACACACTGTATTATTACACCATTCGATAGTGCCGCTGATAAGAAACCAATTCTGGGAAGTAATGACATACGGCAAACTTGAAGAAAGTGTTGGATTTTAATAAACTGCTCCATATTTTCAAGTTGTCTTTAATAAATCATACGTACATTACCATTACCTTTAGCATTACCATTACCTTTAGCTTGTTCGAAATTATGCTCCATATTTTTTTTATTTATCCTCGCAACGCAGTCATCTTTACAACATTATGTTCTTATTACAAATTTTCAATCATTTTTGAACAATTAATCAGTTTAGGTTTAATAGGTTACCTACCTACTTCAGAGAAATAAAATAGTATTTTTGTTTAAAATGGGCTCTTTCCTTATGTTTGCCGTATGTCATTACTTCCCAGAATTCGTTCCTGATCAGCGACACTATCGAATGGTGTAATAATAGAGTATGTGTTTTTTTATCAAAATTAACTAGTTCGATTCCTGGCTACGATTTGATTTTTTGAAAAATCCAATGATGTAGTTTTAGTTTTCATCAAAATCGGCCCGAGACTCCTTTGAGTACTTTCCGCTATTTCTCATAGTTTCGGATTTGGCCATCCACGCACGCTTGAAAAATTCAACCTGTATATTCTTGTCATTTTTCCATTTTCTTGTAATTAATTGTCTTTCTAATTTTTACTCATTTTTTCTTGGTAACTCTTGTCGTTTGTTGTTGTTGTTTGTTGTCATAACTTGTGTTTTCTTGGATTGTTTTGCCATTTTTCATAATTTATTGCCACTTCGTGTTGTTTTTTGACATTTCTTGTGTTTTTGTGTCACTTCCTGTCTTTTCTTATAATTTCTTGTCAGTTTTTGTCATTTCTCGAACAAATCAAGAAAAGGCAGGAATCGATAAGAATCGACAAAAATCGACAAGAATTAACACGAGTCCGAATCGGGTCTCGTTGCAACTGGTAATCGATTTACTGAGGCGCTCATAGCCAGCTGCAATCAAAGTCAGGCAGAGATGCGTAGGTGGCATTTGAAGAGAGCGTATCCGTGCATCGGAGGCCATGTAAAAAGTCGATCCCAGTTGTTGTCATCTAAGCAGCAGTCGTTAAACCTTGTCAGTGGTGTTCGGGCGGCTTGAAAAACTTTGACATCAGGTTGTTTACTAACCATTCGATAAGAAAAAGAGCTGTATATCGTTGGTGATAAGGTACAATATGACTACGAGAACCTTATTTTAAATGAAAAACACTTCACCCTATTTTATTACGTCATAGTCGAGTAATCAACCGTTTAAAACGGATTGTTCGAGGTTCATGTTAGTTCTGTTTTTTTTTTTTTTTTTTCAAAATTAAAAAATAAATTGCAATAGGTTTAATCGAAACTCATAAATTAATGTCCTGTAATCTAAATAAATTAATTGCAGAGTACCATCAAAAGATTATATGCAATTTAAATTTTAATCAATTCATTATACCTAGGGGTTCTAGAATAATCTCGATGGAAGACCGGGACTGACATGCATGAATGGACCATCACGTCAGGCCAGGTGAAAGACCCCGTTTCACCTAACAAAATGAAAGCCCGGCCATGACTTCGCGCGATGGCAACGGACGACGCGTTTTTTGCTAAAATGTTGCAAACGAAAAAAAACGCTGTCGCCCGTCGCGCGTGGTTGTGGCCGAGCCCTGAGCCTTAAACTCGGGGCACCCACCCATCTAGGAATTTAATTGGCAAACCCGAAGATGATCCATGATCAAATCAAGCTAAAGATTGAGATGGTCGCCCACCTTCCGTCCGGAGTGCATGTCTTTTAGTTGCGCTCCGCGAAATAATTGCTAAATATTAAGAGACTCGGTGCGATCATCTTTCAAAAACGGCATCTCAAGTTCGATCTTAATCTTGAGATCGATTTATTAATACGGGCCTAAATAAAAGTAGGCAAGATACGAATTTAGTAGGTACATGTCACTTCTGTTTTTAATTTATCATGTCGTCTTTTTTATGTGTCGTGGCGTTTCGAAAATTCTAAATTCAAAAAATTCACTTCGCGGTGTTCGAGCAAAAAGCGGTCAACCTCGAGCTGTCAGTCACAATGGTTCCAGCCTTAATGCTATGTGCATCTGAGTACCTGTGGCCATGAGATTACTTATAACTTACTACTTAAATAACAACCTAAAACACTTACCCCCTTATTCATAGAGATTTTAGCGAGTTTACAATAGATTTGAAAAGCATTTAAGGAACAAATGTGATTTGTAATTCCACTGCAAGTCGATCATAACTTTCTATGAATAAGGGGGTTAATATTTTAAAGATATAAAAAATTAATCTATATAAAATCAACTTTTATAGCCCTACCCAAAATTAGCCCCATTGAAGCGAGCTTGCAAATCGGTGGTTCGCTCGCTTGTACCCGATTTGTCATCGAATGTCTCGAATGAGGAACGATTTTTAACCGACTTCAAAAAAGGAGGAGGTTCTATGTTCGGCTGTATGTAAGTTTTTTTTTTTTTTTTTTTTTTTTTTTTTTTTTTTATGTATGTTCACCGATTTCTCCGACATTTATGAACCGATTTGAAAAATTCTTTTGCAGTTCGGTAGATCGTAGCTCCAAGTTGGTCCCATAAAAAAATAATTCCTAGAATCAACCCCTAAGGGGGTAATTTTGGGGGGTAAAGGTCGTCTGAAAAAAATTTTTTTGTCCGATTGACTTGAAACTTAATATGTATATTTTGTATAACAAATAATGAAACTCATGTTTCAGGATTTTAGAAAAATCCCCCCCAAAAGGGGTAAAACGAGGTGTTGAAGTTTGTATGGAGAGTTACCGTTTATCTCTAACGTTTATGAACCAATTTTTCTTTTTAAACTGTTATTTGGTAGGTGACTAAGTCGTTTTGGTCCCGTACAAAAATCATTTCGGAAATCTACCCCTAAAGGGGGAAACTAGGGGTAGAAGTACGGTAGAAAAATATATTTGTGTCCGATTGACTTGAAACTTAGTATGTATACTCCATATAATAAATTAAGAAACTTTTGTTATGGAATCATGGAAAATTCACCCCCCAAAGGGGTCATTTCGGGTGATAAAGTTTGCATGGCGCCACTAAAAATCATGAAATAAAATTATTTTTATAAAAAAATAAAAAACGACTTCAAAAAAACCTGGAGCACTAAAAAGCCTGAAATAATATTTCTATTACCACCACTGCCTACCCCTTCGGGAAAATCAGGCGTGATGATGTGTTATCGAGTATTTGGAGTCGGTGCCAATCTTGGTATGCCGAGTCTACCTACTATAAAAGTAAGAAGATAGATTGGCACCGACCCCAAATACTCGATAACACATCATCACGCCTGATTTTCCCGAAGGGGTAGGCAGTGGTGGTAATAGAAATATTATTTCAGGCTTTTTAGTGCTCCAGGTTTTTTTGAAGTCGGTTTTTCATGAAGCGATATTCGGAAAACCGCTGGATGCGAGTAGCACAGGACCGGTCGTTGTGGAAAACCTTGGGGGAGGCCTAGGTCCAAAAGTGGACGTCTTTTGGCTGAAATGATGATGTTATTCGTCGATCAGCCTAAGGTACCAATCGATCGACAGTCGATCGATTGTTGTTTTAACATCCTAACACGAATTGAAATGAAAAAATGAAATGTAACGTCACGACTTTTATCCCCATTCGGGGGTAGTCAGAGGCTTGAATGGCCATAAACCACCACATTGTGGAGGTACTAACCAACTCAAAGCCCACCAGATAATTAGAACTCAACGTGACAGGTGGTGAACCTTGTCGCCGTGTATACAGGAACTGACTATTACCTAATCCCGAGGGATAGGTAGGTTTCCTCACGATGTTTTCCCACACCGTCAGCGAACTGTAAATTATGCACATAGATGAAAATTCATCCATTGGTGCATGCCCCACCGGGGATCGAACCTGGGACCTTCTGATTGCTAGCCCAACCTGTTCACCCCTAAACACGAATTGTTTTAAGCGAAAGTAGCGGCGTTACACCGAGCCAGAGCAACATATACATATTTATGTAACGTGTATGATCGTCCTTACAAAGCCACAGTGTACGGCATCGCTACAAAAAGCTGTTATTTTGTGTTCGGAAGGCGTGATCGTTAGAGCCGAGAGCTTGTAACGCACGCTGCGGGCTTCCAACCGACATAATGAGGATTACCTTTAACGTAACTTTGAACGAGAATGGTCGTGTATGAATGTCATTAAATTATTATACTATATAGATCCCTGTACCTTCTTGTTGTGTGAATTATGTATACGCGAATCACAAAAAGTTTTAATTCCATTTTCGAGAAATATTCTGGTAATGTGTGACCATAATGTCCTACTAATATTATAAATGTGTAAGTAAGTGTGTATGAATGTTTGTTACCACGTATCTCCATAACTACTTAATTGATTTTAATTAAATTTGAAGCGTAGATAGTGTAGGCTCTGGAATAAGACATAGGCTAATCCAATTCGCACGCGGGCGAAGCCGCGGGGCACAGCTATAAAAATATATATGTGTATATTGTCTGTTGAGACGACTACGTTGCGTTAAAAAAAAATCTTTAAATACATTTGGGGAACCGCAAGCATATTAAAATAAAATACTTTAAAAAAAAAACTACCTGTTTCATTTGAATTAGAATAAAATGTTCATTAAAACATGTAAATGGTCAAAGTTCTTGACCTTTACAAATTGAGTTCCTCGTGTTGTCAATGCAAATATAATAAATATAAAGGGATTCTCATTAATCTGAGTGTTCCTTAATATTTTCTGAATGGAAACTCTTCATTCCGAACAAATTGTCTTCTAAACGGAGTGCCTACTTGCCGAAGACATTTTTCTTTCTTTTGTGAAATAAGTCAACGATTTGTGTTGTGAAGGCCTCTCTGTAACTAGAGTTTTCGTAATGGAGAGTCTTATTGAATTTTATTAAAACAATAAAAAAAGATTTGTCATTTTCTGTATAATTTATTGCAAATGATCTAAATTAAACATTTACGAATTGTTTAAGTTCAGGCTTGTGAATTGGGCAAAGGTAAATATTGACACACAAATCAACCAATCGGAAATTAATATAAAATCAATAGCCCTCACCTCGTAAGGGTCACTTCGACCCCGAGCACACGTCTGGGGGTTCTTAAATTAAAGACAAACATGGCCTGTGTGTTTAGGCCCTTACATCACGTTGGCCAGAAACATATTGCCGTAAATAAATATAATAATACAATTTGGAACGTTGCTTACTGGTGTGGTAATTGGAAATTATTGGAAAATAGTTTCTAGTAAATATTGTTACAAAACTTGTACCTATTACTTACTTTTTTCTAAGAACTTTTGCTGCCTGTTGAACAGTAATTTAATTTGTATCTATCTTATTACAGTATTGTGTTTAACAATTTTTTAATATCCGGGCCATTCTTTACAAACGGCTACCTGATCCCAAACTAAGCAGAGCTTGTATTATGGAAACCAGATAACTGATATTACTACATATACTACTTTTTGTTTGTATATACATACATAATATACATAATTACACCCAGACTCGGGACAAACAGACATGTCCATGCACACAAATGCATGTCCCGGGTAGCAATCGAACCTACGACCTGCAGCGTGAAAGGCGGAATCTCAACCAACCACGCCAACGGGCCCGTCAAATTCTTAAGATTTCACATTGCGACATAACTTTAACTGCCTTCTACAGAATCGTCAAATAACTCTTATCCACCAAATAAATATGGCGTTGTATCAGATATTATATGGGAAAACAGTCAAAATTTCATATTTATTATGTGGATAAAAGTTATTTGACGATTATGAAATAGACCCAGTCTAACCACGTTATTATTTGATACTGTGATCGATTTAAATAAAGTTAAATATTTTATAAAAGGGCATTAACCAACCTCTAATATCCCTTTTGACGGGTTTCGGGTCTTCGCGATTACAATACAAACTAATTATCTTAACGCTGATTTATGGCGGCCGCTGTAATTAGAGATAACAATGGAACTTGGTAATTACCGGTCGAATTGAAGTATACCGCCCACGGCGCAGCCCTGATAGATTCAACGATTCTAAGATTCGGGGCCTCCGCTCGATAATTGCTTTGTTTTGGCCATTAATTATAATAGATTTATTTATTTATCGAAATAATCTTTTTATACGGGCCCGTTAGCGTGGTTGGCGCGGAGGCGCCTTTCACGCTGCAGGTCGTAGGTTCGATTCCTACCCGGTACATGCATTTGTGTGCATGAACATGTATGTATTTACAAATAAAAAAGTAGTATATGTAGTAATATCAGTTATCTGGTTTCCATAGTACAAGCTCTGCTTAGTTTGGGATCAGGTAGCCGTGTGTAAAAAATGTCCCAGGATATTTATTATTATTATTATTTATAATAGCTATGGCGGCAAATAAGCGTACGGCCCGGTTGATGTTAGGCTGTTAGCGCAGCCTATAGATGCTTGCAATACCAAAGGCATCGCTCGCATTTTACCGACCTGAAGGGTACACAGGGCTTCACTATACTGAGGTGGGCTAACAGCGCCTCATAGCAATTCTGAAAACGCAATTTAATTTTCTGATTTTCTAGCAGCAATTTAGCAAAAATTCCTTGAAACAGTCACGAATGGCTTAAAATGTGTGGCTTGTTAACAGAAATTTAGCGAAACAGCTAAGGATTCTGCTGGATGCTGCTGGATTCTGCTCGAAAATCTGAAAAATGAATTGCATGTGCAATGTTGCATAGCGTCGCTCAGCGGGGCTATTGCGTAACTTTTTCGTCACTGTTTCAATTGGTTTCGCTCATTCCCTGTTGCTTTTCCAATTGAAATTGATTGTGATCGGGATGAGTCTGAACTTCACTCATCCCGATTTCAATCAATTTCAATTGGAAAAGCAACACGGGATGAACGAAACCAATTGAAACATTGACGAACAAGTTACGCAATCACCCTGCTCTGGTCTCATTAGATTATACAATAAGTATATTGAATTAGTAATATCGTTTTCAATAAGTAAAAGTGTTGTCAGAGTTTGAAAATGGCCTCTATCTTGTGAAGCTCTACAGATACTGGATATTGTCTAATTGCTACACCTCGTTATCGTTTTGAAACGTTGAACTTTTGGCAGATGATTTGAAGAGGCTTTTCAGATCACTCTACATGGAACTCTACCTTCAATTTTAATTGGTTCAGACACCACCATAATAAAGCTATCATGGCTAGGTTGCAACTAATAAAACAAGATCTATTTTTTATTTACGCCTTCATTCCCCAAAAGGTTAAGTAGAGTTATACCAATTTGTTAAGTATCCACAATGTAAACGGCAATCTGTTCGTAATCTCTGTATATAAAAAAATGAATCCCATTTCCCGTTGTCATGACTTGACGCGAGAACGGCTGGACCAATTTAGATGATATTTTTTTAGAATATTCCGCGAAGTTCAAGGAAGGTTCATACATTTAAAAAAAATGCCCAGAAAACGCTAAAAATACCCATTTTATGTAAAAATTATGATTCAAATTACTTTCAATAGATGGCGTAACGAACGCCGGTGTCAAATGGCGACTACAAATTCCTGCAAATTCTTATTTTTCTAATTATTCATTTTAAATTATTAGACAGCATTTTTATTATTTATCTGAAAAGCGGAAGAACGGACGACGAACGAGGAAACGGGGGGTTTAGTTCTTTTTCAGCTAATAAGTTAATACTACATTTATTAACTCTGAGGCGGTACGAAGTTCGCAGGGTCAGCTTTTTCTAATTGTTCATTTTATATCATCAGACTGGGGTTACAGCATTATTAATATTTGCCGGGAAAAGGGAAGAACGGACGACGAACGGGGGATCGGGGGTTTCCTTCTTATTCGGCTAATGAATTAATAACTACAACATTTATTATTCTGAGGTGGTACAGTCAGCAACGAAAGTCGCTGAACATTCTGAATTTTTCAAATCGGTTATACTCTTTATTCTACAAACGTTGGTAAACCTTTATAAAACCAAACATTAGCAACATGTCTGCATTTTGTTTCGATAAAGAAAAATTATGGATTTGATGCAAAACAAAAGTGTGCAAGCTATTTGAAATACTGAGAATGTTCAGCGACTTTTGTTGCTGACCTACGAAGTTCGCCGGGACAGCTAGTTAATTAAGAGTCACAAGAATCGCTTGAATCAGATGAAAATACTCGGAAATTGTACGCTTCAACGAATTGTAGATTCAACGAAACAAGATTAACATTAATTAATTTGTTTGTTCAATGTATTCGAGAGCACGAAATTAATGCGATACATTTATTCATTTCGTTTCGTTTAAAAACGCTCCTTGTACGATAATAACTGTTTTTGGAAATAATTAAATTATTCGTAAGATTGTTATTTCTACATAATTAAGTTACGTTGTTGGAAGATGTAAGAAAATATTAAATCATTTACAAGACCAGGAGATAGAATACTTGTTATATTAGCATAATAATTATGATTTTCGCAGTATTGGACAGTACAATACAACACGTTATTTAAGGCGCAAACCCACCGCTGCGCATGCTGGCTGCGTGGGTTTATTTGGTTACAATTTGTTCTAATTCAGTGTGTTGCAGTTTTTTTGCAAAGCGAAGCTGGATGCATGTGCGTAGCCTCTTGGTGCGCCGCGGTGGATCTGCGCCTTAAAGTGGGGTGGAGATGCGATGAAATAACTGCTGTCTATCTGTGTTACTTCATCTCCTTTTGGTCTGTAGTAAGTTACCTGTTTTCAGTTATTTACTAAGTTCACTGGTCTCGTCTAAAGTTAAGATGCACTCACCTAATCTATTTTGGTTCCCACTCGCTATATACGCGCAGATAAAACTGTTGTGAACAAGTAATACGCGTTAATGTTGCTGTGTTTGACACCGTTTTTACGCATTTCAAATGTAAAATTATAATTAGTGTGTGTAAAAGTAATAAGTATAAGATAAGTAATACATATACTAAGTAAGTATTGGATAAGTATCCAATTATAATTTGTAGTATTGTAATTTAACGAGATTTTATAAAAGACTGGAAATCCAATGTTTATTTTTTTATCTAAATATTACCAAGCCTTATCTAATTATTACCAACCCTGTAAGAGACAATTGGAATGTGTTCTTTTTTTTCAAAACGTAGTTGGAAGCAATTATCCATTTATTTACCACATTATCTCCATAAACCTCAGAGCCTCAGGAATCAACGGGGGGGGGGGGGGGGGGGGGGGTTGTGTTTGCGACCACTACATTAGCTAGGCGTGCAATCAAATAATTATGTAATTTTCCTAATACCAGGTTGAATTCGTTCACCACAACGCGCATGCCTCTCGTTTTTGGCCGTCAGTGTTTTCATTTCATCCGCTTTTGTGTTACTCAGGCGCACTTGTTGCGTTTGGCCGCTAGTTCACTTTGTTGGAACGCTGTTAGCTATTTTTCTAATATCAGGGGGTATCTGTTATTGGCACGGGATGAACAGTGGCTGGCAACTAAAGGGATAGGTAGATATACCGGGCCCTATGTCGCTTAGCCATTGTGGCGTCAATGTGGCGTTTTGCTATAGTGATTGACCCACTGATTGGTTGGTTGATTCTGGCCGACTAATCGGAGACCGATCAGCCGGCTATAGCAGCTCAATGGCAATGGTTAAGCGACTTAGGGCCCCGATAGATCGGATGGCGTTTTTTTATGAAGCCTAAGTAGATAATGTTGAACTCTTTTGGCTGATATTTATAAATATTTTCCAAGTTCACAATGTGCTGTATTTATTGACGGAAACCGTAAAATATTTTGCTTAAGTAAATAAAATTCCTTTGGCCTAACATTTACTCGGTTGGGGAGTGCTTTTGTGAAAACACGAAGGTAAAACGCGTTGGTCACTCGAAGACTTAATGCTGTTATCTATGGATTACTTGTAAGTTTTTTTTTATGGAACTAGGTCCGCCACACACTGCCACCACTGTTACTCCTGTAAGCCAGGATCGACAATGGTGTCCAACGATGACGCCAAGGTTTGACCCTCGACGAGTCCCGGGGAAAAGCTAAGTTGTCTTGGAACCCGCACGAATTAAAGAAGGGAGGAGTTGAAAGAAGATTATCCACTTCCCTCTATTGCAAAGCGGGAGACAAAAATAACAGTATAGGTTGGTAGCTACAGAAATAGGAATATCGATAGGTTTGTACTAAAAGCTGTTAAAAGAAAATTCTCGAATAAGTTATCGTAATGAAATATGTTCAATGGCTCTCTAGATAACTACAGAAATACTGCACGTTTTTAAGGCTTTAAAAATGTTTTGATTTTAAAGAATAATATTTCATTTTACTGTATCTCAGTCATCAGACTTAGTTTTGTTTTCATATGAGCAAAATGTAAGGCCCAGCAGGGGGCTTGCCACGACCTCTTATCGCGATTCAATTATAGGAACGTTTTAATGACGTGACAATGACGTTTCTTATTGTCATGACAATAAGGTACGTCATTGCACAACAAGTCGCTGAAACGTTAAAACGATCCTGTAATTGAATCGCAATAAGAGTTCGTGGTAAGCCCCCTGGTCTTTTGTCTCGACAACACATTAGCGCATTCAAAGCGAGTTTTTTTCAGGCTTTTTCAGGCAAAGACCTGTGTGAAATTAAATTACAATTTAATATCGGTTTAAGAGTGAATTTACGATGGATTACTAGAAGTAATTTGTTTTCAATAGATGAATCTCCGCTTGGTATAGTATTATAAAATGGCCATCCAAATGTTGGCGAGCCCGGCGGTGACCAACTTGAACTCGAACATTATTACATATTAGCATTTCGTATCGGTTCTCGATGGCCGTGGTATAATCATTCTTCTATGATAACTACTGAGCTGGAAAACTAGCGTACGGCCC
Organism: Drymonia ruficornis; assembly: GCA_947859195.1. NCBI lineage: Eukaryota > Metazoa > Arthropoda > Insecta > Lepidoptera > Notodontidae > Drymonia > Drymonia ruficornis. The sequence continues at coordinate 5,132,618 of OX401926.1, read as the reverse complement.
TCCTGATGTTAAGCAGTTACCTCAGGCTATATAGCTTGCCAAAGGCATTGCTCGCACGTTGGCGACCTGTGGCCCGATTCACGTAACCAAAACCGTAACGATGTCTCAGCGATATAGTCGTTGATAGCCTTTTCGTAATACAAAAAGGCTATCAACGACTATATCGCTGAGACATCGTTACGGTTTTGGTTACGTGAATCGGGCTACTGGAAGGAACTGGGACGGAGGAAGGGGAGTGGGGGATGGGCTTCCGACTCTCTCACTCATCGTACAAAACGCAGCTGTAGCGCGCAGTAATCTTATCAGTATTTATAATCTAAATGGGAAATTCTGACGAATTCGTTTCGTATTAATTTTTATGAATCCAATATGAAAGGAGCAGCCGTACAAAACGTCCGGCGCGGAACCGTCCATTTACGAGCTTGCGTTCAATCAACGGGATATATGGAAAATATTCTCATTCCAGACACCGGCATGCGTTGTTTATACGCCGACTACTTCAATATGAGTGCATGAGTTTAGTGAAACAGTGAACAAAATAAGAAAATCAAAAACGATATTTAAAACTACTTTTTTTGTAAGCACAACAAATAAAAATAAATGAAGTAGTCATCACAATGAATTACCAACGTAACCAAAAAATTAATTATGCGGTAAAAGGTAGTAAATTGGTGGCAATTAGACTACCTACCTATGTCCTATCATCATAATATGGATGAACTAACTTCAACATCTTATAAGGGTCAATAACCACGTAGGTAATTTTAAGTCCAGTGTTTAGTATTCCAGCCTCCTTATGTTGGTTGGTTACGCAAATTTAGAGCGATGCAGTCTAATTAATTAGCTGCGTCTATGCGTCTGCGCGCATGCCATGCGAGGCTGCGCGGTCACATGCCGCGCACGGCACGCGCGGCAGCCTCAGTCAAATCTTTGGGCGATCCAAAGGGCCAAACTTCACTCTTGGCAGAGACGGTGTTCAGGCGTGAAACGTATATGTAAAGTTAATTAGTTACAATGTTAGTACTAGATGTCGCTAATACGAAATTGTACACGGTATCGAAGCATGTACTGTTTTTATGACTATCTTTATTGTCCACAATAAATCATTTTCGACCTGCACAAGGAGTTTTCTTTGGTTGGCTGCGGGATCCCTTAGGACCGCGGACAGACGGGTATAGCCGACGTTATCAACATCATCATTCTGTCTCATGAATAGGCCAAACTATGCAAGCCAAATGACAACGTTCGGGTGAGGCAGGGCGAGCATTTGGATCGGGCGCGCCTTGTCACACTAAGCGAGGCAAAGTTGTCTCGCGCGGCAACGAGACTACTGAAGGCGGCTATTGCCACACGAAGTCACACGCTCTAAACAAAGCAGTCGCGTTATAAAAGGATATTCCATGTCAGCCTCCATTATAACCGACATAATATCCTCGAGATCGTTTAAATGTATATAAAAAGGACCTAAAAGGGAAATTTCCATTTTATTTGTCTCTAAGTCAATATACCTACCTCTAATCTTTATAAATAGTCCTCTGTGAGTGAAATCCGAGTGCTTCATTCCGTGGAATCCGGGTAAGCCCCTACACGACTGATATTTTTCCTAAATTCGTTGCTTTAAAGACGTTCTTAAAGATTGTGCCGAGTTTTAGCAATTCTTGAATGCGTATTTAAAACGACTTTTCGGTCTTTCGGTCCACGATTTTTTAGACTTGCAAGCTCAGATCAAATAAAAAAGACAAGATAGAACGTTGCGTACTACGAAGTGAGGCCGGTTAAAACTGCGCCTTGCCGTGTTCGTGGCGCGTCGCAAACATGTTTATAAAATCGGCCTCACTTTGTTGTTCACAACGTTCTATCTTGTCTTTTTTATTTGATCCGAGCTTGTAAGTAATCTAAGTTATGTTTAGTTAAATGTGATTAATCATTGCAAAGTAAATTATGATGACCGATTTACTCAGCGGATCTAAAGTTGGCCGTTCGGCTCACTACATCTGTTGCGGGTTTGATTCCCGCCAGAGGCAAATTTTGGAAACGACCTTTTCGTTTAATGCCCTGGTCTGGGTGTCGCTGGAATCGCCCCTAGTCATAGTATGGTAACCATAGTACAAGCGTTGCTTAGTTTGGGACCATACAGTTAATGTGTTAGTCTGGCGATAGGTATGTATCTATTGAAATACCTATTGATGTAGGTTCTTAATATCAAACACAACATAAATATATATTACTTAAAAAAAATATGCAAAATGTAATATATCTACCTGAATGAAAAAATATAAAGGCCCATTTACCCTCGCCACTTAAAACTCCAATGAAAAGGGTCTTTTCAAGCTTCAAACGAGCTTAAATACGTACCTAAGTGAACCGTTCTTTAATTTTAATTCATGTCACATCGTTAGGAGGCGAGTTGTAGGTAAATTAACCGACAATTAGGGCGCTTAAAGTAAGTTTAATAGGCGCTGAGAAGGTCTGATTTCGTAATTATCTTTATAATCTTATATAACGTACCTACAAGACTTTAATGGCCGGAGTCCACGTGGTGGGCCGAATTCCCCTCGTAGGGAGGGGGGGGGGTCTAGTATTTTAGGCCCGCCCCCTATTAAATTCCGACTTCAATACCATTGAAGAAATTGCATTTAAACTTCTCATCGCCCTATATATCTGACCAAATAAGGGCCTCAGATCCGACAACCTTGTATTTAACGGAGCCTGACTAAGTACTAACTAATACCGACGTGTTATCTGTACCTCGTCATGGAGGAGAACTGCCTGAAATAAATAATAAAAAGACTTTGGCAAAAAAGCGACTGTAGCCTAGGGGTGAACAGGTTGGGCTAGCAATCACAAGGTCCCAGGTTAGATCCCCGGTGGGGCATGCACCAATGGATGAATTTTCATCTATGTGCATAATTTACAGTACGCAGACGGTGAGGGAAAACATCGTGAGGAAACCTACCTATCCCTCGGGATTAGGTAATAGTCAGTTCCTGTATACACGGCGACAAGGTTCACCACCTGTCACGTTGGGTTCTGACTATCTGGTGAAACGTGGGCTTTGAGCTGGTTAATACCACTACAATGTGGTGGTGTATGGCCACTCAAGCCTCTGACTACCCCCGAATGGGGATAAAAGTCGTGACGTTATATATTTATATTTATTTTATATATCTTTGGCACTTCTTATAATATCCTGGGACATTTTTGTACACACGGTTACCTGATCCCAAACTAAGCAGAGCTTGTACTATGGAAACCAGATAACTGATATTACTACATATACTACTTTTTATTTGTAAATACATACTAAATATACATATAAACCCAGACTCCGGACATACAGACATGTTCATGCACACAAATGCATGTCCCGGGTAGGAATCGAATCTACGACTTGCAGCGTGAAAGACGCCTCCGCGCCAACCACGCTAACGGGCCCGTCAAATACTTATACTTTGTGGAATAAACCCACGAACGTAAATATAGATCTATGGATAAACCCACAGAGTAAAGACTAAAGAAAGAGGTGCCCTTATAAGATATTTGTATGAAACAAAACGTGGTCATTGTTTTTTCATTTTCATTTTACTATTTACCGGTAAATAGTTGAACTACTCGCTTCGTTTTATGTCGATGTTAGTACTAGGCCGACCACTCGGCCGACTTGCTTAGGGCCAGTCCCCTTAGTAACTCGCGGTCAAAAGGTTAAAAAGGGCAGTCATGAAAAAATAGTTTTTTGTTGTATATTTTTTTGTTATATTGCCCGACTTACACCTACTGTATGGTCCCATAACAACGGCAAAGACAATTTTAAGATGCCAAATCGTAAAATAATACCAACATAGTTCGCGAGAAACACGCAACACATTAGATTCTTGAGACATTAAGGCGAATACATAAGTGCGAAATTCCAGTCAAGTGACCACTTTAAGTGTTTCTGAGGTAGAAGCACCATTGTGTAGGTAATAGTTTTTCAGGCTCTTCTCTACGTTAAGCAGCGTAATTTTTCACGTGGCGCTGACAGATTCTGGCGCTGAAATTGCGTGTTTCGGAATACTTTTTGTTTGAGCTCTGTTTATTAAAACTTCACATCGATAGTTACCTATTGGCGTATTTTATGATTGATGGAAATGTGAAATGTTTGAAAGTTTTTTCAATTATTTCATATTCTCTCGCCCGTGCTGTGGTATATTTAATAAAAGGTCCATTTCTTATCTGCCCTATTATTCGTGTTGTCCGGTCCATTGTATGCATGGTACTCATGTTACCTATAGTACGTTTTTTTATACTTGGCCTATTTGGTAAGCAAAGATGGCGTCCATAGGGGCGATTGCGTAACTTTTTTGTCAATGTTTCAATTGGTTTCGTTCATCCTGTGTCAATTATATACGAAACCAACTGAAACATTGACAAAAAGTTACGCAATCGCCCCGCTGGACGCCATCTTTGCTTACCAAATAGGACAAGTATAAAAAAACGTACTATACAAGCGTTACTTTACTTTGTGTATATTCAAATAAGAAACACAGAAAGTGTCTTCATGAGGTGAGCGATGCACCTCGGTAAATTTGCAGTGATAAAGTCATATCTGATTGCTCGCGCGCGGCTGCTCGGGATTTGTGGATGCGACCAGAGCATCAATGTATGAAATTTAGTTAGATACTTATTATTGGTATTCGCGTCTACCTACTACGTTATTAGACCTAATGCAAATGACCTTTTTTATAATAAACAAAAAAACATTAATCGAATTAAATATGTAACGTATACGTAACGAGTTTGTTAATGTTACATACATATTATTATAACGAACGTTCTCTTGATCGTTACTTGTATAATAAATACAATTTCGCGAACGTTCTCTTTATCGTAACTTCTATAATACAATTTCGTTGCTCTACCAAGGCGCGCATGAACCTTTATATTACCAATTTCAGGTGGCTGCGGTTACGATATTAGAGCCTTTGACGATCCCGGCGACCACATTCGGTCGCACCCCTACTTACGTTGAAACCAAACTCGGTCGCGACCCTACCAAACCACAGTCAGTTGCTTTTGTGACGTCATAACGGGAGCGTTGACCTTTTTGTTACACATGACTTCTATTACATTACAACGAAACGAAGGCTATGGAAGAAAACAGTTAGCTGAAACCTGTATGTACTTACCCTTATGAGGATCGCTTGGTGCAGTGGTTCAAATGTGCTGCATCGGGTGGTTGCAGGTTTGATTCCCGCTAGAGTCAAAATTTCGGGAACGGCTTTTCCGTATATTGCCCTGGTCTGGGTGTCACTGAGATCGCCAGTCCATTTGTATGGTAGCCATAGTACAAGCGTTGCTTAGTTTGGGACCATACGACTGGTGTGTTAGTCTGGCGATATTTATTTATTCATCTCTCTCTATCTTGTTCATTAACGTGGCTATAGCTTTAAACCTTTCAATCGATTGGAAATTTCATGAACATTTATTTATTAAAGGAGGTACCTACTTATATTCAAAATTCACTTTAAAAAGGAGGGTTTAAGACGGATCTCGTTTTAAAATTAATTAAATTCAATCTGTTTGTATTACTTAGCATCCATAATTTATAAAATTCTAGCCTCCTAAAATCTCAGACCTCTCCGAATAATACCTATTTAAAAATTCAAGCAAAATTGAATTTTACAAACTTTAAAACCAATTATTACTTTATAAAATTATCAATTTAACTTGTTTGTGGGTAGTTTAAACTTTAAAACTGGATTATACCGACACTAGTACTAAACCCTTTGCGGCGACACAATTTATAACAATAACTTAAATGGTTCACTCCTTAATTTCCTCCATTAATTTTAAAAGACGGAATAATCTCGAAATTCTTTTATGCAAAACACCAGAATTCACAGATTAATATGCAAATTATACAAGAATTAGTACGGAACCCCGGACGGAATTAGGAAGGCGTGCCGCGGGGCGATTAAAATTGTTCGCGTTACGGAATGATGGATTCGCCTCAAAGTTTTGGTACCGTTGCGTTAGAATTAGATTATGCCAACGACATAAGTGTTATTACAGGCAATACGCTTTTGGAAATATTTTATTGGTGCGTCCAAATGTCTCGTATGCCCCTCGCATCCCCCTCGCATTGAGGGGTGGCCTGTGCCCAGGAGTTGGACGTTAAAATTGCTAATATTTTTTTTAGAAAATATGGGTCGGTTATAAATAAATATCCTGGGACATTATTTTACGCACGGCTACCTGATCCCAAACTAAGCAGAGCTTGTACTATGGAAATCAGATAACTGATATTACTACATATACTATTTTTTATTTGTAAATAATTACACCCAGACTCGGGACATGCCGCCATGTTCATGCACACAAATGCATGTCCCGGGTAGGAATCGAACCTACGATCTGCAGAGTGAAAGGCGGAATCTAAACCAACCACGGCAACAGGCCTGTCATTATACTAATTCTATGCTTAGCTTGATATTATAATATATATTTATATTATGTTAGTAACTGAACTAATGCCTCCCATCTTACTATTCACTAGTCTATATCTACACGCTCTTTGATGTGGACACATTTCTACGAAGAGCAACATCCAACTCGTAACTAGATAAGAAACAATTAGCTGAAACATCTTGCTGAAACTTAGCTTTGCGGTAATTTGTACAGAGTATTGTAGTCTCTAGTTTACTTGTGGAATATACATTACTATAGAGACATAGTTTGAAAACTAGTTGGTTTTGTAGGACATTTAATAAATAGATCGGTTCGGGCCACCGCAGACTTGCTACTTTTAGCATCGGCGATCGGCGATTTTGATGCTGCGTCTCGCACGTTCGCGCTCGAAGAAACGCGACGCAGCATCTATACGTCATACAATCGCCGGTCGCCGATGCTAAAAGTAGCAAGTCTGCGGAGGCCCTTCGTGCGTGATGGATGAAGAAGCTAGACGTCAGAAAAAATACCCTCAAATTTGAGTATCGTTAAAGTATTTAGCTGCGAGTAACAAAGTATCTGAGAGCTTTTAAACTCGTTCACTACGAGTTGTCTATGATATTTGTTGGCAGATGGTTTGTAATTTTTTTATGTTACTAACTTGGAAAGCAAGCGTACGGCCCGCCTGATGTTAAGCAGTAACCGTAGCCTATAGGCTTGCAATACATTGAGAAAAAAATAGGTTAAATGCAAAACCTAATGTGAGGTATTGCAAAAAGTTAGTTAAATACTACCTAGTTTAGGTTTTCTGAACCTATTGTAGGTAAAAACTATTAACCGACGATAGGTTCAGAAAACCTATTGTAAAAACCTGTTGTAGGTAAAAACTATTTACCTACAACAGGTTTTTATCTACAACAGGTATTTAGCTTCAGAAAACCTAAACTAGGTATTATTTAACTAACTTTTTGCAATAACTCACATTAGGTTTTGCATTTAACCTATTTTTTTTCTCGGTGTACCAAAGGCCTCTCTCGTACGTTGCCAAATTGAAGGATAGGGGGAGCTGAAGGTGGGGGTTTGGGCTTCCAGATCTGCTGTAATAGCTACTTTATGCTGATCTTCTGTTAGAGAGTGGTACTACCCCGGTCAAGCCAGACGGCCAAAAAAGGTCATCTACTGGTAATGATAAACGATGATTATTATGATATTACGGTGAGGGAAAACATCGTGAGGAAACCTACCTATCCCTCGGGATTAGGTAATAGTCAGTTCCTGTATACACGGCGACAAGGTTCACCACCTGTCACGTTGGGTTCTGACTATCTGGTGAAACGTGGGCTTTGAGTTGGTTAATACCTCCACAATGTGGTGGTGTATGGCCACTCAAGCCTCTGACTACCCCCGAATGGGGATAAAAGTCGTGACGTTACATGATTATTATCATGGCTTCAGTTTTACCACGTTAGTTTATGATTCAGCATGGTGCAGTAATAAATATTTTCAATTATTGGCACCAGCTGTCCTGTCGCGCGCTCCTCCGGCATTTCTTAATCAAGCCGAATGGCGCGGCGAAGGGGGAATGCACTCATACGTGGCATTGCATTCACGTTGGTAGTTGAGCTATTGATATTTTATTGTGTTTGATATAGGTACATTATTAGGTCTTGTTTCAAAAGTATTCAGATATTGACAACATTTAAAAAATATCTTTTTCTAAAAGTTGCTGGTAGCACTAGGTTTTATTACGCTCCGCTCCAAAACAGCGACCTTCTCCAAAAACCCGCCGGGCTCCAAAAAATTTACTCCCTGTCTGATATTTTTCATATTTTGGAGTCCGTTGGAATTTTTGGAAGGCTAGATGGATATTGTTTGGAATGGATAGAATAATAATAATAATAATAAGTCATTTATTTTGGATAAAATCCATAGGTATTAAATTCAAAAACTAGAACAATAGTAATTATAGTAATTAGGAAATTAAATTACTTAAAAAACAGATTTAGGAACGGCTCTGGGCTGTGTAAATTATATGAGCTCGCGTCCAATGCTTCATGAAAGCACAGTCTGCTTCTAATTTTTGGGAAACTGTGTCCAGGAGAAGGTTCTCAAAATAATTTTAGCACGGGACCCTAAAATGGAAACTGTCTGCGTAGCATCCCAACAATTACGCAACGTACACACTGTGTTGATAAATGTGCGCGCTTTGACAGCGTCTCGTAACTTATATTGGAAAACTTACGGCGGCGTCCATGCTGTGTGACTTGCGCCTTAGTAGGCTGCCAATGCTGCCATGTGGGACCATCTGCCGCATAAAGTTTGTCGAGAGCCTACACGACGCTAGTGTAAAAAGTGATGTATCTTTACCAAAGAGATCTACTGCCTTTGATATCTACCATAAAAAAATAATATACGTCACGACTTTTATCCCCATTCGGGGGTAGTCAGAGGCTTGAGTGGCTATACATCACCACATTGTGGAGGTATAAAGCCAACTCAAAGACCACGTTTCACCAGATAGTCAGAACCCAACGTGACAGGTGGTGAACCTTGTCACCGTGTATACAAGAACTGACTATTACCTAATCCCGAGAGGTCGTAAGCGAACTTTAAATTATGCACATAAATGAAAATTCATCCATTGGTGCCCAACCTTTTCGCCCCTAGGCTACAGCCGCTCGTTACTATGACCTCGTTACGTATATTTACCATGAGTTTCAATAAAACTACGTTCTCTAGTGTAGATACTAATCTTCCTGAATCTTAATCCTGCATTTAAGGGAGTCTCAAAGGACCCAAGATTTGACCCTGGGCGAGTCCTAATAAAAACCTTCTTATCTTGGAATCCATAACGAATTTAACTAAAGACAAAATAGCAGTTATTGGGAGCAATGTTATCAACTTCCTTCAATTCTAAATTGAGGGTTAAGCTGCTTGACTCTTCAGTAGTCAGTACCCGCTTTACTTAAACTTAAGTCTTGATGACGTCACGTATCGAGATAACACAAACAAGGCGCTTAAGTACGGTTCGCACAGCTCGCCTGTACCGTTAGCAAATATGGTATTCAGGGTTTCAGGGTAAAAGCCCGACCTGCTTTTACTAAATAAATTATAGAGCTTTTCAGCCGAAAAGGAAACTCATGTAAGTGTATATGGAAAAATATTGTTGGTACCGACAGCAGCGAAAAGATTCGGGACGGAATTAAATAAAAATTGTTTTCTGGGAAAAACAATGTGTGAGATTCTTGTGCTTACATTATTACTGAAGTAGGTTATTTTCTATAGGAACCTACAAAGCCACGTACAAGATATTAAATAACGAAACGTATTTAATAACTCATCTATGTTTTCATTGTTATGATATTTTGAATATTTTTTAAAGGGAACTTAATAGGTACGATGAGCGTAAAAAATATTTTACTAGTTATTTTTTTAAAATTTAAATATGCTTTGGAATGAAGATACTTCAGAAGCTTACAAGTTTTTGCTAAGGGAATGTGTATGTAATGTTGTTGCCGTCGGTACACCAGAGTAGGTAGCTGAAGTAAACTGGCACATTTGGCCATGGCCGCGAGTCTGCTAGATAAAAACCAATGGAAAACCACTGGTCTCAAATAACATCTTGGTGAATTATTTACTACTAGCTGTGCCCCGCGGCTTCGCCCGCGTGGAAATTGATGTGTAAGATTATCGTATATCTTATTCCAGAGCCTACACTATCTACGTTTCAAATTTCATTAAAATCGGTTTACTAGTTATGGAGATACGTGGTCACAAACATTCACACACACACTTTCGCATTTATAATATTAGTAGGATAGTAGGAAGTAGGATTGGCATTGGTATTTATAATAAGTAGGAAGGATAGTAAGTAAATCGTAAATTCTGTTGCATCCTCCGGCGGATAACTTGCCAACCGACAAGCATTCCGCGAAGATAATATTAGAAATTAGTCGTTTTCCATTGGTTTTTACCCGACTACGGCGGAGGGTTATGATTTTGACCGGTATGTATGTATGTATGTATGTATGTATGTATGTATGTATGTATGTATGTATGTATGTATATATGTATGTATGTATGTATGTATGTATGTATGTATGTATGTATGTATGTATGTATGTGCATCTGTTCCCACCTAACTTCCAAACGACTTGTCGTAATTTGACAAATGAGGTATCGTTAGAAGCGGCTTAATGGCGCGCTGGTTATAGGCTATGTGACTTCACATAAAATAGCATATGGCGCCCTCTAGAGGACATAATGTCATGAACTAAAAAAAAACATTTTTTAATGAAACCGTGTGGGGTATCAAATGAAAGAGCTTGATGAGCACATTTCAAAAATATATATATTGTTACCCAAAATAATTAAATAAAAAGTAAGTTTAAAAACTAAAACCCGACTACTGAAAAATCGCGCTCTGAAAAGTATGAAACAAGAAAATATTCTCATCTAGAGGATAGCCGTGGTCCGTGTTCATATGCCATTTGGCCCTAAAGGACCTACACGGACCACGGCTATCCTCTAGATGAGAATATTTTCTTGTTTCATACTTTTCAGAGCGCGATTTTTCAGTAGTCGGGTTTTAGTTTTTTATTAGTTAGCAGACTCGACACGCAGGTATGTTTGCGTAACCTAATTGCGTCTTATCCACCCCGTGCATGGTTAGTTAACTCTGATAATTAGATCAACTGTTGTCACAGATGTGTTTAAGCGTGCTGTTGTTTGTTGCGTCAAGCGACTGAATACAGCGGTGTTTTGGTATTTAGACTGCTCAGCGAGCGTTAGTCCCACGTCTCATGCAACAGCGAAATGGCTGCTTTATATGTCATCGCGCGGTTCATGCAGTGCACGCAACGTACGCAGTGCACGCAACGCACGCAGTGCACGCAACACACGCAATGCATGCAACGGATTTGGTGAAATTGCTCTTTGCTTAAAACAATTACACTTTGCTTCATCTTTGAATTACATAACAACGTAAGCGAAGTTTGCTGCACGCTTCTTCCTGTCCTTCTTGGACAACGATATCTTTCTTTCTCTATCTTTTTCCATCTTTCTACGTAACAACTAGTGGTATCCGTAGGCGCCACAGGTCTCCAAATAGGTTTTAAGTACATTTTAGCATGTTTGACTTAAGGCGTATTGCAGTTCAAGTTGTTGCTTCGGCCGCAACTGATTACTATTGCAACGCGATTGCTATACAATTTATCACTTAAGTGATGCGGCCACCGCCCCATTATGGAGTTTAATCGCAGTCACGTCCCAGTCGCATCACGGTCACCTTACCAGTGCGGCCCTTGCCTAAATGGCATGGCACTTAGTATCATCACATTACCATGACACTACAACCGTATACAACGTTGCTTTACCAATCAACTCTTAATTAGCACTGAATAGCTGTTTTAATTGATATTTAAGGTACTATAAAAGGTTTGACACGATGAGGTGATTATTCCATTGTGTTATAACTTGAACTTAACTCGTTACAATTATGGTCAATGTAACATGTTGTAGAACAGTTTCTAACAATGTTTCGTTATTTGTTGTTATTATAATATGTGCACTAATTATGAATGTTATGTCAATGTTTCAGAAGGAGGAGAATATAACTACTACAACAGGTAAGATCATCGTCTGATAATGTATTTCAATGACTGCTTGGCGCAGTGTTTTGAACGTAGGCCGCTCGGCTCATCGCATCGGATAGTTGCGGGTTCGAACCCCGCCAGAGACAAATTCGAAAACGGCCTTTTCGTAAGTTGCCCTGGGATGGGTGTCACTGCGCTCGCCCCCTGTCCATTGTACGGTACCCATAGTACAAGCTTTGCAATAATCACAGACTAAAACCTTTTATAGTGTTTGAAAAAGTACTGGCCTTTAAAAAATACAAAGTGACAGTGGCAAAATATCAAAAAGCAAAATACGCAATCTACGTCAGTATACATTATGTGTGTGTATGTTCACTCATTTTTTTTTTAGATAATTAATACTTTATTTTTACTTTCCTTGTATTCGTAATGAAAAGCACAGTGTTTACCTCGGGTTAAACTAACTTATTTTTGGTCCCTCGAACTATTAGCGCCCTTGGTACGCTCGGGCGCCAAACCCTGTCTCGGGCCCAAAAATAAGTTAGTTTCTCCTCGGATAACAATATACTATTGTTTAGCTGAGCCGCTAGATTCGGACGAGGAGACCGACCTGCCCGACTATGTGGTACAAAAGGCGCTATATGTAGACTATGGCAGGTTCAGCACAATAGATTTCCACTACCACAACCGCCAATATATGGGCAACCGGTCCGATGACATGTGCTACGACCACTGGACACGATGTTTGTCCACTTTGTGAGTGATGTATTATGGCCGGCGCACAGTGAGGGCGGCATTTTTACACGACTGCCCAAAAAAGTAGTGTATATGTGTTTAGGGTTCATGTATGTTTGTTTGTTTGTATGTATGTATGTGAGATTCTTTATTCCACCATAACTTATAAATGCCTGAACGGATTTGGATGTATAAGGTATCGTTAGAATCCTTACATCATTCCGGGTAACACTGCGTATATTATTTTTGAAAAAAATCTATATGGCGGCATTATGGCTCACTTTTCATATGTGAAAAAAATATTTTTTTCTTTCTTTATTACAATATGGGTATCAACTTGAAGGCCTTGATGAGCACATTCCAAAACTGTAGAATTTATAAGCATCATTTAGCATAGCTAGGGTGTACATGCAAAACAAATATTTCATTTTTCGCTGCTGTCACTAATATGCATAAAATAAAAAATAATAATTTGAAAAATTAAAAACACGACTGCCCTTTAATTTTTTATATCCTTATTAATCGAATTTAATACTTATCCAATCGAAATAAGGTATATATTTCAATGCTCGTTGGTCGACCTCGGAGTATCGCGGAGTATTTTCTCGGTGCACCCGCTGGAGCACCTTATTTCGATTGGATAAGTATTAAATTCAATTGATAAAAATTAAAATGCCATGCCATGCCGTCCTCACTGTGCGCCGGCCATAACAGGCTGAATATTGTTAGCAGAATATGCACTACACGCAAAATCGGCACATCTCCGAAATGGCGCTTCTCAAAATGAGCAATTCTCGAATTGAGCGCTTCTCTAATTAAGCACTTCACAAAATGCGCATTTTTTTAAGTGAGCACTGAGCAAAATGAGCACTTCCACAAAATGTGTACATTGTATTGTGATTAGGGATTTACATCCGAGTGTGGCTCAGACTTAAGACCGTGGCCACACTGGTAAAGCGATTACGAAGCGACGGCCGGCGATTTTTAAACAAATGATCGCTTATGAGATGTGGCCACTACCATTAAGCCGGAAACCCACTGCGGCGGCGCACGAAGAGGCAACGCACGAAATGACGTCATGCATACATTTTCTTGCAAAGCGAAGCGTGGCCCGTGTGCGTGGCTTCTCCGCGCGCCGCGGTGGGTTTCCGGCTTTAAGAGGAGGCATCGAGATTTTGTTGATTTTCTATTCTACTTTTTTCGATCATAGACATCGTTGGTCCCCCCACCCCGCCTGATTTTTCTTTATTTTACAGAGTGGTTCCGATGCCAGTGTGCGCATACGACTGGAGTTGGAATACGGTTACAAAAAATAGTTATTGTGACGTATACTTTGACAACTGCTTGCAGAAAACCAGTAAGTACCTGTATTAAAGCTGGAAACCCACCGCGGCGCACGGAGAGGCCACGCACGTAGGTCAAGCTTCGCTTTGCAAGAAAATGTATGCAATCGTGTCCACCGCGGCGCACGGCGAGGCTACGCGCGAAATGACGTCATGCATACATTTTCTTGCAAAGCGAGGCGTGGCCTCTCCGTGCGCCGCGGTGGGTTTCCGGCTTTATATCAATGATCGCTTGGCGCCGTGGTTTGAGCGTTGGCCTCTCGGCTCACTGCATTGGGTGGTTGCGAGTTTGATTATGGAAATTGTAATGTGTAAATCTTTGTATGCACCTTTAGTTTTCCTTGATTATGAAATGAAAATAGAGTATTCTACAAAGGTCCATCATTTATTTATTTAGTAGTACCTAAGTACCTACGTATGAGTAACTAAAAGTCGTATGTTATTTTCAGAATGGCGCATTCTGTCCTATGGCAAGTGTGTTGACGCATTTGCGGAGGATACCAGAAGATTCCTGTCTAGACTCTTTAATATTACTCATATATAAAACTTAAAAAATAGGTATACAGTGTGTCCCACACGACTTTGCCACCTGGAGAGAAAGTACCTTAAATTCTGTGGATAGAAGGTTTACTGGATGAAGACTTCATTTTTATTTTAAAAATAATACGTACTGCATTCAAAAATTTTCGAAAACTCGATTGCCACACTCGCACGGTTCGATACCCGTGTGTGGCAAGCGAGTTTTCGAAAAACTTTGAATGCAGTTCGTATTGTTTTTAATATAAAAATGAAGTCTTCATTCAGTAAAATTTTCTATCCACAGTAGGTACTTTCCTTCCACGTGGCAAAGTCGTGGGACACCCTGTAGATACAAGAGACAAATAAAGTTATTATTATTGACAAAACATACCTTTTATTTATTCGGATAGTATGCAAACCAAGACACGCCTTTGTCATCAATTATCTCGCTACAGGTACTCGCTCTCTCTCTTTCCAAATTCATAGAAGAAAATGAGACAAAATTGACTTTTTTGTGTGACCTTAGTCACTTTGAGTTAGTTAATTGAGTGAGTTAATTGTGACTGGAAAATGTGAAAAATGTATAATAGAAACTATTACATTTATAATATTAGTTTGACGGGCGTGGTTGGCGTGATGGCGACTTTCACGCTGCAGGTCGTAGGTTCGATTCCTACCCGGGACATGCATTTGTGTGCATGAACATGTCTGTATGTCCCGAGTCTGGGTGTATATGTATATTATTAAATATGTATATTAAATATTTATTTACAAATAAAAAAGTAGTAGGGTAAAACCCCCAATTATTGGCACCTTGCACCAATTATTGTCCGTACATATTTCTTTGGGATTTCTTAGTTCAGCGGATAGAATAACTAGGTAGGTGTGAAAAACTGTGAAATTTATTACTTTTAACAAAAAAACACTATTTCCATGTTTAGTTTTCTTATTATTTAAAGATAACTTCAAAAGTGCCAATAATTGGGGGGGGTGCCAATATTGGGTGCCGTTACCCTATATGTAGTAATATCAGTTATCTGGTTTCCATAGTACAAGCTCTGCTTAGTTTGGGATTAGGTAGCCGTAAAATTTCCCAGGTTTTAATATTATATATTAGTAGAATTATTTATCTACCTCTACCGTTCCATCAAATCAACATCAGCTAACGAATTTGCGACCGCCCTCATCAAGTATATTTCCAGGGAGTTGTATAAAAAAACAAAAGTGTCCGCTTGAGTGTCGAGTGCTCGTATATTTTATAGGAGTCTCGTCGTTCGCGCAAATTGCGGCGGTCGTATTGCCGGCCTCGTAAACCCTGGCTGGGTATACCTTCCGTTTTAATGCCGGACCGTTTATGTGTGTTCGAACCAATTATATTATCGTAAGTGGCTACTACCGTCCCGTGTGGTGCCGGGATAGAATTACACCACCCCATTTCTTTCCGATGGTCGTAAGAGGCGACTAAGGAAATTAAAATCAGAGAATGGGCAGCAGCGTTCCTGTTACCTGACCAACAAATTTACTGTGCTCGCCAACTGTCGTGGCGAGTATTGGCAAATCCCCCTCAATGACGGTGAAGGTTGCAGGTAACCGCTGGATGTAAGTGGCACAGGACCGGTCGTTGTGAAAAACAACGGGTTGCACTCCGGGAGTGCCGGCAGAAGTGAAACCTGAACAACGTTGTGCTATTTTAAATATTTTGGAATGGTTATGAAATAATTTCGCACATTACTTAGGTACTAAAATAACTTTTAATATAATGGCGACAAACAAGTGTACCTACCTACGGCTCGCCTGATGTTAAGTAGTTAGGTACAGATGATAGTGCGATGTTGCTGACGTTTGTGTAATTAAATTAATTTCGACGGTTATAGAACATAAACAATAGTTTGCGTCGAAATTATTCTAGAGAGCTCTTATATACGTGGGTCAATAAAATTATTTAAGTAGGTACTTACTTTGGAAGTAAGTACTAAAATATTATTTGAATTAAGTACTTAACTCTAATTTTCCATGGACCAATTACTAAGGGGACTAGCCCTAAGCAACTCGGCTGAGTGGTCGGCCTAGTACTAACATTGACATAAAACGAAGCGAGTAGTTCAACTATTTACCGGTAGATAGAACAATGAAAATGAAAAAACAATGACCACGTTTTTTTTCATACATATATCTAATAAGGGCAGCTCTTTCTTTAGTCTTTACTCTGTGCTAATTTTCATGATATCTACGAAAATTACAAAATGTTCAATGTTGCAATAATCCACTTTTACGAGGGTATTCGGGACAGTTGTCGCATTGTTTCAACAATGTGCCAACTTTGTGGGTCCAACTTTCCAAAGTCAATGTTATTCTTCGTTGGGATGGACGTTATGTCTAGATAATTCCGGTTCCAATTCCTTGTTTACTTTTGTCAGTCCTTACAGATGTAGTAGAAAAAATGTGGAAATAGAAGTTTTTGCTTAGCTTGCTTCGAAAGTTGTAGTAAGCAAATTGGTGCTGACTTTGTTGGCTACAAATCACGAGTAAACTAAATTTGACACATGTAAAGATATTGCTATGTAAGGTAACTACCGGATATCCAATTAGTCACGCAAAACCCAGCGTCGTGGCTGCACGGCTGCACGCGCACGCGCCTATGGTTGGGTAGCTAATAACGCTACAATGTATATCCATCTCTTTCTAACAACAGGTCTGACGTAAACAGGGTTATTGGTAAAGCACTAATAACCTTGCAGGGGCGTATTACTGACATCAAACACTTTTGTTCTAAGACTTTTAAAAAAACTAAAATAAAAAAAACTAAAAATCACATTCTAAAATGTATGAAACAAGAAAATATGCTCATCTAGAGACTAGCTGTGGTACGTTTAGGTACTTTAGGGCAAAGTGGCATACAACCACGTACCATGGCTTTCCTCAAGATGAGAAAAAAAAATTGTTTTGTGAAAAGTCATAGAACAAAAGTTGTTGTTTTTGATGTCAGTAATACGCCCCCGCAAGGTTGTTAGTGTTTTACCAATAACCCTGTATAGCTTGTATTCATTGATATGTAGGTATAGTTTAACGTTCTATTTTTTAGAGCATCAATGTTCGTATCAGGGGGCTTACCACAAGCTCTTATTGCGATTCAATTACAGGAACGTATTAACGTTTCAGCGACTTTTTGTGCAATGACGTACCTTATTGTCATGACAATAAGAAACGTCATTAAAACGTCGTTAAAACGGTCCTATAATTGAATCGCAATAAGAGCTTGTGGTAAGCCCCCAGGTCTACATTATGAAATGTCAATGTGCAAAAAACCATCTTATTTTTAGGGTGCCGTACCACAAAAAAGGAACCCTTATACTAGAATCACTTTGTCGGTCTGTCTGTTTATTTTTTTATAACGTTACCCTTTTGATCGTATAGGACCTACTACATATAATATATTTATACCTCATCCAACTCACTAATGAACTCTTAAATGGAATAATTAAACCTTAACATGATTTTATTGCTCGTTTCAAAGTGTTCCCAGTGAACAAACTGTGGCTATTAAATAAGCGACAATACGTCCTATGATACTTGAATTGGTTTTATGTGCCTAAGGTGGCAAACAAGCGTACGGCCCGCTTGATGTTAAGCAATTACCGTAGCCTATAGATGCTTGAAATACCTAGGGCTTCGATCGCACGTTGCCCACCTGAAAGGGAATGGGACAGAGGGAGATGAAGGGGGGGTTGGGCCTCCGGCTTTTTCACTCATTGTAGGAAACGCAGCTGCAATAGCAAATTTACGCCGATCTTCGGTGAGAGGGTGGTACTGCCCCGATCGAGCCAGCCCATAATAATATATGAGCTGCAGTCAATTTGCTACAGCTTGACTCTACCACCTATATCGTAATTCTAAATTTCTATTAACTCCCTTATTTCATAGCTTCACTGTTAATATTTTACTTCAGGCGTTCAAACGGTATAATATTAACTTGGACGGTACCGTTTTGTCTCCATTACAGCGATGTAATTCTGTTAATATATAATTAACGAGCCCCCAGAGATGTAACGCCTTGACGTAATAAGCTCATAAAGTTTGTTTTGAAATATGACGTCATTGGCTGCGTCTAAGGCCCGTATTAATAAATCGATCTCGAGATTTAGATGGAACTTGAAATGCTGTTTTTGGCAGATGTTCCATACATTAAACGTCAAAACTGCATCTTAAGATCGATCTCAACTTTGAGATGCATTTATTAATACGGGCCTAAATGTGGCGAGCGACACGCCCGAACACTCACGTCTAACTACTTAGATATCTATACATACACACATATAAATACAATTGATGTGTAATATCAAAAAATAACAGCTTTTCATTAAGTGCATAATAATGAAAGTACATACGGTACTTATAACAAAAACGCAATTAAAATTCTCCGAAACGGCTAGACCGATTTTGACGGGAGTTTCACTGGCAGATAGCGGATTTTATAAGGAGTAACTTAGGCTACTTTTATTTTAGAAAAATAATTAGGGTTCCGTGCCAAATAAATTGAAACCCAATAAATTCCACGCGGACGTAATCGCGGGTAATCTTTTTAACCCCCGACGAAAAACGAGGGGTGTTATAAGTTTGACGTGTGTATCTGTGTATCTGTGTATCTGTGGATCTGTGTATCTGTGTATCTGTGTATCTGTGTGTCTGTCTGTGGCATCATAGCGTCTGAACGGATGGACCGATTTGGATTTAGTTTTTTTTGTTTGAAAGGTGAGTTAATCGAGAGTGTTCTTAGCTATGTTTCAAGAAAATCTGCTCAGCCGTTTGAAGACCATCAGCTCTTTTCTAGTTGATGAAAAGATATAAACAACTTCCACAGGTCTGATCGATACGAAATTTGAAATCCTGTCACTTGTCAATGATATTACAAAGTATGACAACCTTGACCTGATGCGCAGGCATCATCAGAAGAACTCCTCAACGGTGTACGGCATCTACCTTGTGTTTGGGCTCATACGATGCGTTTTGACGAGTACATGCTAATACAAGCTGGGCAGTTAGTACACCGGAAATATAAGTTTAAAAAAGCATGAAATAAAAATTAAATTAAAAATTTAAAAAACCCCCGACAAAAAAAATCCTTTAAAAATATAAAAATAATACCTGAATATTTTCACCCAAGCGTCGTCGTTGCGTCGGAGGACCGCTAAGTACGCCGGTCATGGTTATAATCTACAGGTTACTCTAAATGTAATGTACTTAGCGGTCCCCCGACGCAACGACGACGCTTGGGTGAAAATATTCAGGTATTATTTTTATATTTTTAAAGGATTTTTTTTGTCGGGGGTTTTTTAAATTTTTAATTTAATTTTTCTAAAATATACGCGAATGAAACGCGGGCACAGCTAGTCTTTTGCTATAAATTCGACGGGCCCGTTGGCGTGGTTGGCGTAGTGGCGCCTTTCACGCTGCAGGTCGTAGGTTCGATTCCTACCCGGGACGTGCATTTGTGTGCATGAACATGTCTGTATGTCCCGAGTCTGGGTGTATATGTATATTGAGTATGTATTTACAAACAAAAAAGTAATATATGTAGTAATATCAGTTATCTGATTTCCATAGTACACGCTCTGCTTTGTTTGGTATCAGGTAGCCGTGTGTTAAAAATGTCCCGGGATATTATTATTATTATTATTAAATAAACACCCGCTATTCAATCCCCATATAATCTCTTTTAAGCCTAATAGACGTGGAGTCTAGAGTCGCTGTCCTATTCAGAACTAGGCGCTCGGTAGGCCTATCCTTACAACTAGGATAAGCCGAGGCCCCGCCGTTTCCGGCCCCGCTGACGTCGTTGCCACTCAGACTGCGACGCCCTCTGTACGAGGGAAATGGAACGTCAGCAGAAATAGAAAAGTTAACTCCTAGGAAACATTTACTTAGAATTGTATTTTGTTGCGACGGCAATTTCGCTGGCAATTTTTTTTTAATCGGCAAAGATGAGTATTTGTTTTCGATGGAACTGAATGTTTGTTTATAATGTTTAGATGCTCGTTTTCAGGAGTACAGTTGGTCTTTGGAAATCCAAAGATAGCCAATTATCTCTTTCTATAATTTTTACTGCTAGTAACTGTACTCCTAAAAACGAGCATCTAAACATTATAACAAAAACACAATTACAATTAAAATTAATTCCATAAATATGGAGCGTCATCTAAGAATGGCAGAAACGACTCACTCCTCGATCTCAGGGGGGCTAGCAGCGCCACATAGCAATTCTGCAAACGCAATTCATTTTTCTGATTTTCGGCATTCAGCATATCCGCTAAATTTCAGTGAAATGGTCACACATTTTATGTCATTCGTGGTCACGAGTTTTACGGAAATATTGCAGATTCTGCTGGAGGGTCGGAAAAAATGAATTGCTTTTTAGAATTGCTGTAATGTTGCTACAATTTGCTATAACCCCCCAGGTCTAAATAAAAATGATTGTTTTGTTCCATTTTCATTCGGCATGGACACACTAACAAAAGTTCTCACTCATCAGACATTTTCCGCTCATAAACAGAGAAAAGTTCCTTGAGTTTCACAGTTTCCCATCAAGTAAATTACATTAATTAAAAAACTTTTTGTTTTTCACGACAAATAATTAACAGAACGTGTCATTAGCGAAGCACGTTCCACTAATTGATCGTTTCGAGAGCACTGAAATAAATTAAACGCTTAATTACTATTGCTGTTGAACTAGTCAATGAATTTTCATTTAATTAAGGTAAGTTTGTGTGTGGCGCTTTTATAATGTCGTTTTTTTATAGGACTACGGTGACAAAAAAGCAAACGGCCCGCCTGATTATAAGCAGTTACCGTAGCCTTTAGATGCTTGCTCGCAAATTGCCGACCTGAAGGGGAGTGGAATGGTGGGAGGGGAAGGGGGGGGGGTTTGGGCTTTCAGCTCTCTCACTCATCGTACGAAACGCAGCTGCAATAGCTGCTTTATGCCGATCTTATGTGAGAGGGTGGTACTACCCCGGTCGAGCCAGCCCGTATATGAGCTGCAGTCAATTGGCTACAGCTTGGCTCTACCAACTTCAAAACCTTCCTAAATCGTATTGATACTTTAAGTACATAGATGTGTTATTTTAGCAGATATGGTACCTCCCACAGAGTAAAGACTAAAGAAAGAGGTGCCCTTATTAGATATTTGTATGAAAAAAAAAACGTGGTCATTGTTCTATCTACCAGTAAATAGTTGAACTACTCGCTTCGTTTTATGTCGATGTTAGTACTAGGCCGACCACTCGGCCGAGTTGCTTAGGCCCAGTCCCCTTAGTAATTGGTCCATGGTACCTCCTCATATTGCAATCACTAGACAAGTGCTCAGCGCACTACTAAATGCAATTAAATTCACTCATCTGTAATGGCACCATTTGACAATCGACTTAAAGGCGTTTCTGCGTGCGACTGGATAGTACTGTGTCATGGACTTAGTTTAGCAGGTCATACAATTTTGGACGGTCATACATATGCCTTCTTAGTAATGTGGACCTTGGTAAGGTTCCTCTTATCGTATGGTTCGTGGCCAACCTGGTGTCAGAGTTGTTCAAGCCGCACGTAGGCCTCTGATAAGGCTTAACGACTGCTGCCTAGATGACAACTGGAACCGACTTTTTACGTGCCCTCCGAAGCACGGAGACGCTCAGTTCAAATGCCACTAAATGGTCACCCATCTCTGACTGACCTTGCCTTATCTTGCTTGGTAAGGTTAAGGCCACACTATACTAGTGTCGAATCTGTACTCTTTTATTCTTTCGTTGTAACTGATGTTATTGTAAAATGGAAATAAAACGAAAACAAATTTGTTATTTTTCCATTCGAAAAGTTTAGAATTTCATCCTAAATAATCAAAACTGATCCAAGTTCCACTGTTTATTTGTTCACGTCCGACATTTCCAGTTTCCAACAAAGTTTTTCAATCTAAATTAACAAAGGAAATTATACATTTTTGCTGTTTCGTACGGAGCCTTTGGGGTCAGAAAATATTTTCGATAATATTATTTTTTATGAGGTTTGTTGAGTGTCACCCAGGTATAGTATTGGTATTGTCAGTTGCAAGACAAGTAGTCTAAAAAAAATAAAAAAAAATCTGCTAAGCCATACAGCCGCCATATTGACTTTTTAGCCAGTGTTACTCGGGATGATTCATACGTTCTCCCATACATAATCTGTTCAGGCATTTAAATATTATTGTGGAATAAAGGATCTCACATGCACCCTGAAAACATTAAACTCCTTTTTTGGACAGTCGTGTAAAAAAAAGCGCAAGAATGTTGAAGCGTATTTTTTAGAAAATATTCCTAGTGTAGAAGTAAATACAGATTGTTTTAACTTTGACAATATAATATACGCGCCTTTATACGAGCCTATCTGTGCTCAGTTGGTTGGTTCGCTAATTCACTGGGATTTACGTGTATTAACTTTTTGATTCAACGGAGACAGTCCAATCTATCCTGATCCGGGATACTAAGGAAACATAACTGTATTGAACAGATATCATCGGGTGGTCTGATTTGATTTGTCGAATAATATTGTTTTCTTTTTTCTTTTACATTTGCAAGGAAATTGGTACCTAGATTGCTAAGAATTTCTTTTTGAGAGATTTTAGTTTACGTTGATTGGTTTTTAAAGATGCGATTTTGCGGGACGCGGCAGACGGCAGCAACAGACGGCGACAGCATGTGCCGCGACGGCAGACGGCATTACTTTGCAGTATTAATTTGAATGAGACCGATTCCGACATACGACTGCAACTGCCGCACCAAAGGTCGTCGTGTCGTGTCGTCTAAAATAGAGGAAAGTGCATTTATTCTGCACGTCTCTTCTTCTCTTGGTGAGTCGTAATATTAAAGGTGAGTCGCTGAAGAAATGAGTCTTATAAATAATTCATAAAAAAGAAAATATCTCTATTACGTGTCATTTAAATTTGTTAAATGTTGACGATAAATTGTTTAATTTTGACATGTTATATTCGCGATGTAAGCCGGTCGTTGCACCCATAGAGATTATGGTTACAACTTCGCTTGCTAGGCGTTTGGTTATATCTTGGTCCATTCTGCTCATCAAAATAAATAACTACTAAACAAAAAAAAATTAAGCGTCTCTATGTAACAACTTAGCAATCTTCTTCTAACTCCTCCTATCCTATTTTTTTTTAGATTACATTCGTGCGGGTTCCAAGACAACTTAGCTTTTCCCGGGACTCGTCGAGGGTCAAACGGCGTCATCGTTGGACACCATTGTCGATCGTGGCTTACGAGTAACAATGGTGGGAGAGAGTGGCCGAAAAAAATCTACTTAGCTGGAAAGCTGTTTGTATAGCTAGTAAGTATTTTATTAATATGTTTGGTAGCAAAACATCTATAGGCAAGACGTTGTGCGCGATGGCTCCATTCATAACAGGTCTGTGTTTAATGGCCGTCTGTTTGCCGAATTACTTCATTCATTATTTCCAACGGGGCGTGTTACAGAAATACTGAAAGCCCGTGTGCCTAGTACGGTATTGATATCCAAATAAATATAGAGTTTTGACAATACTTCCATAGAAATACATTAGAATACATTTAAAAAAAATGGGACTAGACCCGCCACACGCTCCTACCAATGTTATTACTCCTGTAAGCCAGGATTGACAATGGTGTCCAACGATGACGCCAAGGTTTGACCCTCGACGAGTCTCAGGGATAAGCTAAGTTCTCTTAGAATCCGCACGAATTTAATCAAAAGAAAAGATAGGAGTAGTTGTACGATGTTTATATCCATGGAACACATGTTAAAACGACATATTTATTTGGGAGTTATCTAACGATTTTGATCCGCACTCCGACTTTTGTAAAACCAGCTATTGATCATCAGCATATTGCTGTCCATCTGCTGGTCATAAATCTCCCCCAATGCACGCCACTGAGCTCGGTCTTCAGCTCGTTGCATCCTGTTTTTGCCAGCCACCTTACGCAGGTCATCACTCCAGCTATTAAATCTTCGAATTTACATTTATCTTCAGCTAAGATTCTAAAGTTTTCACAGGTCCTATAAAATATATATTCACCTAGATTAACGGCTACAGTAGCATAACAGTTGACTAGCCAGGGGGCGAGGGTACGGCGT
Source organism: Drymonia ruficornis (assembly GCA_947859195.1). Taxonomy (NCBI): domain Eukaryota; kingdom Metazoa; phylum Arthropoda; class Insecta; order Lepidoptera; family Notodontidae; genus Drymonia; species Drymonia ruficornis. The sequence goes on along the minus strand of OX401926.1, from coordinate 5,107,861 downwards.
GCGGTTAAACGGCTAGAATCAGGTCGCGTCAGAGCAACCGTTCCGGTTCACGTGGCCCGTAAACAAATTACTGTACGATGGACAACAATAATGTATCGTGAAATGGAACGCGTTTTTGGGAACTGCAAAAGGCACAATCTCATCTCGGCTCGCTTGAGCAATCAATTTTGACGTTTGACTATGTAGACACACCTAATTGCTCGGGCCTCGGGCGCGATTGGATTGAGCGTTGGCCGCTCGGCTCCTGCATCGGGTTGCTGCGGGTTCGATACCCGCCAGACGCAAACGGAAAAGTCCTTTTCGTAATTTATCCTGGTCTGGGTGTCACTGGGATCACCCATGTTTCATCTCTCTCTCTCTCTCTCTCTCTTTCTCTCTTCCTGACTATGTATCCCACATTGTGGTGGTTAAGATGAGATGATATCATGATCATGTGATGACATGTAAGGTCATTTTTGAGTAAAGTACAAGCCTTGGTCCGCAATGTCTATACTGCTGGCCACGCTATGACGGCCTCAAGCTAAGCTTAGCTACGCTCTCGGCCTTCAAGCTTGGCCATCATTACAGCCCTTGCTGGCCGCGCTATAAAGGTCAGCCTTCCTAGTCTTTCCCTTCCACTTCGCTCTATCCTCGACATCGTCTTCGGATACCTGACACTCTTTCATCCTTCAGCACTACAGCTTTCCATCTTGTTTTGGGTCTACCTCTGGGTCTTGGACTGGGAATGGAATCGCCCAAGGTCCATCGGTAGCCATATTCCAAGCGTTGCTTAGTTTGGGACCATACAGTTGGTGTGTAAGTCTGGCGATATAATTCACAAAACAAACGTACCAACCCTAAAGTGCTTTTGGTTTAGAAACATGATAAATGGAAGGCGACTACTATACGATGTTCATTTATTTTCCTTACTTATTCGTTGTGATCGATTAATAACATAATGCGACCTGATTTCTGCTCCTTGACCCCGTCCAAACTGGCCAACCATATTGGCTATATTGGCGATTACGTTGGTCATTATATTGGCCGTTAATATTATAGCGATTTGTGTTAGGGTATTCATAGGGGATTACGAATGATTGGCGGTGAATTGGCTGTATTATAACTGAGTCTAAAGATATAAAGGGGATAATGTTGTTTGTAAACACCCGTCACAATTAAAATGGGTTTTATAAATTCTTTTTTTTTTTGCTGAATTCCATAAGTACTTCATTTTATTCGTCGAATACGCATTTTATTACATAATTCGTTCAAGAAGTCAAATTTAGATAGTATATTTTTTACATACCTATTTCGAATGAAAATCTAATACTGAATACTTAGCCTCTTTCAATATACCTAGAGAAAATATAACGCCAGCAAAATGGTTTTAGTAGTTCCTAGTAAGTAGTCCTTTCAGTATTTATTACTAAACGTTTTCTATTTACATCAAATGTTTTATGAATGCGAGATATTACACAAACCTTAAAAGCTTAATTTACTTTATTTGCTAGTTTAGTAAAAATATTAGAAGCACTACTAGGAATTACAAAAACCATTTTGCTGTCGTACATTTTTTTACTTACCTATCTACTTGTTTACTTATTACGCTATTTACTTGTATAAATCAATCGCCTGCGACTGAGGCGATGCGATAAAAAATTCGATTACACTGTAACGTTACAAGTGTCGTAAATTCTAGGATAAGTCTTCTGTAACGTTATGTATGGAGGCAATTCGAAGGCGGCGAGTAAAATGATACTGCATTGGGAGCGAAGAAAGAATTACTATGTAGTATGTAGTCACTGGTATAGAATAATTATGCTATTACCACATACATTACCAAGAGGAAGACGTGTGACTATACAAAATAGTATGTACTACTAAACGATGTCCATGGACATAGTACGACTTGTTCACGGAAAATAATATTGAAATGAAAATAGGTTGGTATTGCCAATACGGCTCATTTTCTGGTGCATAATTCGAAATTATCGTATTTTTTTAGTCCGGGCGCATTTTGGCCCGGCCCGCCCTCTGACATGGGGGTCAGTCTTTATTAAATAGTACTTAAAATTATAATATTTTGTCGACAGTCTTCAATTATCGAATTGCGAATGCGATAACATGGCAGATGTGTGAATTTCACTGCATGTGGTGCGCTGAGCACAAGTCTGGTGATTGCAATGTTAGGTGGTACCATATCTGCTAAAATAATTACATCAATGGCTATTATTGAAAATATTATCACGAATTCGCCGAAGGGTAAATCGACACGCCTTATTAATTAAGAGAGCTTTGATTAATGCCAACTTAACGTACTCTCCGAAGCAAGGAGTCAATGCAATTCATTTTTCTGATTTTCTAGCAGAGTCCTTAGCAATTTCGCTAAATTTCTGTAAAATAGTCACACTAATACCATTCGTGACCATTTCACGGAAATTTTGCGGATTCTACTAGAAAATCAGAAAATAATTGCATTAGCAATGATGCATTAAGTGTCCGACCGAGCCGAATGTGCTTTAAATCACCGATCTCTTGCTCAGGTTTTGAAACGATAGCTATTATACCGCTATTACTTGCTGTTACGTACCCACTTCGCTCACTTTGTTTACCCTACAAACCGCCAAAATGGGAATAATCCCTCGTAACCACTTCATCGGGTCCAATCGATATGAACCCTTAAAGTGAAAGGAAACAAGACTGACAAACCCTTTTCGACTTTAGACATATTTATAGAAAGTTGATTTTCATTTGTATTTGTTCCTTATTAACTAACAACAACATTTGCAGGAACAAGTTTAAATATCGAAGTTCCTTTTTCAAATTGGCTCGTTGTTTTGGCGCTAGGCGCAATTTGTGTCCATGGCGTCCCTAGATTTGTTTTTATTATTTTGGCGGCAAACAAGCGGACCACCCACTTGCAATACCAAAGGCATCGTTCGCACGTTGCCGAACAGGGAACAAAGGGAGGGGAAGGTGTGTGCGTTGATGCTATAATGTCAAATTTAATGTTGAATTTGGAATCCCTTTTCTAATTTGGAACGTCATTCTTTCTTCTTTTTAATGCTGCCAGTACAAATGATTTTCATAATGGCTCGTCTGTGTGCCAAAGTACTCACTTTTACACGCAATTTTTTTTCATTTTTTTTATTCTATAGTACTTATTTACATCGTTCTTGCTTTTATATTGAAAACTTGATTTATGTTGGACTAAATCCCTAATATAAAAACCTAATTTTAAAATGTTACTATCTACGTGTTAGTGCGAACGCACGTTCGTGCAATTTCCTAAAATTGCCTCAACCTTCTGAGTTTTATTAACTCTATTAGTTTGTTTAAGCCTCTTCTAACGATATTCAGTGTTAATCATCTGAGGATAAAGCGATAACGCATAATGGTTCACTAGATAACCCAATTTCTGGCAGCCGGCTTAACTCGCTGTTAAGTTACGTTTACGACACATGTGGGCGCGGGCTCCAAATTCGAACATTTAAATGCATTGGATTGGTAGTGACACGTTATCCAAAGTTATGCAGTGGAGAAAAAACATCGTCACATGAAGGCGGCTACTAACAATGCAAAGATGTTTTCAATCTATTGATTCAAATTGAGTTGATTTGACAGATCACGCGGTGAGGAGGCAAGTCGCCTACTTTCTTCAACTACTTCAAAAAAATTAATCGACGGAATGAATACGAAATTGCATCGTGAGTAGCCGTCTTAAGTTGTAAATTGAGCGTGGTAACAAAACCGAAAAAAGAAGAACTGCTCAGTACCTCTAGATATTGAATGACCTCTGTGAATCAGGGGGGCTAACGGCCGAATACTCAAAGGCAACTTAAATATTTAAGTCCCATTTAGCAGTTTGAGACGTCGTTAACTGTATTTTTTTGTATGGCGCGTCAAAGTTAAGCAGCTCTCAAACAGTTGCGTACGAGTATGCGGCTATAAGAACGCCACATAGCATGATAATTAGTGTAATTGGTCAGTGACCGTTCTAATTATACAATAAATAAATAGCATTTCTGCAAACGCAATTCATTTTTCCGATTTTTTTAATAATATTCCGTAGGTAGGTAAAGTAGTTACACATTTTACGCCATTGTGGATATATGTAGAGTACCTCTACCCACCATGGTGAAGGAAATAAACAAATAAATTATTATTATTTTTTGTCAATATTCAAAGATACATCACCTTCAGCTACCAAAAGAGTTACTTACCGCTTCTTTATACCAAAAGGTAACAAAAATGTAACACAAATTTGACTTCTCGGTAATATTGGAAACGTTACTAAATTTACATTTTAGTCAACACTCCCAATTTTCCAGGGAACAGCATCTACTTCTTAAGAGGAATTTTGGACAGAAATACAAACCTAATCCAAAAATCACCAATCTCCATTTCGGCGATCAAAAGGTACACCAATTAAGGTGGTTTGGGCGGGCAGGATCAAATAGGATATACGCACCGCCCGCCCACGGCGCACCTTAATTAAATTACAAGAAAAACCCTTTTGTCAACGGCAAGAAATTATTTTGTATCTAGCTTTTACCTGGCTGGACTAATTTTATTTTTCTTGTGAGACTTTTAGGAGATAAAAAAGTAGCCTCTATTTTTGGGAATCTCCCTTTAATTACTCAGGTAGGATTAATAGTTTTCAATAAAGATAAACTTTTGCCGCTTTAGGGCCTCCGCAGACTTGCTACTTTTAGCATCGGCGACCGGCGATTTTGTGACGTATCAATGCTGCGTCGCGTTTCTTTGAGCGCGAACGAGCGAGACGCAGCATCAAAATCATCGATCGCCGATGCTAAAAGTAGCAAGTCTGCGGTGGCCCTTAATAGTGATTTTTAGCTCGCTTATTTCTGGGAACAAAAGTGATTTATAATGCCACTGTAAGTCAGTCACTGACAACGTGCCAATCGCCAAGAATTTACAATTTATAATGAAAAAATCGCAAAGATACCATAAGATACCACTAGTTTTGCAATGGTTCGTTGTCAACAGACTCGACGCGTGGACCCTTTGTCCGTGTGCCTACCTAGGCAATAAAAAATCATCTGTGACAATTTCATGAGATTGTTGCCTTATTTTTAATTTAGTACCTTAACGTAGAGCCTATCTTTTCCTCGTATAGACTCAATAAAGTCTGGATTTGTCGCTCCGATACTTCGTTTGACGCGGTGTCGAAGCCACATGTGTCAATTCATTAAGTGCTCTTATTCGGTCTGTCTTTCAATTTCGTTTTATTTGCAACATACCAGATGCTGCTATCCTGGATTCCTAATAGCATCTTTGTCCTGTAGCTGTTCTATTTATTGTATCATTATTTAGTTTTTTGTTGTAGGTTCTGTTTGACGGGCCCGTTAGCGTGGTTGGTAAGATTTCCGGGACATGCATGTATGTCCCGAGTCTGGGTGTAATTATGAATATTAAGTATGTATTTACAAACAAAAAGTAGTATATGTAGTAATATCAGTTATCTGGTTTCCATAGTACAAGCTCTGCTTAGTTTGGGATCAGGTAGCCGTGTGTGAACGAATGGCCCGGGATTTATTATTGATCTACATTACCTCATTCTCTTTTCACTATCGTTGTTTACTCTTTCGTCTGAATTTCTTGTCCCAAAGTTAATAGGTACGTCGGTATGAGACGAGAGCGCTTGAGCAATCAGTTTTGACATCGGAACGCATAAGCTGCGCCTAGATCAGGCGCATACCGCACCTGAGCACTCAGTTTCCACGTCGGAACGCATAGAATGTCATAAAATTATGGCTTGGGTGCACTTCTCGCCTCTTTTAGACTCAGCCATTGATGCGTCCAGAAATATTGCATGCCTCGCCCGTGCACCCATGTTATTACACTATGTATAGGTATGCGTTTTGATGATAAAACTGAGTGCTCGGATGCGGCAATCGCCTGATGTAGACGCACCCATTGAATGGTCGGGCGCTTCTTATAGCCGCACCCATTATTAATCAGAAATAACAACAGCTGAAAACCGTTGCTGAAAAAGAATAATCAAACACTGATTGTATGATTCTTCACAATGTCCAATACATCGTCGATTACTGTAATTTCGCTTTCAGTGGCCGAACACGAAAACAGACAATGGCTTAATTAGAAACTTCAGATTGACTTTCTACGTTTTATTTGAGGGAACTTGTTCGATTACTAACTGTTCGGTCTGATTGCAGGTTCAACGGTCTGAGAGGGCTAACAAACTAAAACTGCGATAGAACTGCTACAGTTCAAAGGTAATACGTGAGTTCAGATTTGTTTAAGCTATCCTGATTGTGTGAATTCGTAGGATCCGGATTTCAGTGCGGAATCGAATGTAAATTTCTCTTTTATATCAAATCGAATGGGAACGAAAAGGGTATTGTTTTTAGAACATCGCCCGAAAGCTTTTATTTGATCTTTTTCCCGTATGTTAACGTTTGTTACCTTATGGACAGAATAACGCAAATTATTTTGTATGTTTTTTACACGGTATCTCCGATTTTGAAAAAAATAAAAAATGTAACGTGACGACTTTTATCCCCATTCGGGGGTAGTCAGAGGCTTGAGTGGCCGTACACCACCACATTGTGGAGGTATTAACCAACTCAAAGCCCACGTTTCACCAGATAGTCAGAACCCATCGTGACAGGTGGTGAACCTTGTCGCCGTGTATACAGGAACTGACTATTACCTAATCCCAAGGGATAGGTAGGTTACCTCACGATGTTTTCCCTCACCGTCAGCGAACTGTAAATTCTGAAAATTCTTTTGTTTTAATAGGCACTCAAACTTTTTTTAAACATTTTTTCATTTTCATCTTTATTTAATACGTCTAGGTTTCTCGCAAATTCCTTCCATCCCTTCCTAAATATTTCTGTACAATGTCTTGTGTCAATTCGTGGGTCTGGCTACTGTAGGGCCTCTAATCTCCGGTCAAGTAGGTATTATCGTGAATGGCAATATAACCGCTTTTGTGCTCAGAATACATTCGCTCCTTTACAATTCAATAATGTGTTATGTTGCTACTTATATTCATTACCGTCCATTCTTGAAAGATACGTTTTTATTGTAAGGTTAAATCCTGCCACATTTTAATTTCAGACACGTACTTATAGGTATACTACGGCCAATGGAAGCGATACGAAAATAAATGAGTAGTTTATTTAATAAACAACCTAGTTGTTTTCAATGTTTATCTTTCATTTATTTTTAATTAAGACTTTAGACACAGAATGAAACACGAATTTATAAAATGACCGCCCGAATCTTGTCTGGCGGTGACCGATTTCAACTAGTAGGTACCTATACGTATCGCTCCTCGCTGACCGTGATAATAGATACCATTTTTTTTCTAATGTTCTTAATTTAATGTGTGTGTGTAGTACATCGAGTATATGCTCGCTTCGGTCGTTCAAGATTGCAATATCCGCTTCTGCCATTTCAAGACGCTTGCACGATTGGCACGAGCATCGCTCGCTCGTTCTCTCGGTAGGTAATGTTCGAGCGGACGGACGCCTTTTTAACCGACTTCAAAATGGAGAGGTTCTCAATTCGATTGTATGTACCTTTTTTGTATTTTTTTGCAATCCTGATTATTGAATTTTGTACTATAAAAACGTCAGTTGAATTAAAAAAAAAACGATTTCGAATGTAAATATGAATAGACCTCGGGTATCGCAATAACACGCTCCAGTGCATCATCATCAGTATTGAAATTAACACGCGGCGAATAACTCTGTCAGTGCTTCTAGCTCACTGGCTCCGAATCATTTGTTATTTTTCCAATATCAACATTCATAATAGGAATATTGAAGTATTTTTTTTGTGATTTGGGGTGATATTTTAATTTTAATGTTGTGTTCTGTTCTTTATTTAAATTTAAATTGCTGCTTGTGATTCGATGACTTTTTTATTTGACAGTGATGTAATAATTCATAATAGGAATAAAAATTTAAAACATTTTTCTTTTTTTAATTGTTTGAGGGTTTTTAGGGTTCCGTAACCAAAGGGTGCCAACGGGACCCTATTACTAAGCCTACGCCGTCCGTCTGTCTGTCTGTCTGTCTGTCTGTCTGTCTGTCCGTCCGTCTGTCTGTCAGCGGGCTGTATCTAACAAACGGTAATAGCTAGAGACATGAAATTTTCACAGAATGTGTATTTCTGTTGCCGCTACAACAACAAATACTAAAAATAAAATAAAACTTAAAAATAAAGGGGGTCCCCATACAATAAACTCGATATTTTAGACGTTTTTATTTAAACCTCATAAATTAAACAGTATATAAAGAGAAAACTAACATTTTAACCATGAGTGATCATTATGACAGCTTTTACATAAATTGTTGACAAAAAAAAAGAAATGTAAAACTACATTTTTGACCCATAAATAAGTTTTAAATTAATAGTACCAGTCACAGTAGCGCCATCTCACATTGTTATGATATCATTGGCATTACAGTGTCATAAGTAGTATAGTAATTCGATTGTAATACTTGGGATCATCTTAGCCGAATGGTTAAGGCGTTGGTCCACGTGTAAGTGGGCAGTAGGTTCGAATCTTGCTATGAGTTGTTTTTTGAGTAATTCGCATTTATTTTTGTCGCCCATAGCTTAAATTAAAATAATGTTAACACTAAACTGATTTGTGCAAATACATTGTTTAAGTACGTAAACATATTTGTAAATCAAGTTTCAAATTCTGTCTCTGTCTCTGTCTCTGTCTCTGTCTCTGTCTCTGTCTCTGTCTCTGTCTCTGTCTCTGTCTCTGTCTCTGTCTCTGTCTCTGTCTCTGTCTCTGTCTCTGTCTCTGTCTCTGTCTCTGTCTCTGTCTCTGTCTCTGTCTCTGTCTCTGTCTCTGTCTCTGTCTCTGTCTCTGTCTCTGTCTCTGTCTCTGTCTCTGTCTCTGTCTCTGTCTCTGTCTCTGTCTCTGTCTCTGTCTCTGTCTCTGTCTCTGTCTCTGTCTCTGTCTCTGTCTCTGTCTCTGTCTCTGTCTCTGTCTCTGTCTCTGTCTCTGTCTCTGTCTCTGTCTCTGTCTCTGTCTCTGTCTCTGTCTCTGTCTCTGTCTCTGTCTCTGTCTCTGTCTCTGTCTCTGTCTCTGTCTCTGTCTCTGTCTCTGTCTCTGTCTCTGTCTCTGTCTCTGTCTCTGTCTCTGTCTCTGTCTCTGTCTCTGTCTCTGTCTCTGTCTCTGTCTCTGTCTCTGTCTCTGTCTCTGTCTCTGTCTCTGTCTCTGTCTCTGTCTCTGTCTCTGTCTCTGTCTCTGTCTCTGTCTCTGTCTCTGTCTCTGTCTCTGTCTCTGTCTCTGTCTCTGTCTCTGTCTCTGTCTCTGTCTCTGTCTCTGTCTCTGTCTCTGTCTCTGTCTCTGTCTCTGTCTCTGTCTCTGTCTCTGTCTCTGTCTCTGTCTCTGTCTCTGTCTCTGTCTCTGTCTCTGTCTCTGTCTCTGTCTCTGTCTCTGTCTCTGTCTCTGTCTCTGTCTCTGTCTCTGTCTCTGTCTCTGTCTCTGTCTCTGTCTCTGTCTCTGTCTCTGTCTCTGTCTCTGTCTCTGTCTCTGTCTCTGTCTCTGTCTCTGTCTCTGTCTCTGTCTCTGTCTCTGTCTCTGTCTCTGTCTCTGTCTCTGTCTCTGTCTCTGTCTCTGTCTCTGTCTCTGTCTCTGTCTCTGTCTCTGTCTCTGTCTCTGTCTCTGTCTCTGTCTCTGTCTCTGTCTCTGTCTCTGTCTCTGTCTCTGTCTCTGTCTCTGTCTCTGTCTCTGTCTCTGTCTCTGTCTCTGTCTCTGTCTCTGTCTCTGTCTCTGTCTCTGTCTCTGTCTCTGTCTCTGTCTCTGTCTCTGTCTCTGTCTCTGTCTCTGTCTCTGTCTCTGTCTCTGTCTCTGTCTCTGTCTCTGTCTCTGTCTCTGTCTCTGTCTCTGTCTCTGTCTCTGTCTCTGTCTCTGTCTCTGTCTCTGTCTCTGTCTCTGTCTCTGTCTCTGTCTCTGTCTCTGTCTCTGTCTCTGTCTCTGTCTCTGTCTCTGTCTCTGTCTCTGTCTCTGTCTCTGTCTCTGTCTCTGTCTCTGTCTCTGTCTCTGTCTCTGTCTCTGTCTCTGTCTCTGTCTCTGTCTCTGTCTCTGTCTCTGTCTCTGTCTCTGTCTCTGTCTCTGTCTCTGTCTCTGTCTCTGTCTCTGTCTCTGTCTCTGTCTCTGTCTCTGTCTCTGTCTCTGTCTCTGTCTCTGTCTCTGTCTCTGTCTCTGTCTCTGTCTCTGTCTCTGTCTCTGTCTCTGTCTCTGTCTCTGTCTCTGTCTCTGTCTCTGTCTCTGTCTCTGTCTCTGTCTCTGTCTCTGTCTCTGTCTCTGTCTCTGTCTCTGTCTCTGTCTCTGTCTCTGTCTCTGTCTCTGTCTCTGTCTCTGTCTCTGTCTCTGTCTCTGTCTCTGTCTCTGTCTCTGTCTCTGTCTCTGTCTCTGTCTCTGTCTCTGTCTCTGTCTCTGTCTCTGTCTCTGTCTCTGTCTCTGTCTCTGTCTCTGTCTCTGTCTCTGTCTCTGTCTCTGTCTCTGTCTCTGTCTCTGTCTCTGTCTCTGTCTCTGTCTCTGTCTCTGTCTCTGTCTCTGTCTCTGTCTCTGTCTCTGTCTCTGTCTCTGTCTCTGTCTCTGTCTCTGTCTCTGTCTCTGTCTCTGTCTCTGTCTCTGTCTCTGTCTCTGTCTCTGTCTCTGTCTCTGTCTCTGTCTCTGTCTCTGTCTCTGTCTCTGTCTCTGTCTCTGTCTCTGTCTCTGTCTCTGTCTCTGTCTCTGTCTCTGTCTCTGTCTCTGTCTCTGTCTCTGTCTCTGTCTCTGTCTCTGTCTCTGTCTCTGTCTCTGTCTCTGTCTCTGTCTCTGTCTCTGTCTCTGTCTCTGTCTCTGTCTCTGTCTCTGTCTCTGTCTCTGTCTCTGTCTCTGTCTCTGTCTCTGTCTCTGTCTCTGTCTCTGTCTCTGTCTCTGTCTCTGTCTCTGTCTCTGTCTCTGTCTCTGTCTCTGTCTCTGTCTCTGTCTCTGTCTCTGTCTCTGTCTCTGTCTCTGTCTCTGTCTCTGTCTCTGTCTCTGTCTCTGTCTCTGTCTCTGTCTCTGTCTCTGTCTCTGTCTCTGTCTCTGTCTCTGTCTCTGTCTCTGTCTCTGTCTCTGTCTCTGTCTCTGTCTCTGTCTCTGTCTCTGTCTCTGTCTCTGTCTCTGTCTCTGTCTCTGTCTCTGTCTCTGTCTCTGTCTCTGTCTCTGTCTCTGTCTCTGTCTCTGTCTCTGTCTCTGTCTCTGTCTCTGTCTCTGTCTCTGTCTCTGTCTCTGTCTCTGTCTCTGTCTCTGTCTCTGTCTCTGTCTCTGTCTCTGTCTCTGTCTCTGTCTCTGTCTCTGTCTCTGTCTCTGTCTCTGTCTCTGTCTCTGTCTCTGTCTCTGTCTCTGTCTCTGTCTCTGTCTCTGTCTCTGTCTCTGTCTCTGTCTCTGTCTCTGTCTCTGTCTCTGTCTCTGTCTCTGTCTCTGTCTCTGTCTCTGTCTCTGTCTCTGTCTCTGTCTCTGTCTCTGTCTCTGTCTCTGTCTCTGTCTCTGTCTCTGTCTCTGTCTCTGTCTCTGTCTCTGTCTCTGTCTCTGTCTCTGTCTCTGTCTCTGTCTCTGTCTCTGTCTCTGTCTCTGTCTCTGTCTCTGTCTCTGTCTCTGTCTCTGTCTCTGTCTCTGTCTCTGTCTCTGTCTCTGTCTCTGTCTCTGTCTCTGTCTCTGTCTCTGTCTCTGTCTCTGTCTCTGTCTCTGTCTCTGTCTCTGTCTCTGTCTCTGTCTCTGTCTCTGTCTCTGTCTCTGTCTCTGTCTCTGTCTCTGTCTCTGTCTCTGTCTCTGTCTCTGTCTCTGTCTCTGTCTCTGTCTCTGTCTCTGTCTCTGTCTCTGTCTCTGTCTCTGTCTCTGTCTCTGTCTCTGTCTCTGTCTCTGTCTCTGTCTCTGTCTCTGTCTCTGTCTCTGTCTCTGTCTCTGTCTCTGTCTCTGTCTCTGTCTCTGTCTCTGTCTCTGTCTCTGTCTCTGTCTCTGTCTCTGTCTCTGTCTCTGTCTCTGTCTCTGTCTCTGTCTCTGTCTCTGTCTCTGTCTCTGTCTCTGTCTCTGTCTCTGTCTCTGTCTCTGTCTCTGTCTCTGTCTCTGTCTCTGTCTCTGTCTCTGTCTCTGTCTCTGTCTCTGTCTCTGTCTCTGTCTCTGTCTCTGTCTCTGTCTCTGTCTCTGTCTCTGTCTCTGTCTCTGTCTCTGTCTCTGTCTCTGTCTCTGTCTCTGTCTCTGTCTCTGTCTCTGTCTCTGTCTCTGTCTCTGTCTCTGTCTCTGTCTCTGTCTCTGTCTCTGTCTCTGTCTCTGTCTCTGTCTCTGTCTCTGTCTCTGTCTCTGTCTCTGTCTCTGTCTCTGTCTCTGTCTCTGTCTCTGTCTCTGTCTCTGTCTCTGTCTCTGTCTCTGTCTCTGTCTCTGTCTCTGTCTCTGTCTCTGTCTCTGTCTCTGTCTCTGTCTCTGTCTCTGTCTCTGTCTCTGTCTCTGTCTCTGTCTCTGTCTCTGTCTCTGTCTCTGTCTCTGTCTCTGTCTCTGTCTCTGTCTCTGTCTCTGTCTCTGTCTCTGTCTCTGTCTCTGTCTCTGTCTCTGTCTCTGTCTCTGTCTCTGTCTCTGTCTCTGTCTCTGTCTCTGTCTCTGTCTCTGTCTCTGTCTCTGTCTCTGTCTCTGTCTCTGTCTCTGTCTCTGTCTCTGTCTCTGTCTCTGTCTCTGTCTCTGTCTCTGTCTCTGTCTCTGTCTCTGTCTCTGTCTCTGTCTCTGTCTCTGTCTCTGTCTCTGTCTCTGTCTCTGTCTCTGTCTCTGTCTCTGTCTCTGTCTCTGTCTCTGTCTCTGTCTCTGTCTCTGTCTCTGTCTCTGTCTCTGTCTCTGTCTCTGTCTCTGTCTCTGTCTCTGTCTCTGTCTCTGTCTCTGTCTCTGTCTCTGTCTCTGTCTCTGTCTCTGTCTCTGTCTCTGTCTCTGTCTCTGTCTCTGTCTCTGTCTCTGTCTCTGTCTCTGTCTCTGTCTCTGTCTCTGTCTCTGTCTCTGTCTCTGTCTCTGTCTCTGTCTCTGTCTCTGTCTCTGTCTCTGTCTCTGTCTCTGTCTCTGTCTCTGTCTCTGTCTCTGTCTCTGTCTCTGTCTCTGTCTCTGTCTCTGTCTCTGTCTCTGTCTCTGTCTCTGTCTCTGTCTCTGTCTCTGTCTCTGTCTCTGTCTCTGTCTCTGTCTCTGTCTCTGTCTCTGTCTCTGTCTCTGTCTCTGTCTCTGTCTCTGTCTCTGTCTCTGTCTCTGTCTCTGTCTCTGTCTCTGTCTCTGTCTCTGTCTCTGTCTCTGTCTCTGTCTCTGTCTCTGTCTCTGTCTCTGTCTCTGTCTCTGTCTCTGTCTCTGTCTCTGTCTCTGTCTCTGTCTCTGTCTCTGTCTCTGTCTCTGTCTCTGTCTCTGTCTCTGTCTCTGTCTCTGTCTCTGTCTCTGTCTCTGTCTCTGTCTCTGTCTCTGTCTCTGTCTCTGTCTCTGTCTCTGTCTCTGTCTCTGTCTCTGTCTCTGTCTCTGTCTCTGTCTCTGTCTCTGTCTCTGTCTCTGTCTCTGTCTCTGTCTCTGTCTCTGTCTCTGTCTCTGTCTCTGTCTCTGTCTCTGTCTCTGTCTCTGTCTCTGTCTCTGTCTCTGTCTCTGTCTCTGTCTCTGTCTCTGTCTCTGTCTCTGTCTCTGTCTCTGTCTCTGTCTCTGTCTCTGTCTCTGTCTCTGTCTCTGTCTCTGTCTCTGTCTCTGTCTCTGTCTCTGTCTCTGTCTCTGTCTCTGTCTCTGTCTCTGTCTCTGTCTCTGTCTCTGTCTCTGTCTCTGTCTCTGTCTCTGTCTCTGTCTCTGTCTCTGTCTCTGTCTCTGTCTCTGTCTCTGTCTCTGTCTCTGTCTCTGTCTCTGTCTCTGTCTCTGTCTCTGTCTCTGTCTCTGTCTCTGTCTCTGTCTCTGTCTCTGTCTCTGTCTCTGTCTCTGTCTCTGTCTCTGTCTCTGTCTCTGTCTCTGTCTCTGTCTCTGTCTCTGTCTCTGTCTCTGTCTCTGTCTCTGTCTCTGTCTCTGTCTCTGTCTCTGTCTCTGTCTCTGTCTCTGTCTCTGTCTCTGTCTCTGTCTCTGTCTCTGTCTCTGTCTCTGTCTCTGTCTCTGTCTCTGTCTCTGTCTCTGTCTCTGTCTCTGTCTCTGTCTCTGTCTCTGTCTCTGTCTCTGTCTCTGTCTCTGTCTCTGTCTCTGTCTCTGTCTCTGTCTCTGTCTCTGTCTCTGTCTCTGTCTCTGTCTCTGTCTCTGTCTCTGTCTCTGTCTCTGTCTCTGTCTCTGTCTCTGTCTCTGTCTCTGTCTCTGTCTCTGTCTCTGTCTCTGTCTCTGTCTCTGTCTCTGTCTCTGTCTCTGTCTCTGTCTCTGTCTCTGTCTCTGTCTCTGTCTCTGTCTCTGTCTCTGTCTCTGTCTCTGTCTCTGTCTCTGTCTCTGTCTCTGTCTCTGTCTCTGTCTCTGTCTCTGTCTCTGTCTCTGTCTCTGTCTCTGTCTCTGTCTCTGTCTCTGTCTCTGTCTCTGTCTCTGTCTCTGTCTCTGTCTCTGTCTCTGTCTCTGTCTCTGTCTCTGTCTCTGTCTCTGTCTCTGTCTCTGTCTCTGTCTCTGTCTCTGTCTCTGTCTCTGTCTCTGTCTCTGTCTCTGTCTCTGTCTCTGTCTCTGTCTCTGTCTCTGTCTCTGTCTCTGTCTCTGTCTCTGTCTCTGTCTCTGTCTCTGTCTCTGTCTCTGTCTCTGTCTCTGTCTCTGTCTCTGTCTCTGTCTCTGTCTCTGTCTCTGTCTCTGTCTCTGTCTCTGTCTCTGTCTCTGTCTCTGTCTCTGTCTCTGTCTCTGTCTCTGTCTCTGTCTCTGTCTCTGTCTCTGTCTCTGTCTCTGTCTCTGTCTCTGTCTCTGTCTCTGTCTCTGTCTCTGTCTCTGTCTCTGTCTCTGTCTCTGTCTCTGTCTCTGTCTCTGTCTCTGTCTCTGTCTCTGTCTCTGTCTCTGTCTCTGTCTCTGTCTCTGTCTCTGTCTCTGTCTCTGTCTCTGTCTCTGTCTCTGTCTCTGTCTCTGTCTCTGTCTCTGTCTCTGTCTCTGTCTCTGTCTCTGTCTCTGTCTCTGTCTCTGTCTCTGTCTCTGTCTCTGTCTCTGTCTCTGTCTCTGTCTCTGTCTCTGTCTCTGTCTCTGTCTCTGTCTCTGTCTCTGTCTCTGTCTCTGTCTCTGTCTCTGTCTCTGTCTCTGTCTCTGTCTCTGTCTCTGTCTCTGTCTCTGTCTCTGTCTCTGTCTCTGTCTCTGTCTCTGTCTCTGTCTCTGTCTCTGTCTCTGTCTCTGTCTCTGTCTCTGTCTCTGTCTCTGTCTCTGTCTCTGTCTCTGTCTCTGTCTCTGTCTCTGTCTCTGTCTCTGTCTCTGTCTCTGTCTCTGTCTCTGTCTCTGTCTCTGTCTCTGTCTCTGTCTCTGTCTCTGTCTCTGTCTCTGTCTCTGTCTCTGTCTCTGTCTCTGTCTCTGTCTCTGTCTCTGTCTCTGTCTCTGTCTCTGTCTCTGTCTCTGTCTCTGTCTCTGTCTCTGTCTCTGTCTCTGTCTCTGTCTCTGTCTCTGTCTCTGTCTCTGTCTCTGTCTCTGTCTCTGTCTCTGTCTCTGTCTCTGTCTCTGTCTCTGTCTCTGTCTCTGTCTCTGTCTCTGTCTCTGTCTCTGTCTCTGTCTCTGTCTCTGTCTCTGTCTCTGTCTCTGTCTCTGTCTCTGTCTCTGTCTCTGTCTCTGTCTCTGTCTCTGTCTCTGTCTCTGTCTCTGTCTCTGTCTCTGTCTCTGTCTCTGTCTCTGTCTCTGTCTCTGTCTCTGTCTCTGTCTCTGTCTCTGTCTCTGTCTCTGTCTCTGTCTCTGTCTCTGTCTCTGTCTCTGTCTCTGTCTCTGTCTCTGTCTCTGTCTCTGTCTCTGTCTCTGTCTCTGTCTCTGTCTCTGTCTCTGTCTCTGTCTCTGTCTCTGTCTCTGTCTCTGTCTCTGTCTCTGTCTCTGTCTCTGTCTCTGTCTCTGTCTCTGTCTCTGTCTCTGTCTCTGTCTCTGTCTCTGTCTCTGTCTCTGTCTCTGTCTCTGTCTCTGTCTCTGTCTCTGTCTCTGTCTCTGTCTCTGTCTCTGTCTCTGTCTCTGTCTCTGTCTCTGTCTCTGTCTCTGTCTCTGTCTCTGTCTCTGTCTCTGTCTCTGTCTCTGTCTCTGTCTCTGTCTCTGTCTCTGTCTCTGTCTCTGTCTCTGTCTCTGTCTCTGTCTCTGTCTCTGTCTCTGTCTCTGTCTCTGTCTCTGTCTCTGTCTCTGTCTCTGTCTCTGTCTCTGTCTCTGTCTCTGTCTCTGTCTCTGTCTCTGTCTCTGTCTCTGTCTCTGTCTCTGTCTCTGTCTCTGTCTCTGTCTCTGTCTCTGTCTCTGTCTCTGTCTCTGTCTCTGTCTCTGTCTCTGTCTCTGTCTCTGTCTCTGTCTCTGTCTCTGTCTCTGTCTCTGTCTCTGTCTCTGTCTCTGTCTCTGTCTCTGTCTCTGTCTCTGTCTCTGTCTCTGTCTCTGTCTCTGTCTCTGTCTCTGTCTCTGTCTCTGTCTCTGTCTCTGTCTCTGTCTCTGTCTCTGTCTCTGTCTCTGTCTCTGTCTCTGTCTCTGTCTCTGTCTCTGTCTCTGTCTCTGTCTCTGTCTCTGTCTCTGTCTCTGTCTCTGTCTCTGTCTCTGTCTCTGTCTCTGTCTCTGTCTCTGTCTCTGTCTCTGTCTCTGTCTCTGTCTCTGTCTCTGTCTCTGTCTCTGTCTCTGTCTCTGTCTCTGTCTCTGTCTCTGTCTCTGTCTCTGTCTCTGTCTCTGTCTCTGTCTCTGTCTCTGTCTCTGTCTCTGTCTCTGTCTCTGTCTCTGTCTCTGTCTCTGTCTCTGTCTCTGTCCCTGTCCCTGTCCCTGTCCCTGTCCCTGTCCCTGTCCCTGTCCCTGTCCCTGTCCCTGTCCCTGTCCCTGTCCCTGTCCCTGTCCCTGTCCCTGTCCCTGTCCCTGTCCCTGTCCCTGTCCCTGTCCCTGTCCCTGTCCCTGTCCCTGTCCCTGTCCCTGTCCCTGTCCCTGTCCCTGTCCCTGTCCCTGTCCCTGTCCCTGTCCCTGTCCCTGTCCCTGTCCCTGTCCCTGTCCCTGTCCCTGTCCCTGTCCCTGTCCCTGTCCCTGTCCCTGTCCCTGTCCCTGTCCCTGTCCCTGTCCCTGTCCCTGTCCCTGTCCCTGTCCCTGTCCCTGTCCCTGTCCCTGTCCCTGTCCCTGTCCCTGTCCCTGTCCCTGTCCCTGTCCCTGTCCCTGTCCCTGTCCCTGTCCCTGTCCCTGTCCCTGTCCCTGTCCCTGTCCCTGTCCCTGTCCCTGTCCCTGTCCCTGTCCCTGTCCCTGTCCCTGTCCCTGTCCCTGTCCCTGTCCCTGTCCCTGTCCCTGTCCCTGTCCCTGTCCCTGTCCCTGTCCCTGTCCCTGTCCCTGTCCCTGTCCCTGTCCCTGTCCCTGTCCCTGTCCCTGTCCCTGTCCCTGTCCCTGTCCCTGTCCCTGTCCCTGTCCCTGTCCCTGTCCCTGTCCCTGTCCCTGTCCCTGTCCCTGTCCCTGTCCCTGTCCCTGTCCCTGTCCCTGTCCCTGTCCCTGTCCCTGTCCCTGTCCCTGTCCCTGTCCCTGTCCCTGTCCCTGTCCCTGTCCCTGTCCCTGTCCCTGTCCCTGTCCCTGTCCCTGTCCCTGTCCCTGTCCCTGTCCCTGTCCCTGTCTCTGTCTCTGTCCCTGTCCCTGTCCCTGTCTCTGTCCCTGTCTCTGTCTCTGTCTCTGTCCCTGTCTCTGTCTCTGTCCCTGTCCCTGTCCCTGTCCCTGTCCCTGTCCCTGTCCCTGTCCCTGTCCCTGTCTCTGTCTCTGTCTCTGTCTCTGTCTCTGTCTCTGTCTCTGTCCCTGTCTCTGTCTCTGTCCCTGTCTCTGTCTCTGTCCCTGTCTCTGTCCCTGTCCCTGTCCCTGTCCCTGTCCCTGTCCCTGTCCCTGTCCCTGTCCCTGTCCCTGTCCCTGTCCCTGTCCCTGTCCCTGTCCCTCCTACTGAAACCTAAACCTAGACCTAAACCTAATAGCGCCCCTAAGGATACACATTGACCAGAAAGGTTCGGGTGTTTTAAGATTTTTCTTAAACAACTAAAATAGCACCTAGCTCTTACACTGGGAAACCTAGAAACCAAATGTTAGTGCTAGCTTGTATTTCTTATTGATCCTAAGCATTTCTATAATGATCGTAAGCCTACTCCAAGGAATTTACGATTTATTACGATTTTATTGCTTTCTCGCGGTGAAATTATTTAAACCCTAAATACACGAGTTCCTTATGTTCCGATTACTTTTTAACCGACTTCAAAAAAGGAGGAGGTTCTATGTTCGACTGTATGTATGTTTTTTTTTATTTATTTTTTATGTATGTTCACCGATTTGAAAAATTATTTTGCTGTTCGGTAGATCGTAGCTCCAAGTTGGTCCCATACAAAAATAATTCCTAGAATCAACCCCTAAGGGGGTAATTTTTGGGGGTGAAGGTCTTTTAAAAAAAAAATCTTGTCCGAATGACTTGAAATTTAATATACTATATATATTTTGCATAAGAAATAATGAAACTCATGTTTCAGGATTTTGGAATAATCGCCCCCCAATGGGGTAAAACGACGTGTTGAAGTTTGTATGGAGAGTTACCGTTTATCTCTGACGTTTATGCACCAATTTTTCTTTTTAAACTGTTATTTGGTAGATGACTAAGTCGTTTTGGTCCCGTAAAAAAATCATTTCGGAAATCAACCCCCAAAGGGGGAAACTAGAGGTAGAAGTACGGTAGAAAAATATATTTGTGTCCGATTGACTTGAAACATAGTATGTATACTCCATATAATAAATTAAGAAAATTTTATTTTGGAATCTTGTAAAAGTCACCGCCCAATGGGATAATTTGGGGTGATAAAGTTTGTATGGCGCCACTAAAAATCATGAAATAAAATTATTTTTATAAAAAAATAAAAACCGACTTCAAAAAAACCTTCGGGAAAATCAGGCATGATGATGTGTTATCGAGTATCTGGGGTCGGAGCCAATCTATCTTCTTACTTTTATAGTAGGTAGGCATACCAAGATTGGCACCGACTCCAAATACTCGATAACACATCATCACGTCTGATTTTCCCGAAGGGGTAGGCAGTGGTGGTAATAGAAATATTATTTCAGGCTTTTTAGTGCTCCAGGTTTTTTGAAGTCGGTTTTTTTTTTTATAAAAATAATTTTATTTCATGATTTTTAGTGGCGCCATACAAACTATCACCCCAAATGACCCCTTTGGGGGGTGACTTTTCCAAAATTCCAAAACAAAAGTTTCTTAGTTTATTATATGGAGTATACATACTAAGTGTCAAGTTAATCGGACACAAATATATTTTTCTACCGTACTTCTACCCCTAGTTTCCCCCTTTGGGGGTAGATTTCCGAAATGATTTTTTTATGGGACCAAAACAACTTAGTCACCTACCAAATAACAGTTTAAAAAGAAAAATTGGTTCATAAACGTTAGAGATAAACGGTTACTCTCCATACAAACTTCAACACCTCGTTTTACCCCTTAGGGGGGGGGGGGATTTTTCTAAAATCCTGAAACATATGTTTCATTATTTCTTATGCTAAATATACATATTAAGTTTCAAGTCAATCGAACAAAAATTTTTTTTTCAGACGACCTTCACCCCCAACATTACCCCCTTAGGGTTTGATTCTAGGAATTATTTT
Organism: Drymonia ruficornis; assembly: GCA_947859195.1. Classification (NCBI taxonomy): domain Eukaryota; kingdom Metazoa; phylum Arthropoda; class Insecta; order Lepidoptera; family Notodontidae; genus Drymonia; species Drymonia ruficornis. Next base: position 5,088,141 of record OX401926.1, on the reverse strand, counting down.
TTTATGGGACCATCTTGGAGCTACGATCTACCGAACAGCAAAATAATTTTTCAAATCGGTGAACATACATAAAAAAAAAAAAAAAAACAAAACATACATACAGTCGAACATAGAACCTCCTCCTTTTTTGAAGTCGGTTAAAAAGGAATATTAAGTAAGGTACCTTCATATTCAAAATAAGCATACCCTGTGATTATACATTTATTTACCTTATTTAATAGTTTATAAATACACTCTCCCTGTCCCTGTCCCTGTCCCTGTCCCTGTCCCTGTCCCGGTCCCTGTCCCGGTCCCGGTCCCTGTCCCGGTCCCTGTCCCTGTCCCTGTCCCTGTCCCTGTCCCTGTCCCTGTCCCTGTCCCTGTCCCTGTCCCTCCTACTGAAACCTAAACCTAGACCTAAACCTAATAGCGCCCCTAAGGATACACATTGACCAGAAAGGTTCGGGTGTTTTAAGATTTTTCTTAAACAACTAAAATAGCACCTAGCTCTTACACTGGGAAACCCTAGAAACCAAATGTTAGTGCTAGCTTGTATATCTTATTGATCCTAAGCATTTCTATAATGATCGTAAGCCTACTCCAAGGAATTTACGATTTATTACGATTTTATTGCTATCTCGCGGTGAAATTATTTAAACCCTAAATACACGAGTTCCTTATGTTCCGATTACTTTTTAACCGACTTCAAAAAAGGAGGAGGTTCTATGTTCGGCTGTATGTATGTATGTATGCATGTTCACCGATTTCTCCGGCATTTATGAACCGATTCGAAAAATTATTTTGCTGTTCGGTAGATCGTAGCTCCAAGTTGGTCCCATACAAAAATAATTCCTAGAATCAACCCCTAAGGGGGTAATTTTGGGGGGTGAAGGTCGTCTGAAAAAAAAATCTTGTCCGAATGACTTGAAATTTAATATACAAAAATTAGTGCCCTACTTCAAATATACGCGTACCAATCAGCTCTGTAAACCTTATAATTAAATGAAGTCGGTTAAATATTATTAATAAATAACCATCATGAAGCGCTTTCGGTGGTTAACTGACGGAATTGGAATTTATAGAAACAAGCGAACGCTCCGTACTTCAAGCCATCCTATTTCAACTGACAGCGTTGTAATGAGTACAGACACGTACATAATACTTTGGAGTGTATTTATAAACTATTAAATAAGGTAAATAAATGTATAATCACAGGGTATGCTAAATTTGAATATGAAGGTACCTTACTTAATATTCCTTTTTAACAGACTTCAAAAAAAGAGGAGGTTCTATGTTCGACTGTATGTATGTTTTTTTTTATTTTTTTTTTATGTATGTTCACCGATTTGAAAAATTATTTTGCTGTTCGGTAGATCGTAGCTCCAAGTTGGTCCCATACAAAAATAATTCCTAGAATCAACCCCTAAGGGGGTAATTTTGGGGGGTGAAGGTCGTCTGAAAAAAAAATCTTGTCCGAATGACTTGAAATTTAATATACTATATATATTTTGCATAAGAAATAATGAAACTCATGTTTCAGGATTTTGGAATAATCGCCCCCCAATGGGGTAAAACGACGTGTTGAAGTTTGTATGGAGAGTTACCGTTTATCTCTGACGTTTATGAACCAATTTTTCTTTTTAAACTGGTATTTGGTAGATGACTAAGTCGTTTTGGTCCCGTAAAAAAATCATTTCGGAAATCAACCCCCAAAGGGGGAAACTAGAGGTAGAAGTACGGTAGAAAAATATATTTGTGTCCGATTGACTTGAAACATAGTATGTATACTCCATATAATAAATTAAGAAAATTTTATTTTGGAATCTTGTAAAAGTCACCGCCCAATGGGATAATTTGGGGTGATAAAGTTTGTATGGCGCCACTAAAATCATGAAATAACATTTTTTTTATAAAAAAATAAAAACCGACTTCAAAAAAACCTTCGGGAAAATCAGGCATGATGATGTGTTATCGAGTATCTGGGGTCGGAGCCAATCTATCTTCTTACTTTTATAGTAGGTAGGCATACCAAGATTGGCACCGACTCCAAATACTCGATAACACATCATCACGTCTGATTTTCCCGAAGGGGTAGGCAGTGGTGGTAATAGAAATATTATTTCAGGCTTTTTAGTGCTCCAGGTTTTTTGAAGTCGGTTTTTATTTTTTTATAAAAATAATTTTATTTCATGATTTTTAGTGGCGCCATACAAACTATCACCCCAAATGACCCCTTTGGGGGGTGACTTTTCCAAGATTCCAAAACAAAAGTTTCTTAGTTTATTATATGGAGTATACATACTAAGTGTCAAGTTAATCGGACACAAATATATTTTTCTACCGTACTTCTACCCCTAGTTTCCCCCTTTGGGGGTAGATTTCCGAAATGATTTTTTTATGGGACCAAAACAACTTAGTCACCTACCAAATAACAGTTTAAAAAGAAAAATTGGTTCATAAACGTTAGAGATAAACGGTTACTCTCCATACAAACTTCAACACCTCGTTTTACCCCTTGGGGGGGGGGGATTTTTCTAAAATCCTGAAACATATGTTTCATTATTTCATATGCTAAATATACATATTAAGTTTCAAGTCAATCGAACAAAAAATTTTTTTTCAGACGACCTTCACCCCCAACATTACCCCCTTAGGGTTTGATTCTAGGAATTATTTTTTTATGGGACCAACTTGGAGCTACGATCTACCGAACAAAAAAATAATTTTTCAAATCGGTGAACATACATAAAAAAAAAAAAAAAAAAACATACATACAGTCGAACATAGAACCTCCTCCTTTTTTGAAGTCGGTTAAAAAGGAATATTAAGTAAGGTACCTTCATATTCAAAATAAGCATACCCTGTGATTATACATTTATTTACCTTATTTAATAGTTTATAAATACACTCTCCCTGTCCCTGTCCCTGTCCCTGTCCCTGTCCCTGTCCCTGTCCCTCCTACTGAAACCTAAACCTAGACCTAAACCTAATAGCGCCCCTAAGGATACACATTGACCAGAAAGGTTCGGGTGTTTTAAGATTTTTCTTAAACAACTAAAATAGCACCTAGCTCTTACACTGGGAAACCTAGAAACCAAATGTTAGTGCTAGCTTGTATTTCTTATTGATCCTAAGCATTTCTATAATGATCGTAAGCCTACTCCAAGGAATTTACGATTTATTACGATTTTATTGCTATCTCGCGGTGAAATTATTTAAACCCTAAATACACGAGTTCCTTATGTTCCGATTACTTTTTAACCGACTTCAAAAAAGGAGGAGGTTCTATGTTCGGCTGTATGTATGTATGTATGCATGTTCACCGATTTCTCCGGCATTTATGAACCGATTCGAAAAATTATTTTGCTGTTCGGTAGATCGTAGCTCCAAGTTGGTCCCATACAAAAATAATTCCTAGAATCAACCCCTAAGGGGGTAATTTTGGGGGGTGAAGGTCGTCTGAAAAAAAAATCTTGTCCGAATGACTTGAAATTTAATATACTATATATATTTTGCATAAGAAATAATGAAACTCATGTTTCAGGATTTTGGAATAATCGCCCCCCAATGGGGTAAAACGACGTGTTGAAGTTTGTATGGAGAGTTAACGTTTATCTCTGACGTTTATGCACCAATTTTTCTTTTTAAACTGTTATTTGGTAGATGACTAAGTCGTTTTGGTCCCGTAAAAAAATCATTTCGGAAATCAACCCCCAAAGGGGGAAACTAGAGGTAGAAGTACGGTAGAAAAATATATTTGTGTCCGATTGACTTGAAACATAGTATGTATACTCCATATAATAAATTAAGAAAATTTTATTTTGGAATCTTGTAAAAGTCACCGCCCAATGGGATAATTTGGGGTGATAAAGTTTGTATGGCGCCACTAAAAATCATGAAATAAAATTATTTTTATAAAAAAATAAAAACCGACTTCAAAAAAACCTTCGGGAAAATCAGGCATGATGATGTGTTATCGAGTATCTGGGGTCGGAGCCAATCTATCTTCTTACTTTTATAGTAGGTAGGCATACCAAGATTGGCACCGACTCCAAATACTCGATAACACATCATCACGTCTGATTTTCCCGAAGGGGTAGGCAGTGGTGGTAATAGAAATATTATTTCAGGCTTTTTAGTGCTCCAGGTTTTTTGAAGTCGGTTTTTTTTTTTTATAAAAATAATTTTATTTCATGATTTTTAGTGGCGCCATACAAACTATCACCCCAAATGACCCCTTTGGGGGGTGACTTTTCCAAAATTCCAAAACAAAAGTTTCTTAGTTTATTATATGGAGTATACATACTAAGTGTCAAGTTAATCGGACACAAATATATTTTTCTACCGTACTTCTACCCCTAGTTTCCCCCTTTGGGGGTAGATTTCCGAAATGATTTTTTTATGGGACCAAAACAACTTAGTCACCTACCAAATAACAGTTTAAAAAGAAAAATTGGTTCATAAACGTTAGAGATAAACGGTTACTCTCCATACAAACTTCAACACCTCGTTTTACCCCTTAGGGGGGGGGGGGATTTTTCTAAAATCCTGAAACATATGTTTCATTATTTCTTATGCTAAATATACATATTAAGTTTCAAGTCAATCGAACAAAAATTTTTTTTTCAGACGACCTTCACCCCCAACATTACCCCCTTAGGGTTTGATTCTAGGAATTATTTTTTTATGGGACCATCTTGGAGCTACGATCTACCGAACAGCAAAATAATTTTTCAAATCGGTGAACATACATAAAAAAAAAAAAAAAAACAGAACATACATACAGTCGAACATAGAACCTCCTCCTTTTTTGAAGTCGGTTAAAAAGGAATATTAAGTAAGGTACCTTCATATTCAAAATAAGCATACCCTGTGATTATACATTTATTTACCTTATTTAATAGTTTATAAATACACTCTCCCTGTCCCTGTCCCTGTCCCTGTCCCTGTCCCTGTCCCGGTCCCTGTCCCGGTCCCGGTCCCTGTCCCGGTCCCTGTCCCTGTCCCTGTCCCTGTCCCTGTCCCTGTCCCTGTCCCTGTCCCTGTCCCTGTCCCTCCTACTGAAACCTAAACCTAGACCTAAACCTAATAGCGCCCCTAAGGATACACATTGACCAGAAAGGTTCGGGTGTTTTAAGATTTTTCTTAAACAACTAAAATAGCACCTAGCTCTTACACTGGGAAACCCTAGAAACCAAATGTTAGTGCTAGCTTGTATATCTTATTGATCCTAAGCATTTCTATAATGATCGTAAGCCTACTCCAAGGAATTTACGATTTATTACGATTTTATTGCTATCTCGCGGTGAAATTATTTAAACCCTAAATACACGAGTTCCTTATGTTCCGATTACTTTTTAACCGACTTCAAAAAAGGAGGAGGTTCTATGTTCGGCTGTATGTATGTATGTATGCATGTTCACCGATTTCTCCGGCATTTATGAACCGATTCGAAAAATTATTTTGCTGTTCGGTAGATCGTAGCTCCAAGTTGGTCCCATACAAAAATAATTCCTAGAATCAACCCCTAAGGGGGTAATTTTGGGGGGTGAAGGTCGTCTGAAAAAAAAATCTTGTCCGAATGACTTAAAATTTAATATACAAAAATTAGTGCCCTACTTCAAATATACGCGTACCAATCAGCTCTGTAAACCTTATAATTAAATGAAGTCGGTTAAATATTATTAATAAATAACCATAATGAAGCGCTTTCGGTGGTTAACTGACGGAATTGGAATTTATAGAAACAAGCGAACGCTCCGTACTTCAAGCCATCCTATTTCAACTGACAGCGTTGTAATGAGTACAGACACGTACATAATACTTTGGAGTGTATTTATAAACTATTAAATAAGGTAAATAAATGTATAATCACAGGGTATGCTAAATTTGAATATGAAGGTACCTTACTTAATATTCCTTTTTAACCGACTTCAAAAAAAGAGGAGGTTCTATGTTCGACTGTATGTATGTTTTTTTTTATTTTTTTTTTATGTATGTTCACCGATTTGAAAAATTATTTTGCTGTTCGGTAGATCGTAGCTCCAAGTTGGTCCCATACAAAAATAATTCCTAGAATCAACCCCTAAGGGGGTAATTTTGGGGGGTGAAGGTCGTCTGAAAAAAAAATCTTGTCCGAATGACTTGAAATTTAATATACTATATATATTTTGCATAAGAAATAATGAAACTCATGTTTCAGGATTTTGGAATAATCGCCCCCCAATGGGGTAAAACGACGTGTTGAAGTTTGTATGGAGAGTTACCGTTTATCTCTGACGTTTATGAACCAATTTTTCTTTTTAAACTGGTATTTGGTAGATGACTAAGTCGTTTTGGTCCCGTAAAAAAATCATTTCGGAAATCAACCCCCAAAGGGGGAAACTAGAGGTAGAAGTACGGTAGAAAAATATATTTGTGTCCGATTGACTTGAAACATAGTATGTATACTCCATATAATAAATTAAGAAAATTTTATTTTGGAATCTTGTAAAAGTCACCGCCCAATGGGATAATTTGGGGTGATAAAGTTTGTATGGCGCCACTAAAATCATGAAATAACATTTTTTTTATAAAAAAATAAAAACCGACTTCAAAAAAACCTTCGGGAAAATCAGGCATGATGATGTGTTATCGAGTATCTGGGGTCGGAGCCAATCTATCTTCTTACTTTTATAGTAGGTAGGCATACCAAGATTGGCACCGACTCCAAATACTCGATAACACATCATCACGTCTGATTTTCCCGAAGGGGTAGGCAGTGGTGGTAATAGAAATATTATTTCAGGCTTTTTAGTGCTCCAGGTTTTTTGAAGTCGGTTTTTATTTTTTTATAAAAATAATTTTATTTCATGATTTTTAGTGGCGCCATACAAACTATCACCCCAAATGACCCCTTTGGGGGGTGACTTTTCCAAGATTCCAAAACAAAAGTTTCTTAGTTTATTATATGGAGTATACATACTAAGTGTCAAGTTAATCGGACACAAATATATTTTTCTACCGTACTTCTACCCCTAGTTTCCCCCTTTGGGGGTAGATTTCCGAAATGATTTTTTTATGGGACCAAAACAACTTAGTCACCTACCAAATAACAGTTTAAAAAGAAAAATTGGTTCATAAACGTTAGAGATAAACGGTTACTCTCCATACAAACTTCAACACCTCGTTTTACCCCTTGGGGGGGGGGGATTTTTCTAAAATCCTGAAACATATGTTTCATTATTTCATATGCTAAATATACATATTAAGTTTCAAGTCAATCGAACAAAAAATTTTTTTTCAGACGACCTTCACCCCCAACATTACCCCCTTAGGGTTTGATTCTAGGAATTATTTTTTTATGGGACCAACTTGGAGCTACGATCTACCGAACAAAAAAATAATTTTTCAAATCGGTGAACATACATAAAAAAAAAAAAAAAAAAACATACATACAGTCGAACATAGAACCTCCTCCTTTTTTGAAGTCGGTTAAAAAGGAATATTAAGTAAGGTACCTTCATATTCAAAATAAGCATACCCTGTGATTATACATTTATTTACCTTATTTAATAGTTTATAAATACACTCTCCCTGTCCCTGTCCCTGTCCCTGTCCCTGTCCCTGTCCCTGTCCCTGTCCCTCCTACTGAAACCTAAACCTAGACCTAAACCTAATAGCGCCCCTAAGGATACACATTGACCAGAAAGGTTCGGGTGTTTTAAGATTTTTCTTAAACAACTAAAATAGCACCTAGCTCTTACACTGGGAAACCTAGAAACCAAATGTTAGTGCTAGCTTGTATTTCTTATTGATCCTAAGCATTTCTATAATGATCGTAAGCCTACTCCAAGGAATTTACGATTTATTACGATTTTATTGCTATCTCGCGGTGAAATTATTTAAACCCTAAATACACGAGTTCCTTATGTTCCGATTACTTTTTAACCGACTTCAAAAAAGGAGGAGGTTCTATGTTCGGCTGTATGTATGTATGTATGCATGTTCACCGATTTCTCCGGCATTTATGAACCGATTCGAAAAATTATTTTGCTGTTCGGTAGATCGTAGCTCCAAGTTGGTCCCATACAAAAATAATTCCTAGAATCAACCCCTAAGGGGGTAATTTTGGGGGGTGAAGGTCGTCTGAAAAAAAAATCTTGTCCGAATGACTTGAAATTTAATATACTATATATATTTTGCATAAGAAATAATGAAACTCATGTTTCAGGATTTTGGAATAATCGCCCCCCAATGGGGTAAAACGACGTGTTGAAGTTTGTATGGAGAGTTAACGTTTATCTCTGACGTTTATGCACCAATTTTTCTTTTTAAACTGTTATTTGGTAGATGACTAAGTCGTTTTGGTCCCGTAAAAAAATCATTTCGGAAATCAACCCCCAAAGGGGGAAACTAGAGGTAGAAGTACGGTAGAAAAATATATTTGTGTCCGATTGACTTGAAACATAGTATGTATACTCCATATAATAAATTAAGAAAATTTTATTTTGGAATCTTGTAAAAGTCACCGCCCAATGGGATAATTTGGGGTGATAAAGTTTGTATGGCGCCACTAAAAATCATGAAATAAAATTATTTTTATAAAAAAATAAAAACCGACTTCAAAAAAACCTTCGGGAAAATCAGGCATGATGATGTGTTATCGAGTATCTGGGGTCGGAGCCAATCTATCTTCTTACTTTTATAGTAGGTAGGCATACCAAGATTGGCACCGACTCCAAATACTCGATAACACATCATCACGTCTGATTTTCCCGAAGGGGTAGGCAGTGGTGGTAATAGAAATATTATTTCAGGCTTTTTAGTGCTCCAGGTTTTTTGAAGACGGTTTTTTTTTTATAAAAATAATTTTATTTCATGATTTTTAGTGGCGCCATACAAACTATCACCCCAAATGACCCCTTTGGGGGGTGACTTTTCCAAGATTCCAAAACAAAAGTTTCTTAGTTTATTATATGGAGTATACATACTAAGTGTCAAGTTAATCGGACACAAATATATTTTTCTACCGTACTTCTACCCCTAGTTTCCCCCTTTGGGGGTAGATTTCCGAAATTATTTTTTTATGGGACCAAAACAACTTAGTCACCTACCAAATAACAGTTTAAAAAGAAAAATTGGTTCATAAACGTTAGAGATAAACGGTTACTCTCCATACAAACTTCAACACCTCGTTTTACCCCTTAGGGGGGGGGGGGGGGGGATTTTTCTAAAATCCTGAAACATATGTTTCATTATTTCTTATGCTAAATATACATATTAAGTTTCAAGTCAATCGAACAAAAATTTTTTTTTCAGACGACCTTCACCCCCAACATTACCCCCTTAGGGTTTGATTCTAGGAATTATTTTTTTATGGGACCATCTTGGAGCTACGATCTACCGAACAGCAAAATAATTTTTCAAATCGGTGAACATACATAAAAAAAAAAAAAAAAACAAAACATACATACAGTCGAACATAGAACCTCCTCCTTTTTTGAAGTCGGTTAAAAAGGAATATTAAGTAAGGTACCTTCATATTCAAAATAAGCATACCCTGTGATTATACATTTATTTACCTTATTTAATAGTTTATAAATACACTCTCCCTGTCCCTGTCCCTGTCCCTGTCCCTGTCCCTTTCCCTGTCCCTGTCCCTGTCCCTGTCCCTGTCCCTGTCCCTGTCCCTGTCCCTGTCCCTGTCCCTGTCCCTGTCCCTGTCCCTGTCCCTGTCCCTGTCCCTGTCCCTGTCCCTGTCCCTGTCCCTGTCCCTGTCCCTCCTACTGAAACCTAAACCTAGACCTAAACCTAATAGCGCCCCTAAGGATACACATTGACCAGAAAGGTTCGGGTGTTTTAAGATTTTTCTTAAACAACTAAAATAGCACCTAGCTCTTACACTGGGAAACCTAGAAACCAAATGTTAGTGCTAGCTTGTATTTCTTATTGATCCTAAGCATTTCTATAATGATCGTAAGCCTACTCCAAGGAATTTACGATTTATTACGATTTTATTGCTTTCTCGCGGTGAAATTATTTAAACCCTAAATACACGAGTTCCTTATGTTCCGATTACTTTTTAACCGACTTCAAAAAAGGAGGAGGTTCTATGTTCGACTGTATGTATGTTTTTTTTTATTTATTTTTTATGTATGTTCACCGATTTGAAAAATTATTTTGCTGTTCGGTAGATCGTAGCTCCAAGTTGGTCCCATACAAAAATAATTCCTAGAATCAACCCCTAAGGGGGTAATTTTGGGGGGTGAAGGTCTTTTAAAAAAAAAATCTTGTCCGAATGACTTGAAATTTAATATACTATATATATTTTGCATAAGAAATAATGAAACTCATGTTTCAGGATTTTGGAATAATCGCCCCCCAATGGGGTAAAACGACGTGTTGAAGTTTGTATGGAGAGTTACCGTTTATCTCTGACGTTTATGCACCAATTTTTCTTTTTAAACTGTTATTTGGTAGATGACTAAGTCGTTTTGGTCCCGTAAAAAAATCATTTCGGAAATCAACCCCCAAAGGGGGAAACTAGAGGTAGAAGTACGGTAGAAAAATATATTTGTGTCCGATTGACTTGAAACATAGTATGTATACTCCATATAATAAATTAAGAAAATTTTATTTTGGAATCTTGTAAAAGTCACCGCCCAATGGGATAATTTGGGGTGATAAAGTTTGTATGGCGCCACTAAAAATCATGAAATAAAATTATTTTTATAAAAAAATAAAAACCGACTTCAAAAAAACCTTCGGGAAAATCAGGCATGATGATGTGTTATCGAGTATCTGGGGCCGGAGCCAATCTATCTTCTTACTTTTATAGTAGGTAGGCATACCAAGATTGGCACCGACTCCAAATACTCGATAACACATCATCACGTCTGATTTTCCCGAAGGGGTAGGCAGTGGTGGTAATAGAAATATTATTTCAGGCTTTTTAGTGCTCCAGGTTTTTTGAAGACGGTTTTTTTTTTATAAAAATAATTTTATTTCATGATTTTTAGTGGCGCCATACAAACTATCACCCCAAATGACCCCTTTGGGGGGTGACTTTTCCAAGATTCCAAAACAAAAGTTTCTTAGTTTATTATATGGAGTATACATACTAAGTGTCAAGTTAATCGGACACAAATATATTTTTCTACCGTACTTCTACCCCTAGTTTCCCCCTTTGGGGGTAGATTTCCGAAATGATTTTTTTATGGGACCAAAACAACTTAGTCACCTACCAAATAACAGTTTAAAAAGAAAAATTGGTTCATAAACGTTAGAGATAAACGGTTACTCTCCATACAAACTTCAACACCTCGTTTTACCCCTTAGGGGGGGGGGGGGATTTTTCTAAAATCCTGAAACATATGTTTCATTATTTCTTATGCTAAATATACATATTAAGTTTCAAGTCAATCGAAGAAAAATTTTTTTTTCAGACGACCTTCACCCCCAACATTACCCCCTTAGGGTTTGATTCTAGGAATTATTTTTTTATGGGACCATCTTGGAGCTACGATCTACCGAACAGCAAAATAATTTTTCAAATCGGTGAACATACATAAAAAAAAAAAAAAAAAAAAAACATACATACAGTCGAACATAGAACCTCCTCCTTTTTTGAAGTCGGTTAAAAAGGAATATTAAGTAAGGTACCTTCATATTCAAAATAAGCATACCCTGTGATTATACATTTATTTACCTTATTTAATAGTTTATAAATACACTCTCCCTGTCCCTGTCCCTGTCCCTGTCCCTGTCCCTGTCCCTGTCCCTGTCCCTGTCCCTGTCCCTGTCCCTGTCCCTGTCCCTGTCCCTGTCCCTGTCCCTGTCCCTGTCCCTGTCCCTGTCCCTGTCCCTGTCCCTCCTACTGAAACCTAAACCTAGACCTAAACCTAATAGCGCCCCTAAGGATACACATTGACCAGAAAGGTTCGGGTGTTTTAAGATTTTTCTTAAACAACTAAAATAGCACCTAGCTCTTACACTGGGAAACCTAGAAACCAAATGTTAGTGCTAGCTTGTATTTCTTATTGATCCTAAGCATTTCTATAATGATCGTAAGCCTACTCCAAGGAATTTACGATTTATTACGATTTTATTGCTTTCTCGCGGTGAAATTATTTAAACCCTAAATACACGAGTTCCTTATGTTCCGATTACTTTTTAACCGACTTCAAAAAAGGAGGAGGTTCTATGTTCGACTGTATGTATGTTTTTTTTTATTTATTTTTTATGTATGTTCACCGATTTGAAAAATTATTTTGCTGTTCGGTAGATCGTAGCTCCAAGTTGGTCCCATACAAAAATAATTCCTAGAATCAACCCCTAAGGGGGTAATTTTGGGGGGTGAAGGTCTTTTAAAAAAAAAATCTTGTCCGAATGACTTGAAATTTAATATACTATATATATTTTGCATAAGAAATAATGAAACTCATGTTTCAGGATTTTGGAATAATCGCCCCCCAATGGGGTAAAACGACGTGTTGAAGTTTGTATGGAGAGTTACCGTTTATCTCTGACGTTTATGCACCAATTTTTCTTTTTAAACTGTTATTTGGTAGATGACTAAGTCGTTTTGGTCCCGTAAAAAAATCATTTCGGAAATCAACCCCCAAAGGGGGAAACTAGAGGTAGAAGTACGGTAGAAAAATATATTTGTGTCCGATTGACTTGAAACATAGTATGTATACTCCATATAATAAATTAAGAAAATTTTATTTTGGAATCTTGTAAAAGTCACCGCCCAATGGGATAATTTGGGGTGATAAAGTTTGTATGGCGCCACTAAAAATCATGAAATAAAATTATTTTTATAAAAAAATAAAAACCGACTTCAAAAAAACCTTCGGGAAAATCAGGCATGATGATGTGTTATCGAGTATCTGGGGTCGGAGCCAATCTATCTTCTTACTTTTATAGTAGGTAGGCATACCAAGATTGGCACCGACTCCAAATACTCGATAACACATCATCACGTCTGATTTTCCCGAAGGGGTAGGCAGTGGTGGTAATAGAAATATTATTTCAGGCTTTTTAGTGCTCCAGGTTTTTTGAAGACGGTTTTTTTTTTATAAAAATAATTTTATTTCATGATTTTTAGTGGCGCCATACAAACTATCACCCCAAATGACCCCTTTGGGGGGTGACTTTTCCAAGATTCCAAAACAAAAGTTTCTTAGTTTATTATATGGAGTATACATACTAAGTGTCAAGTTAATCGGACACAAATATATTTTTCTACCGTACTTCTACCCCTAGTTTCCCCCTTTGGGGGTAGATTTCCGAAATGATTTTTTTATGGGACCAAAACAACTTAGTCACCTACCAAATAACAGTTTAAAAAGAAAAATTGGTTCATAAACGTTAGAGATAAACGGTTACTCTCCATACAAACTTCAACACCTCGTTTTACCCCTTAGGGGGGGGGGGGGATTTTTCTAAAATCCTGAAACATATGTTTCATTATTTCTTATGCTAAATATACATATTAAGTTTCAAGTCAATCGAAGAAAAATTTTTTTTTCAGACGACCTTCACCCCCAACATTACCCCCTTAGGGTTTGATTCTAGGAATTATTTTTTTATGGGACCATCTTGGAGCTACGATCTACCGAACAGCAAAATAATTTTTCAAATCGGTGAACATACATAAAAAAAAAAAAAAAAAAAAAACATACATACAGTCGAACATAGAACCTCCTCCTTTTTTGAAGTCGGTTAAAAAGGAATATTAAGTAAGGTACCTTCATATTCAAAATAAGCATACCCTGTGATTATACATTTATTTACCTTATTTAATAGTTTATAAATACACTCTCCCTGTCCCTGTCCCTGTCCCTGTCCCTGTCCCTGTCCCTGTCCCTGTCCCTGTCCCTGTCCCTGTCCCTGTCCCTGTCCCTGTCCCTGTCCCTGTCCCTGTCCCTGTCCCTGTCCCTGTCCCTGTCCCTGTCCCTGTCCCTGTCCCTGTCCCTGTCCCTGTCCCTCCTACTGAAACCTAAACCTAGACCTAAACCTAATAGCGCCCCTAAGGATACACATTGACCAGAAAGGTTCGGGTGTTTTAAGATTTTTCTTAAACAACTAAAATAGCACCTAGCTCTTACACTGGGAAACCTAGAAACCAAATGTTAGTGCTAGCTTGTATTTCTTATTGATCCTAAGCATTTCTATAATGATCGTAAGCCTACTCCAAGGAATTTACGATTTATTACGATTTTATTGCTTTCTCGCGGTGAAATTATTTAAACCCTAAATACACGAGTTCCTTATGTTCCGATTACTTTTTAACCGACTTCAAAAAAGGAGGAGGTTCTATGTTCGACTGTATGTATGTTTTTTTTTATTTATTTTTTATGTATGTTCACCGATTTGAAAAATTATTTTGCTGTTCGGTAGATCGTAGCTCCAAGTTGGTCCCATACAAAAATAATTCCTAGAATCAACCCCTAAGGGGGTAATTTTGGGGGGTGAAGGTCTTTTAAAAAAAAAATCTTGTCCGAATGACTTGAAATTTAATATACTATATATATTTTGCATAAGAAATAATGAAACTCATGTTTCAGGATTTTGGAATAATCGCCCCCCAATGGGGTAAAACGACGTGTTGAAGTTTGTATGGAGAGTTACCGTTTATCTCTGACGTTTATGCACCAATTTTTCTTTTTAAACTGTTATTTGGTAGATGACTAAGTCGTTTTGGTCCCGTAAAAAAATCATTTCGGAAATCAACCCCCAAAGGGGGAAACTAGAGGTAGAAGTACGGTAGAAAAATATATTTGTGTCCGATTGACTTGAAACATAGTATGTATACTCCATATAATAAATTAAGAAAATTTTATTTTGGAATCTTGTAAAAGTCACCGCCCAATGGGATAATTTGGGGTGATAAAGTTTGTATGGCGCCACTAAAAATCATGAAATAAAATTATTTTTATAAAAAAATAAAAACCGACTTCAAAAAAACCTTCGGGAAAATCAGGCATGATGATGTGTTATCGAGTATCTGGGGTCGGAGCCAATCTATCTTCTTACTTTTATAGTAGGTAGGCATACCAAGATTGGCACCGACTCCAAATACTCGATAACACATCATCACGTCTGATTTTCCCGAAGGGGTAGGCAGTGGTGGTAATAGAAATATTATTTCAGGCTTTTTAGTGCTCCAGGTTTTTTGAAGTCGGTTTTTTTTTTTTATAAAAATAATTTTATTTCATGATTTTTAGTGGCGCCATACAAACTATCACCCCAAATGACCCCTTTGGGGGGTGACTTTTCCAAGATTCCAAAACAAAAGTTTCTTAGTTTATTATATGGAGTATACATACTAAGTGTCAAGTTAATCGGACACAAATATATTTTTCTACCGTACTTCTACCCCTAGTTTCCCCCTTTGGGGGTAGATTTCCGAAATGATTTTTTTATGGGACCAAAACAACTTAGTCACCTACCAAATAACAGTTTAAAAAGAAAAATTGGTTCATAAACGTTAGAGATAAACGGTTACTCTCCATACAAACTTCAACACCTCGTTTTACCCCTTAGGGGGGGGGGGGGGGGGATTTTTCTAAAATCCTGAAACATATGTTTCATTATTTCTTATGCTAAATATACATATTAAGTTTCAAGTCAA
This sequence comes from Drymonia ruficornis, assembly GCA_947859195.1. Taxonomy (NCBI): domain Eukaryota; kingdom Metazoa; phylum Arthropoda; class Insecta; order Lepidoptera; family Notodontidae; genus Drymonia; species Drymonia ruficornis. Next base: position 5,072,543 of record OX401926.1, on the reverse strand, counting down.
TGGAACAAAAATTTTTTTTTCAGACTACCTTCACCCCCAACATTACCCCCTTAGGGTTTGATTCTAGGAATTATTTTTTTATGGGACCATCTTGGAGCTACGATCTACCGAACAGCAAAATAATTTTTCAAATCGGTGAACATACATAAAAAAAAAAAAAAAAAAAAAAACATACATACAGTCGAACATAGAACCTCCTCCTTTTTTGAAGTCGGTTAAAAAGGAATATTAAGTAAGGTACCTTCATATTCAAAATAAGCATACCCTGTGATTATACATTTATTTACCTTATTTAATAGTTTATAAATACACTCTCCCTGTCCCTGTCCCTGTCCCTGTCCCTGTCCCTGTCCCTGTCCCTGTCCCTGTCCCTGTTCCTTTCCCTGTCCCTGTCCCTGTCCCGGTCCCGGTCCCTGTCCCTGTCCCTGTCCCTGTCCCTGTCCCTGTCCCTGTCCCTGTCCCTGTCCCTGTCCCTGTCCCTGTCCCTGTCCCTGTCCCTGTCCATGTCCCTGTCCCTGTCCCTCCTACTGAAACCTAAACCTAGACCTAAACCTAATAGCGCCCCTAAGGATACACATTGACCAGAAAGGTTCGGGTGTTTTAAGATTTTTCTTAAACAACTAAAATAGCACCTAGCTCTTACACTGGGAAACCCTAGAAACCAAATGTTAGTGCTAGCTTGTATTTCTTATTGATCCTAAGCATTTCTATAATGATCGTAAGCCTACTCCAAGGAATTTACGATTTATTACGATTTTATTGCTATCTCGCGGTGAAATTATTTAAACCCTAAATACACGAGTTCCTTATGTTCCGATTACTTTTTAACCGACTTCAAAAAAGGAGGAGGTTCTATGTTCGGCTGTATGTATGTATGTATGCATGTTCACCGATTTCTCCGGCATTTATGAACCGATTCGAAAAATGATTTTGCTGTTCGGTAGATCGTAGCTCCAAGTTGGTCCCATACAAAAATAATTCCTAGAATCAACCCCTAAGGGGGTAATTTTGGGGGGTGAAGGTCGTCTGAAAAAAAAATCTTGTCCGAATGACTTGAAATTTAATATACAAAAATTTGTGCCCTACTTCAAATATACACGTACCAATCAGCTCTGTAAACCTTATAATTAAATGAAGTCGGTTAAATATTATTAATAAATAACCATCATGAAGCGCTTTCGGTGGTTAACTGACGGAATTGGAATTTATAGAAACAAGCGAACGCTCCGTACTTCAAGCCATCCTATTTCAACTGACAGCGTTGTAATGAGTACAGACACGTACATAATACTTTGGAGTGTATTTATAAACTATTAAATAAGGTAAATAAATGTATAATCACAGGGTATGCTAAATTTGAATATGAAGGTACCTTACTTAATATTCCTTTTTAACCGACTTCAAAAAAGGAGGAGGTTCTATGTTCGACTGTATGTATGTTTTTTTTTATTTATTTTTTATGTATGTTCACCGATTTGAAAAATTATTTTGCTGTTCGGTAGATCGTAGCTCCAAGTTGGTCCCATACAAAAATAATTCCTAGAATCAACCCCTAAGGGGGTAATTTTGGGGGGTGAAGGTCGTCTGAAAAAAAAATCTTGTCCGAATGACTTGAAATTTAATATACTATATATATTTTGCATAAGAAATAATGAAACTCATGTTTCAGGATTTTGGAATAATCGCCCCCCAATGGGGTAAAACGACGTGTTGAAGTTTGTATGGAGAGTTACCGTTTATCTCTGACGTTTATGAACCAATTTTTCTTTTTAAACTGTTATGTGGTAGATGACTAAGTCGTTTTGGTCCCGTAAAAAAATCATTTCGGAAATCAACCCCCAAAGGGGGAAACTAGAGGTAGAAGTACGGTAGAAAAATATATTTGTGTCCGATTGACTTGAAACATAGTATGTATACTCCATATAATAAATTAAGAAAATTTTATTTTGGAATCTTGTAAAAGTCACCGCCCAATGGGATAATTTGGGGTGATAAAGTTTGTATGGCGCCACTAAAAATCATGAAATAAAATTATTTTTATAAAAAAATAAAAACCGACTTCAAAAAAACCTTCGGGAAAATCAGGCATGATGATGTGTTATCGAGTATCTGGGGTCGGAGCCAATCTATCTTCTTACTTTTATAGTAGGTAGGCATACCAAGATTGGCACCGACTCCAAATACTCGATAACACATCATCACGTCTGATTTTCCCGAAGGGGTAGGCAGTGGTGGTAATAGAAATATTATTTCAGGCTTTTTAGTGCTCCAGGTTTTTTGAAGTCGGTTTTTATTTTTTTATAAAAATAATTTTATTTCATGATTTTTAGTGGCGCCATACAAACTATTACCCCAAATGACCCCTTTGGGGGGTGACTTTTCCAAGATTCCAAAACAAAAGTTTCTTAGTTTATTATATGGAGTATACATACTAAGTGTCAAGTTAATCGGACACAAATATATTTTTCTACCGTACTTCTACCCCTAGTTTCCCCCTTTGGGGGTAGATTTCCGAAATGATTTTTTTATGGGACCAAAACAACTTAGTCACCTACCAAATAACAGTTTAAAAAGAAAAATTGGTTCATAAACGTTAGAGATAAACGGTTACTCTCCATACAAACTTCAACATCTCGTTTTACCCCTTAGGGGGCGGGGGATTTTTCTAAAATCCTGAAACATATGTTTCATTATTTCTTATGCTAAATATACATATTAAGTTTCAAGTCAATCGAACAAAAAATTTTTTTTCAGACGACCTTCACGCCCAACATTACCCCCTTAGGGTTTGATTCTAGGAATTATTTTTTTATGGGACCAACTTGGAGCTACGATCTACCGAACAGCAAAATAATTTTTCAAATCGGTGAACATACATAAAAAAAAATAATAAAAAAAATAACATACATACAGTCGAACATAGAACCTCCTCCTTTTTTGAAGTCGGTTAAAAAGGAATATTAAGTAAGGTACCTTCATATTCAAATTTAGCATACCCTGTGATTATACATTTATTTACCTTATTTAATAGTTTATAAATACACTCCAAAGTATTATGTACGTGTCAGTACTCATTACAACGCTGTCAGTTGAAATAGGATGGCTTGAAGTACGGAGCGTTCGCTTGTTTCTATAAATTCCAATTCCGTCAGTTAACCACCGAAAGCGCTTCATGATGGTTATTTATTAATAATATTTAACCGACTTCATTTAATTATAAGGTTTACAGAGCTGATTGGTACGCGTATATTTGAAGTAGGGCACTAATTTTTGTATATTAATAAAAGTAATCGGAACATAAGAAACTCGTTAGTTTAGGGTTTAAGTAATTTCACCGCGAGATAGCAATAAAATCGTAATAAGTCGTAAATTCCTTGGAGTAGGCTTACAATCATTATTGAAATGCTTAGGATCAATAAGAAATACAAGCTAGCACTAACATTTGGTTTCTAGGTTTCCCAGTTTAAGAGCTAGGAGCTATTTTAGTTATTTAGGAAAAATCTTATAACACCCGAACCTTTCTGATATATTGAAATATGAAACTGTCACAAATGGGCACAAATTAACATTTATGTGTGTATGAAAAATCATGATTGTGTGCCAAACAGTTTTTGAGATACAGGAATTCGCAAAACGTTACGCCAGCAAGATTTGAAATAACTCTGAAACCTTAGGGGGCACAAATTTAAAATTTTCGGCACAATTACACGACATGGAGCACTAATTATCTGTATTATTCAGATTTTGATTGGACCAGCAGGAAAAAACCACACTGCTGCGGTAACGTTACGCCAGCAAGATCATATATTCGTGAATAACTCCAAAACGGCTATAGGCACAAATTTAAAATTTTCGGTTTTACGCCTACGCCTACGAATGGCAGGAAGATGCATTCGGTCCGAGTGACTGCATACTACATAAGGCACTAAATACAACAAAAAGTCCAAACCCTTTCATTAGTGTCCATTTGTCTCGTCAGTCTTACTAGAGCAATAATTGGTTAAATGGCTACTAACTTAACTAGTTGGTTAACTAGGGAATCGGAATTCATCGATCGGAACGTTATTGATAATTTTCGAACACAACTTCATTATTTCAAGAACACCGTCGGGTAAGTAAGTTACACTTCACTGTTGCACCTATGGTCAACCACTAAAACACTCGTTTATCCAAAGGGCACCGCTGAGTCGTCGCGGTTAGGTTGATTTTACCTTGCTAAATGCTTTGACACGTTCGGTTAGGTTAGGTTAGAACAGTGACCACAACGTGGCCAGAGCCAAATAGTACCCATTTGGTTATTTGTAAAAACCTCGAGGTGTTGGTCCATGACCTTGGGATCCAAGATCATTCAGGTCAAGGTCAAAGGCAAATTTCAAGTTCATTCGAGAGCAAATAAGATTCGATGTCAAAGGTTACTCGAGGTCAAAGGTCATGCGGGATTAAAGGTCATTCGACGTCAAAGTCGACCCGTGACATTTTCGCCACCCTTATACTCAAACCTAAGAATAAACCTAAACCTACCTAAACGGGGGTGGCGCCACTGAGCCAATAGTAACATCGAGTCCGTATTTCAAGTGATATAAAAATATAAAACATTCAAAAACGAAGCCAAAGTGCAAAAAAATATCGAAATAAGATCCAGCTTTGCCAAGTCAATATAAAAGACTAAGTGAAAACCCAGTGAATAAGCTAAATGTTCTGTTTTTCTCAAACGAAAAAAGTGCAACGAACAATAGCTCTGTCGTGTCAAGTGAAATAAACAAAAGTGAGCTAAACTATTACAAGAAACGAGTGAAAATTAAGAACATCAGGCTGAACTTTGACCATAAAATGCGATAAATGAACAAATTTGCAAGTGAAACATAAGTAAACTAAGATAACCTTAAATTGATATTGATTCAATCAAAACTCCATAACCGATATTATAAATAACCACATCTATCAATAACTTTCAACACTAAGATAATCCAACACATAGATCCAACCTTACCATCAATTCGAGCGAGCTATCCATGTACGGTTCACCATTTCACAGTGGCAACCGTTTCATAATAGAGGGTGCTGAACACAGTTATACAATATGTTAAAAAAACCCTGTCCGACCCGAAAACGTATTGTTGGGTATCGAGATTAGATTCCATTTTTGTAAAAAAAAACTTTTTTTTTTTTTTTTTTTAATTTTTCAAAAAAAAAAATTTTCATTTTTTTGGCATAGTATGTGTCCCACTGCTGGGCAAAGGCCTCCCATATTTTTTTGTAATACAAATACCCTGTTTACATAAAAAAAAAAATCATAAAATGACGTCATCACATACTTTGTGGTCTGAGGTGACGCCACATGATCTAACATAATTACTTCCGGTAACGGTGTTGTCATATTTTTAAAATTAGCTACATTATGTGGGAAAAAGGCAAAAAAAATTGGCACTTTAAATGTTCATTAATATGTTTACTATCATGTTTTTTTTATTTTTATTATTTTATTTGGTCATGTGATTGGGGAACCTAATTACCGGTTTCGGCTCGGACAGGGTTTTCTTAACATGTTGTATACAAAGCAGTTTATAATATTGCATATCAACAAACTACTTGCTGCCCCACTTTAACCATGGATGAAATAAAAATCATGTTGGAAAACATGCAGAAGGAAATGAAAGAACAAAAAATAGAAATGCGTGAAATGAAGGAGGATATAAAAACTACTATTAACAAGAATATCAATGATAAGTTTAAGAACTTGGAAATAAAAAATGAATACCTGGAAAAGAAGCTGGAGGAGCATACTCTACAAATCAACAATTTCGAGAGATACAAGAGACGCAAAAATTTAGTTATCTTTGGAGTAGAAGAAAGAGAAAAATCATACCATGGCTTAGAAGAAATAATAATAGACATAATAAATAAATACTTTGGTCTGCGGTATGAAAATGGTATAGAAGCTGTCAGAAGAATGGGGAAGAAGGGCGAAAAAATTAGACCTGTTATTATTACGTTTAGCACAATGGGATTAAAAATTAAGATCCAACAAAATCAAAAATGCCTAAACAACTCACCATATTATATGAAACAGGACTATCCTCTAGATGTTTTGAACAAACGCAGAGACTTACAAGCTCAACTGAGCGAGGAAAAGGAGGCGGGTAACACAGCATTTATAAGATATGACAAGCTCATTGTACTACCTGGCAAAAATAAAAATGCTTCGCAGAATCATAACAACAAAAGAGGTTTATCTGAGTCCCCCGAAGTAATGACAACAAATAGCCCAAATATTGCAGGAAACAAAAGTAAACCAGTCAAAAAAAGTAAAACAACAACAATAAAGAACTATATTCTACAAAAGCCCAAACTTGTATACAACTCTGAAAAGACCTTGCATGAAGCACTACCAAGCACCAAACAACACGAAATAGAATAGCAATCACAAAAGGCCCCTCTCAATCTCCCAATAAGACACAACAATGGAAATATAGAAAAGAAGCAACCTCCCCCAAGCCGGCTGGTCCCCGTGGGGGAAAAAGACCACAACCCTCCAGCAAACACTAAAAAAACAAATAAAACAACTAAAGTAATAAAACAACCACAACCAACTCTCAAGATTGGAACATTCAATGTAAGATCTCTGGCTACAACAGAAAGATTTATAGAACTGACATATCTGCTACAAAAAATAAAAATTGATCTACTTGGCCTGGCAGAGGTTCGAAGAATGGGCTGTGCAATTGAAGAACACGAAAACTACATATTTTGCTACAAGGGACAAACACCCGGCCTATATGGAGTTGGCTTTTTAATTAAAAAAGAACACAAAAATAAAATAGAAAGCTTCTCAGCAATCTCGGATCGAGTTGCTCTATTAAAAATGAAATTCGACAACCAAATGCTTTCAATAATACAAGTATACGCTCCAACGGAAAAGGCCACATATGAAGAAATCAACACGTTCTATGAAACTCTAAGGATAGCTCAAAGTCAAGCAGGAGAAAATGTTCTTGTTATCGGAGATTTCAATGCAAAAATTGGCCACCCGAAAACAGAAGACAATGAGAATTTTGTTTTGGGAAAATTTGGACACGGAAACAGGAACGAAAGAGGAGAGAAACTAATTCAATATGCATTGGAACATAAACTGTCAATTATGAACACCTTTTTTAAAGCACGAGAGAACCGCAAATGGACATGGCTCTCCCCTTGTGGCAATATAAAAAACGAAATCGATTTTATTCTGTCAAACTATCCTAAGAAGATAAGTAACGTAGAAGTACTACATGGCTTTGGATTCAGATCTGATCATCGCTTAGTTAGAGCTACCTACATACTAGATCAAAGCAAAAAGAGTAGAACATCGTTTAAAACACAACCCAAGCCGTTGAAAACAGAAGAAGATATAACGTCATATCTAAAAAACCTCTAGAATAACATCAGTCAACTAGAAACACAACACAAAGAAAATGAAGATATTCAAACCTATTACAATAGACTGGCTAACACTATCAACAACAGCCTCACAAGTGGATCGAACAATAAAGAACTAACAACCATCGACAAAATACTTAGTGAATCTACTCGAGCTCTTCTTACAAGACGCACTGAACTTTTGAAAACGAAGCAAAAAACTAGAGAAATGAAGGAAGTATTGAGCAGACTATTCAAAGATACAAGTAAAGCGATTGATAGGGACTACAAAGACCATAGGAATAGGATCATTGAGGCGAATTTAAAAGAATACAGAAGCACAAAAAAAGCATATAAGAAACTGAGCACGCACAAAAACTGGATCCAAAACTTAAGTACAAAGTCGGAAGAAACCAAGACCAGACAAGACATAATGAATAGAGCCACAAACTTCTACAAACAACTATATGAAAAACCATCAAATTCAATTGACTACATCACCACACCAAATGAAACAATGGGAAATTATCAATGCACGAACAATCTACCACCAGTGGACGACACGGAAGTCACAAAACACATCCGAAACCTCAAACCAGACAAAAGCCCTGGACCCGACGGCATACAAAATGAAGCCCTAAAAACTGGTACTGCCCTGCTAGCCCGCCCACTTGCGCACCTATTCAACAAAGTTCTCAACACAGGTCATGTACCGGAACAATGGAAGAGATCTGACATAATCCTTCTCTACAAGAAGGGAGATCCCGGAGACATCGCTAATTATCGCCCTATAAGCCTTCTTTCAAGTATTTATAAACTGTTCACATCAATCCTACAAACCCGATTGAGTCCAACAATCGATAAGCTCCAACCGGTAGAACAAGCGGGGTTTCGTTCCGGATTTTCTACAACAGACCACATACAAGTAATGCAACAAGTGATAGAGAAATACAAGGAGTTTAACAGGACACTATATATTGCTTTCATCGACTACGCTAAAGCGTTCGACACGAGTTCTCACGATGCTATTTGGGAAGCGCTAAATAAATGCCACATAGACAAAAAATACATAAGAGTACTGAAAAACATTTATGATGGAAGCAGAAGCCAAGTCAAACTAGAGAAACGAGGTCCTGATATACCTATCAACAGAGGAGTGAGACAAGGAGACCCCCTCTCACCCAAGCTGTTCATAATAGTACTACAACACATTTTTAATAAAATCAACTGGCAGTCGGAAGGGATTAGAGTCAACCGGAATCGACTTACTCACCTCAGATTCGCGGTAGGTCTCAAAATGAATGAGAATAAAACTAAAGTATTGACAAACAGCCAAAAACACACAGAAACAATACAACTAAACGGAAAGCCGCTTGAATTTGTTAAAAACTACATCTACTTGGGCAAACTAATATCATTCGATGATAAAAATGAGGAACAAGAGGTCGAGCGCCGCACTAACATGAGTTGGAAAAAGTTCTGGTCCCTGAAGGAAATCCTGAAAGGGAAATTCCCCCTCCATCTAAAGAAAACTGTCTTAGATACCTGTATTCTACCTACCCTCACATACGGATGCCAAACATGGACATATAATACCAAAATAAAATCAAAATTAGTAACATGCCAGAAAGCAATGGAAAGGAGCATACTAAAAATAAGAAGAATGCATAAAGTCAAAAGCGAACAGATAAGACGAAAAACTAAAGTAATAGATGCCTTACATTATGCTCTAAAGCAAAAGTGGCGATGGACAGGACATATAGCAAGATACACAGACAAAAGATGGACATTAGAGACAACTACATGGGAAGGACCAACAGGAAAAAGGAGAAGAGGGCGCCCTAGAAAAAGGTGGATAGAAGATATAAAAGCGACAGCAGGAAGCGAATGGAGAATAAAAGCAATGGACAGAGATACCTGGAACAAGCTGGAGGAGGCCTATACCCAAGAAGGGGTTCCGATCAATGGTGATGAAGGCAACAACGAAAGTGATTGAATATAACCAACATTTATATTTCTATAATTAATATTGTAATTTTCAATTTCATATCACCACATATAAAAATAATTAATTAATCATACATAATAGTCACCAATAATATATAATATTTTTAATGCATGCAATAATTTGTAGATTGGAAATAAATGGGCTTTATTATTATTATTATTTATACTCAAACCTAAGAATAAACCTAAACCTAAACCTAATAGCGCCCCTAAGGATACACACTGACCCAAAATTCAAATAACTTTATTGCGTTAATTGTGGTAATAGTTCCTGTGGCTAATGTTATTTTTTATTATTAGATTGAAATTTTAATTTTTTTTTGCTTGAAGCTGTATATGGTGAAACAACTTAAAACGCAACATCTTCTGTAAACCCATATTACGCAAATAAAGAATTGAATTGAATTGACGTCGCGCAAAGATAGTCCTTTACACAAAGCTTCTAAAAACGTGACACTGCCGTAATAAAATTAGGAACTCAAACTTCGATCACATTAGCAAAATAGTCCGGCTGCAATCGTAAAATAATATCAGCAACAAAACAAAATCACATAGCAACATTGACCAGAGTAAATTGAGGGTAGGCAGAAAACTTCGTCCACTCTTCAATTCAAATAGCAATATCACGCACACCCGCACTTTCTCTGTCAATGTTATAGCATGTACCGCGTGTACCCTCTCTATAGAACACGGGTACCAAATAAACATGGTTCGACTCACCGGATTCTGCTCCATGCAAACCTGCGACCACCATCGCCGTCCCGATGCCGCTCTGCGCCGTTGACTGCCACACCGTCTGTCGATACTCGCGTCGTCGCAGCCATCCGCTTTCACGTAGCACCGTATCACCACACAAAACACTTTGAACACTTCACACACAATAATTCAAACGTCCGTTTCGACTTAGCGAATCGCATAATGTCTACTGTGCACCGCCAATTTTTCATTGTCATTGTTCAAACACGTGGCACTTTTAATTTTTAAAATCAACGATAATTAGCACTACGACTTGGAAACTGAAGAAACTGCCATCATTTAAATTTCTACGCGATCATCAACGGTTTTAGCCATCGTTCGATCTCACTTCTGATGTCGAAGAAAGAATGATGGGGCCGTCGTTTTTTCGGATTGTGGGCATTCAGTGGGTATAAAGATGACTAATAAGATATTGAAATGGCACGATAACAGTTTCCAATCGCGCGACTCGACTGCTCGGCGGTGCAAAGCGTACTGTGCTCTCCGCCGATGCCGGTCTATGCAAGTGGACTCTGTCCAAACGCCTACAGATGGCGCTTGCGTCCCATTTCGATCGTTTCAATACTTTTTAAAAGTCGCTGTGCCGACATATATATAAAGGGAAAACTTATATTTTAACCATTAGTCATCATCATAGATATATAGATAGATCATTATAATAGCTTTTACATAAATAGTTGAATAAAAATATCGTAAAACTACATTTTTTACCAATTATTTAACTTTTAAGCGACAGTGGCGCCATCTCAGTCGCATATGTGTAAACGAACATTTTCAAAGAAGAATTTCAATAAAATTTATACGGTGTTTGGTACGGAACCCTCTATGTGCGAGTCCGACACGCACTTGGCCGGTTTTTTAACTGCTCCTGCTTCTGATTCGATGAATATTTTTATTTTATGTTACTGTCATGGGTATTTGTGTTTTGCCAGTATGTAATTAAATTTTGATAAAAAGTACCCAATCTTGCCATAGGCAGAATCAGTTACCTATTGTTTTATTTCCTAGAAACAAAACAAATAGCCGAATTCAAAATCCATTTTGTTAGGTAATAATAAACGTAACAATCAATGCAATTGTTACGCTGTTATCGGTTCGCTGATATAATATTAACAATAATAATCCTGTACCATTGTGGTTGGTATTCGTACTAGGCAATTTGAATGGAAATTTCTAGTGAATGAAATTTTCCGGAAAGCAAATGAAGCGATTATTGTGTTTTAAAATGGTTTAAGCTCATTACCGATACATCATACACGAGCAAAAATAATTTCAAATTATTAACCCTCGAAATAGAGCTTTGTTGTTAGTCTGTCTATCGTAGCTCCCAAACGAATGAACCGATTTGTTATTTTAGGGATGGTAGAGCTAAGCCGTGGCCAATTAACTGCAGTTCATATTACTATTATTATTCGGGCAATTCCGAATGTCGGGTAACCCCAATGCATCTGCTGGCTGCATCTAGCTGGCTCGACCGGGGTAGTATCACCCTCTCACAAGAGAAAGAAAAGTAAAGTTGATATTTTAGTTGCGTTATATTAATTTAGTACAGAGTAGTTATTAATTTAGTGTTACTTTCTGTGAACATCTCGTAACATTTCTTTAGAAATAAAAAAATACAACAGGTGACACCGAAAGAAACTTCGAAGAAATAATATTCTTCTCCTCACACTTCTTAAAGGAATTGTAAAAGAAAAGTAATTTGTTTAAAAGCACTCGGCGTGATTCGGTCAACCCTTCGCTAAGATAAATGAAACAGTCATACCCGCCCGGTCCTAACGACCCGTGTACGATAAGACATGCACGGTTTATTGTACGCATCACAAGGGTTATAATAGTATGTTGGTACCATTGTTTTAATTATAAAGGGTTGGTGCAGATTGCTGAAGATGCTTTGTGGTGGAGGGACGTTAATTTTAGGCTTGTGTTGTGTTAGGTTGGTATCTGCTTTATAGACCTCACTAAACCTCTAGGTACCTACCTACTATTCCTATGTATCTATTGTATGGAAGTATGTGGTAGTCTATGGTTTATTACTAAAAGAGGATGACAAAAATATAATAAGGTATTTAAGGTATTTATTGTGAACAGAGATAAAAATAAAACAGATTGCCAGTGAGCCCCAAACTAGACCGAAGGTCTGTATCTTGGGGCTCGAAATTAGACTAGAACATAAATAGAACAATAAAACAACAAAACAACAATAAAACAATGAAAAAAGTGTAATGAAAGGATGGTGGATGAAGTGTGAGGTGTGCGTGTATGTATAGCGTGTCTGTGTATGAATGAGAGTAGTGTGTGGGTGGTGTGATCGTAAAACTTGTGAATTTATATAAGGTCCTCTGTGTCTTCGTAACCAATAGTAAGGAGTATTTTTTTAATAGCAGACTTACAGGCAAAGACGGAGCAGGATTTAATGTTGCTTATTTTATAAACCTTGTTGTAGGTATTTAGGTGTGAGTAGGCAGGGCAGCGTCTGGCTAAAAGCGAGTTAGTGATTGGCAAAGGGATCCTAAAGACACGTCGTGCAGCAATGGCCGGGTAGTCTGAACTGCTTTCTAAGGACTTATGTGTTTTAATAGTGGCAGACAGTATAAAAAGCTGCCTAACACGTAGAACTTTGAATTCCCGATAGAGAAGATCAGTTGGATATCTAAATGGTTTTTTTAACGTTACTTTAATAAGGGCTCTCTGTGCCCTTTCAATTTCTATAAAGTGCGATTTCCCAGCGCAACCCCAAACACTGATGCAGTATTGCAAGATAGATTGGCCAAAAGCCACATAGACCAGACGAAGGGTGTCAAGTGGCAGGCAGTCTCTAAGTTTGCACATCGGATAAATGATTTTTCTTACCCTATTGGACAAGAAGGTAATTTGGTTTTTATAGGATAGGTGGTGATCAATGAAAATGCCCAAGTATTTTATGTAGGAAGTGTGATCGAGAATTGGGCAGTCGCAGGGGTTTGAAAAAGGAGCGTCTTGAGAGCAGAGGTGTAGTTTGAGATTACGATTTAGAACCGGGGCAGAGGCAGCTGTTTTCGAAAATGTAATGTATTTGGTCTTTGAAGTATTTAATGTAAGAAGGTTGTGGTCTAGCATTGCCAAGACCTTGGCCAAACCAATTTCTGCGAGGGCGTAAACTTTTTCCCAGCTTTCGCTGTGAAATAAGATGACTGCGTCGTCTGCGTATGTAATGAACTCAGCATTAGGGAGGTGTAAGTTTAGAATGTCATTTATATATGTAATGAATAATGTGGGTGCGAGGACGCTACCCTGCGGGACGCCAAATTCAATGGGTAGTTCACCGCTGGAGAAGTCATCAACTTTAACAAACTGTCTGCGGTTAGACAGGTAGCTTTCAAACCAGTGCAAACATGTGCCCCTCACCCCTACTGCTTCAAGTTTTTTTAAGAGTAGACCAACTGATACGGTGTCGAACGCTTTGGCAAGGTCTAGGAAGACAGCTATGCAGTATTCCTTGTTTTCAATGTTGGTAGCGATCTGGTTAACTAACAGTGACGCAGCGTCTTCAGTTGACCTACCCTTACGAAAACCAAACTGTCTGTCGGAAATGATGTTGTGCTTATCCAGGAAAGAGTTTAAACGTGAGTTCACAATTTTTTCAAGCATTTTAGATAGAATATTAAGTAAAGCTATGGGTCTGTAGTTATCTGGCTCATTTTTTGGACCGTTTTTGTGAACGGGACATATTTTTGCAATTTTCCAAGCGTCTGGAAATATGCCTTTCTCTAGGCTTAAGTTGAATATGTGAGAGAGTGGAGGGAGTAAATGACTTATGGCTAGTTTAATTATAGTAACCGAAATAGAATCGGGACCCGAAGCACTGTCTATTTTAAGGTTTGATGTTATGAGTCTAATTTCTTCGGAGTCAGTGGGAAGAAAAACTAGTGATTGTGAGTGAGGAAGGCGCGTTGAGGGTTTATATGCTGCGCTAAGAGTGTTTTCCGTTGTAGCAAGTTTGTTTAGGATTTTATCGGCGAGACGCCTACCTACAGAGGCAAAGTGCTCGTTACAAAGGTCAAGGGAATCTTTCACGGTGTGATTGGGGAGTAAGAGTTCTGTAGCATCATTACAATTAGCGGCTATACCGGTGATGGACTTAATGACTTTCCACAGGTTTCTAGAGTTGTCTTTGTTCTGAGTTATTAATGCACTATTGTAGTCAGTTTTTACTTTGCGTAGGAGCTTATTGCAAAAGTTTCTGTAACGAGTGAATATGTAATGGCGGGTTGGGTCGAGTGGATACTTTTTAGTATCTTTATGTAACTTGTCCCTGTGTCGCATGCATCTAATGAGGCCTGGGGTAATCCATGGTTTAATGCACGTGGTTTTACGACTGAGTTTTATTACTTGTGTGAACTTGATTATTGTATCAGAAACAATTTTATTGAATTTGAGGGTTGCCGAGTTCACGTCAGCATCAGTAATGATTGAGTGCCAATCAACAGTACTTAGTTCTGCTGTAACGGCATCGACATCAATTTTGCGTTTGTACCTTATTGATTTACTAGAATGAGCTTTGTGCAATGTAGTGCCAGCTGCAACCAGGTCATGATCAGAGAAGGAAGTTGAGCATACAGCGCCGAAGCACTCGTTAAGACTCTTGATAAAAATGTGATCAAGACATGAGTTAGCTCTGGTGGGCTTGGTGATGGCTGGGAGAAGACCATGAGAGGCCATGAGGCAAAGATAGTCAGTTGATTGGTTGTTAGCTAAGTTACAGATGTCTATGTTTAAGTCACCAGCCAAAATAATAAAAGGTGTTGTTGTGAGTGAGCTTAAGAGCGAGTCTAGAGAGTCCAAGAAAGGATCATGATTGTGTGTTGATGGAGATCTGTATAAGCCTAAGATTGCAATTTTCCTATCGATAGTAACGAGAAGGCGGTCAGCATCGCATATACATGGTTCAACCGCGACCGAACTGTAGTGGGATTTAATATAAATTATTACACCTCCGTTTTTGTTTAGTTGTGAAGTTGATCGGAAAACCTTATATCCAGGGATGGACTCAATGATGAGACCGTCGGCCAGCCAGCATTCAGTTAAGACAATAACGTCAATGTCGATATTAAAGCGATGGAACATTACTAGGAATTGGTCGAAATTATGTCTGAAACTTCTAATATTTAGTGAAATTAATTTGAAATTTAGTCTGTGGTTAATGAATAGGGTGTTGATTTGCTCTGCAGATTCAAGGGTTTGACAGTTTACATTAATGGTTTCGTCAATTTCGTCGCCTAAGTTAGGAAAAACCATCGATGTAAAAATAAAATAATAAATAGCAAATATTCTTTAAAGGGACTGTCAACGTATAGTAATTCCTATTGATTACGAGACCGGCAAACCAAGTGATACCCATAGTAATGTGAGGAGCATTTAAGAAATATGATGATTTTCCAGAGGACTGCGTGCATAAAGTAATGAACATGTGTATGTAAAGTTGAGGAAGTGTGTGTGTAATTATGCGGTTTGTAGTGGGTGAGTGTATTTCAGAAAGTGAGAAGAAAAAGTAGCTAACAGTTAAAATAACTACTGGGGAGGACAGCCAATAGAAAGTGAAACATGAAAATGACATTAGAACAATTATAAGAAACAGCTTAGTAAAAGTTAAATAAAGGAAAAAAGCAAAGTAATAATAAAATATCAATAAAACTAAAATTAAAATTACGAGGTATTCAATAGGTCCGAGACTATACCACGGAGATGTTGAAGAGACGTTGTAAGTCCGCCACATTTTTAATAGATGACGCCGGGTGGCCTTCTTGCTTTCGAGCATATATAATGCCATTTTTGACCCAGCAGAATTTGTATCCCGCTTGTTTAGCATGATTCCGGGACGCGCGAAATAAATGACGGTTTTCAATGGACAGGCGTTCGTTAAAGTAGATGTTGTTTAATTCGCCGGAGTTGTTAATATCGCGGCTGGTGAGGCCTTTCCTGCTTTTACCAGATACTAAAAATTCATCCCTTTTAGCCCGTCTCACAAATCGTACCACCATTGGGCGGGGAGTGTTGCCGTTGGCTACTTCAGAAGAGCTAGCATTCAATTGGCGGCGAGGGCCAGCACGAGATGCAAAGTCCAGATCCTGATCGTCGAGTGGGACTCCAATTTTCTGTGCGATCAGACGGACAACGTGTATTGGGTTTTCATTAGGAGTTTCATTGATACCCGAGATATCAATATGATTTCTGAGAGCTACTTGGGCCTGAGAGCTTACCTGTTCCTGTAGTTGGGTCACCGTGTTTTGTAGCTCTATAACAAGGGTGGCGGTTTTCTCAAGAGAAAGTATTTTTTCCTCAGTGCGGGTCAATTTCGCTTCATGCTCGTCCAACCGTATGTTGCATTGAGTGATGTGCGCTGTAAGCGACTTCATTTCAGTTTTTATGTCTCGCACGTATTCGCGGAGTAGCTTCATTTCCGTGGCAATGGAGTTTAGTGATAATTGATCTGGAGAGAGAGAACTTGCTGCATCATTTGCAGGGGGCAACACAGGGGATAACTCGTTTTCGCTGTAAGAGCTGGTGGGAGCGTTCAAGCAGGGTGGGCAAGACCAGTGCTGTTTCAGCTCATCTGACAGTTTACGCGGCGCCATGTCGACACAGATCGGATGATATGTGCTAGTGCAGGTGGTGCACACTAGTTGGTGGGCTGAGGATCTGATGGTTTTCGTGCAAGCGGCACAGGACATAACCATTTTAAATCGTTATATTATTTAAGCCGTAGGGTGGTATTTGCTAAAATGTAAGTTTGAGTTCACAACGATACCACAACGTTATCAGTAGATTATGCCAGTAAAACTCCCGAAAAATAGTACAATAATAATGATTATAACAATTTAATTAATTTTGAAAAAAAATTTTCATCACTTGACATTGACAGGTTTTTTCTTCTTTTTTCTTTTTGTGTGATCCCCAATGACCTAAGAGAGAAAGCAAAGTCCAGATGATATTATTATGCCAATGATATTATTTAAACTAATAAAGTTTTAAGTAGGTAATCGACCTATTATTTGATTATGGAATATCTCGTAGCAACAAATGACAAATTCATTTTGCTTTTATTTTTATTCGTCTAGTGCTAAACGACCAATCAATACAACATTCGTGCCCAAATGACCCATCGAACGTTTTTTCCCTCCATCCGTCGTCCGGAGCGGCGAAATTGTCACGTTTTCCCGCCCATTTGTGGGGCACTAATAGAAAATTGGGGCGAACAGTTGGGGCGACGGCGCAGGACGTTTCCGAACGATTTCTTCGCAAAAACTTGGAAGTCGATTTTGAACGTTTCCACATTCGATTGCGGTTTGATTGTTAAATTATGTAATTCTGTGTCTCTAATTTATGTAGTGCTAGCAGTGCCCCGCGGCTTCGTCCGCGTGGAAATCGATTAGCCTATCCAGAGCCTACACTAGGTATCTATGTTTCAAATTTCATTAAAATTTAGTAGTTAGTAGTTATGGAGATAGGTATGTGGTAACAAAAAATCACACACATGTTCGCATTTATAATACCTATGATAGGATAAGATTATTTTCCATAGAAATCTGTCAAAACCTCAAATTTGTTTAGTGAATAAAAAAAAATAGGCCTGTGAGTAAAGACTACCTATAACAGCATAACTAGGTATTATAATACATCATCACGCTTATACTCCCGAAAGGTCAGACAGTAGCACACTGTAGTGCATCCCTATATTATTTCACCCCATTTTTTCAGTTCCCAATGCGTACCTAATAAAAATAAATTTAATTTATGAAGATTTATGTCGCCATGTTTACCCGTACCCCGTACGGCGCGGGATTACGTAGTAGCGGTGCCCACGAATTTATAACAAAACACATTTTTAAGGACCGACTAAATCCGCACGTGTATGGGGGTGTATGTGCAACTTTTGCGTTATGGGGAAAACAGAGTATTTTTTGAGGTTTTAATGTTGATATTCGGTATACCCAAGTGAGTATGAAAGTAATCTGTGCATAATATTTTAGTTACCACCAGATTACCTTTGCTTTTATTGGTATCTCTGTGTACCTACCTACTATGTATAGTTCGCGACAGGTCGAGATGACATTCGGGTTATGAGTTTTTTGCAGAATAAAATCCTAATCAAAATTAGCAGGACTCGATAAACATCTAAAATCGCCCACAAAATAATTAAATTAAATTATTTTGTTGCGTTGCAGGTCCTGTTATTTTGATTCGGATTTTATTCAGCGAAAAGCTCATAACCCGAATCGACCTCGACCTGTCGCGAACTATAGTTGTCTTGAGGGTGTTATGCAATATTACGTTCCCATGGCATCTTATCTATGACTAGAGCGGACTCCGCCAATCAGCATTCGTCCCTATTCACCCCGCGTACTAAATGCCGTACTATCATTGAAACATGATTGGCGTTCTTGTAGCGGGCTGGTCACGTGCGAATGGATAGCTCGTACAGCTATAAACTAAAGCTATTGCGTCGACACCATGTTGTATGGTCCATGTTAGGAGCTTAGGTCCAAGTTGAGACTCTTCACAAAGTATTTATAGCCGCCATAATAGGAGACGTTCGTTTCATAAAAACTTGTTTTCTCTTTTGATTTTCGCCAGCCTGGAATATCGCTTATTCGCATTTCGAACATTCCAATTAATTTTTTTTTTCTTTGTTTCTTACCTGTTATTTATTCAAAGTACCTATAGTAGGCGACAGGTCGAGATGACATTCGAGTTATGAGCTTTTTGCAGAATAAAATCCGAATCAAAATTACCAGGACCCGTAACGCAACAAAATAATTTAATTTAATAATTTTGTGGGCGATTTTAATTGTTTATCGGGTCCTGCTAATTTTGATTCGGATTTTATTCTGCAAAAGCTCATAACCCGAATGTCATCTCGACCTGTCGCGAACTATAGTTGGGTCTCTGAGAGCATCGTAACCCCCTTAATTCAAACCAGTCCTCTAGCTAAGTGGCTGTGTCAACAACATTTCTACAAAACGCCACGCTTCATGTATTGAGATGACATAAGTCACGTGATCTACTTTTCGACTTGTAATTTCATTTCCATACATTTAAGCGTAGCGTTTTGTAGAAACGCGTGTAGACAAAGCCACTTTGCTAGGGGACCAGCAGCCCTAGACAAGTGGCATGAACGCTAATCGAATAGAATAGAATAGACTTCACAATGTATGGAAATGTCAAACGTCGCTATGTAAATCAACAACAAGTCGCTATGTAGATCACGTGACTTAAGTCATTTCCATACATGAAGCGTAGCGATTTGAAGGAACGCTTGTAGACGTCAGCCACTTGTCTAGCCCTTCTGGGCAGACTGGAAGCCAATCCCAATACAATGTGCAAATAGCTGAAAGATATACTTTAGTTTTTGCACTCTCCCAATACCATTAAGCCCCTTTTCAACCTTCATCCGTCTCCTGCCACCTCATAACTTCCAGACTGTTTGACGTAGACTTAATATATTCGACAGCAGCAAAAACTGATGCGTCATTATGTTAATGTAGCGAGTGGATACAGCCCTTGGCACGGACAAACA
This sequence comes from Drymonia ruficornis, assembly GCA_947859195.1. NCBI lineage: Eukaryota > Metazoa > Arthropoda > Insecta > Lepidoptera > Notodontidae > Drymonia > Drymonia ruficornis. The sequence continues at coordinate 5,052,829 of OX401926.1, read as the reverse complement.
CGGGGTCCAAGGATTCTCGTCATAGTCAAGTATACATGTCACTTGCAAGATACAATTAAAATGTTCAGCAAAAGTGTTGGTAATGACTACGACCGAGAAAAAAATTAAACCCATCTTCAGTTCACGCCTAGTTTTAGGACCACCAGAAATTTATTATATGTGTGTCTTTTTATAATAAATAAAAATAATTTAGCCCTTTTAACGTCCCACTGCTGGGCACGGGCCTCCCCTCAATGCGAGGGGGATTCAGGCCATAATCCACCACGCTGGCCCAGTGCGGGTTGGTGGATTTCACATGTCTAAAGACATGCCGGTTTCCTCACGATGTTTTCCTTCACCGTAAGCAAGTGATCATATCAAAGTTATGATTCACACATAGATTTCGAAAAATCCAGAGGTGTGAGCCAGGGTTTGAACCCATGACCTTAAGCCCGCAAGACGCGTGCTTAACCAATCGGCTACCACTGCTTTGTTGTCTTTTTATGATAAATATTTTTTTATGTCTTATGTCTTAAGTTACTGAGTTAAATTTTTCTCTTTAGTGAGCGTTAAATGTGTGTGAAGAGGTTTTTTTTTTAAGGACTGAGGTGGCAAACAAGCCTACGGCCCGCCTGATGTTAAGCAGTTACCGAAGCCGTAGCATAGATGCTTGCAATACCAAAAGCATTGCTTGCACGTTGCTAACTTGAAGCGGAGTGAAACAGAGGGAGGGGAAGGGGAGGTTGCACTTCCGGGTCTCTCACTCACCCTACGAAACGCAGCTGTAATAGCTACTTAAGCCGATCTTCTGTGAGAGGGTGGTACTACCCCGGTCGAGCCAGCCCGTATAAGCTGCAGTCAATTGGCTGCAGCTTGGCGCTATCACCAATAAAACAAAACTTTGGTAAAACGTCGGCCACCTTTACGCTAGCGAGTAACTATAATCTTATGGCGAATAAAAAAAAAAACCGACTTCAAAAAAACCTGATGCACTAAAAAGCCTGAAATAATATCTATATTACCACCTCTACCTACCCCTTCGGGAAAACCAGACGTGATGGTGTGTTATCGAGTATTTGGGGTCGGTGCCAATCTATCTTCTTACTTTTATAGTAGGTAGACTTGGCATACCAAGATTGGCACCGACTTCAAATACTCGATAACACACCATCACGTCTGGTTTTCCCGAAGGGGTAGGCAGAGGTGGTAATATAAATATTATTTCAGGCTTTTTAGTGCATCAGGTTTTTTTGAAGTTGGTTTTTTTTTTTTATAAAAATAATTTTATTTCACGATTTTTAGTGGCGCCATACCAATGAACATTTTGGCATATTGAACCGTATGAAGTAAGCCCAACAAAAGGTAACTGCTGTAAATCGTTGAAGAATTCCCTCGACTGTCTATGGTCTCCATCATCAGACCTGTAATGGCACTTATAAACGATATGGATGCAAAGTTCTCATCAATAGAAATGAATTAAGTCCAAACACAAGGTAGCTACTGTAAAACGTTGAGGAGTTCCCTTGACTGTCCTACGTCTTCATCATCAGACCCCTAATGACAGTCACAACCCATCTAGGTGTAAAGTTCTCATCAATACAAATTAATCAAGCCCAAACACCAGGTAATTGCTGTAAATCGTTGAGGAGTTCCCTTGACTGTCCTACGTCTTCATCATCAGACCCCTAATGACAGTCACAACCCATCTAGGTGTAAAGTCCTCACCAATACAAATTAATCAAGCCCAAACACAAGGTAGCTACTGTAAAACGTCGAGGAGTTCCCTTGACTGTCCTACGTCTTCATCATCAGACCCCTAATGACAGTCACAACCCATCCAGGTGTAAAGTTCTCATCAATACAAATTAATCAAGCCCAAACACCAGGTAATTGCTGTAAATCGTTAAAGGAGTTCCCTCGACTGTCTTTCGGCTCCATCATCAGATCGACTCCAGACCTTCATAAAATAGTAGTGCTTTAAAATAGTTAATGAAAAAAATTACAAACGCACTAGTCGCCCCTACGATTTTCGAAGGTTCCCCTCGATTTCTCTGGGATGCCATCATCAGATCCTGGTTTCCTTATCATGGTACCACCGCTGGAATATCTCCTTTCCAACAAAAAAAGATTCATCAAAATCGGTTCATAAACGATGAAGTTATCCGCGAACACACATAAAAAAAAAAAAAAAAAATATACGGTCGAATTGAGAAACCTCCTCCTTTTTTGAAGTCGGTTTAAAAATAAAATAGAAATGCCGAGCCGTTTGGAAGAAGATACAAATTTAAATTTGAAAATTGCTACACTTTGGTAGTTTTTTTCACATAGTAAATGAGCATGTAGCACTTTTTCCTGCTTATTTTTTAAAGATAAGGGCTCAATAAATACGGTTATAATTTTTTCAAAATTTTTACTCCACTCGTCTAAGAGGCAATAGCTGCCAAAAATGACTCGTTAGCTGCTTGTACCGTCTTAAAGGGAATTTACTCGTGTAAATGACCTTACATTAATATGTATTGTATTAATGTAATATTTTTTTAACAAACATTATTTTGAATGAGAATCAATTACTGTCCGTCCCTCCATATGTCCCTTGTCTTAGGTACTGAACAAGTCAGATATAGCAACAAAACTTTTCTTACTATTTTAAACTGGCTCCAAAATTTGTTATTTAAATAAAAGGTACCTCAGAAGGAATACATTACTGATTACTTAGAAAGTTTAAAGTTATTTATTCTGTGCTATTATTGAATTTGTATTGAAATAATTTCTAACTGTGAAAATAGTTTTGGAGGTTGAAATAGTATTGATCTATTTCAACTATTATTAAGGTGACCGACAGACAAATGATACTCACCACAAGTACCGAGCAGGGTCACGAGGCATCTTTACCGCACGGCCCGTATTAATAAATCTATCTCAAACTTGAGATCGATCTTAAGATGCAGTTTTGACGTTTAATGTATGGAACATTTGTCAAAATCAGCATCTTAAGTTCGATCTCAATCTTGAGATCGATTTATTAATACGGGCCTTATACAATATGTTAAAAAATCCCTATCCGAGCCGAAACCGGTATTTAGGTTTCCCAATCACATGACCAAATAAAAAAATATTCATGATAGTAAAATATTAATGACCATTTTTTTTTGCCTTTTTCCCTCAAAATGTAGCAAATTTTAAAAATATGACAACACCGTTACCGGAAGTAATTATGTTAGATCGTGTGGCGGCACCTCTGACCACAAACTATGTGATGACGTCATTTTATGTTTTTTTTAAATGTAAACGGTGTGGCTAGGCTTGATTCAAGGTCGGGCGAAAATAAGAAAAAAAACTGGAGGCTTCAAAATTGTTGATGTAATGTAGGTTCTACAAAGTTTCGTATCACTGGTATGTACTGAATTTAGGCAGGTAAATAAAATGTGGTGTCTTGCGTGGTGATCGCAGACCGAATGGCCGAGCCCCGCGGCCGCGACGTCTTTCGTTCCATCGCACGCATTCGTGTTGTGGTGGGAGCTCGGCGAGTAGGTACTTCGTTCGCGTTAACATGCTGCCCCCCTAGGAACGTTCTGTTCCAAGATTGGTAGGGGACAGAGTCGGTTGAATGCTCTTCTTAGCGTCCCTGCAGTGGTGCGGATGTCAGCGACACGGTTGACTCCGTCGCGTCCACTGTAGACTGTGACGACTCGACCCAGCAGCCATCGACTAGGCGGCAGGCGGTCGTCCTTGACGAGGACCATGTCTCCTGGCGTCGGCTGTCCTCTGTCCTGGCGCCATTTGTTCCTCGTCTGTAGTTCTGAAATGTATTCCATATAGTAACGATTCCAAAAATGGGCCTTAAGTTGTTGGATTCTCTGATATCTCTTCAAAGTACTGATTGTCGCATCTTGTACCTGGGGAGCAGGCAACATCGTTAAAGTACGACCAATTAAAAAATCCGCAGGGGTCAGAGGGACGAGATCTGATGGGTCGGAGGAGAGAGGAGTGAGAGGCCTAGAGTTTAGTATTCCCTCTACCTCTATGAGAACTGAATTCATTTCTTCGTAATCGAGATGAGCTAGAGCTAGAACTCGCTTAAGAATGTGCTTTATAGATTTTACTGAACTTTCGGCTAAGCCGTTGAAGTGAGGACTGTAAGCTGGGCTAAATTTGAAATCAATCTCCCTCTCTGCCGAATATGAAATAATGTCATTTGAATTTTCTTTTAGAAATTTAGAAATCTCATTACAACCCCCACAAAATGCAGTACCATTATCGGACCAAATGGCGACTGGCTTGCCCCTGCGGGCAATGAATCTATTGAGGACCGACAGAAAGCCTTGTGAGGACAAGTCGGTTACAAGTTCGATGTGTATCGCACGAACCGCTAAACAAACAAATACACATATGTATGACTTCTTGAGTCTGCAACCTCTCCCCTTTCTGTCGGCTATCAGAACTGGACCTGCGTAATCCACAGCTGTGTTAGCAAACGGATAGTCTGCTTGAAGTCTCTGTTCAGGCAGATTACCCATTATTGGCTGATATGTAACGCCTGAAAATCTGCAACATTTTATACAGTTACGCGTTGTTTTTCTTTTAAGATTACGACCATTAATAATCCAATATTTGTGTCGAAGTGTGGCTAATAACAGCTGTGGTCCGGCATGTAATAGAATTTTATGATAATGTTTGCGCTTCGGTCTGTACCTGCCCTTGCATTGCAGGTAGTACTATGCACTCGCTTTGTGTATGTGTTTTTGGTTCTGTGCTTGGGTGATCTAAGTGTAATAGACTGTTGTGTCGACGCGAGCACAACTTGCATGAGCCGCACCTACAGCGCTTCTCATCGTGCCCTCCACGCAGGCAGTTGAAACATAGTTTTAATTGCTTAACCTTATCGATGCGGGTTTCTATTGGCAAAGATTTAAATTTAGTGCAATTGTATATGGAATGAATTTGCTTGCATATAGGACATGAATATTGCGACGGTTTTTGTGTTGTTTGGTTAGCTATGAAAGTTTTTGGACGTACATGTGTTGTGTCGCTGTGTCCGCGTGGTGGTTGAGGGTGCGCTTCCTCCATAGTTTCCAACAAGTCGGCACGGTTTTTTAAGAACGTAAGGAACTCGGTTAGCTTTGCAATATCTTTTGTGGAATTACGTTGCTCTTCCCAGTCACGGACGGTGTCTGGGTCCAACTTGTTAGAAACCATGTGTATAATTAAAATGTCCCAGTGTTCTGTGGGTACCTTTAGTGTTTTTAGAGACCTTAGATTTTTGTTCAAAACATCTATAATATAACGTAAAGCAGTTGAAGACTCTTTCTGAATTATTTCAATATTGAATAATGCTTGAACATGGTTGTTTATTAAAATACGATTGTTATGATAACGTTCACACAATAGACCCCAAGCAACATTGTAATTTTCTGAAGAAAAATCTAGTGAATGAATAACAAGCGCCGCGCTGTCTTTAAGCGCTGCACGTAAGTAGTGAAACTTGTTGATATTTGGTATGGAAGGGTTCGTGTGTATGAGTGATGTAAATGTATCGTGAAATTCTAGCCAGTCCTGAGAGCGTCCAGAGTACGAAGGGAGATGAATGATCGGAAGTTTTAAGCTAAGCTTACTTGACTGTGCGACCACATTGGAACCTGACACCGATGCGAAGTCCTGCGCCGCAGAGGCAGCGCCAGTCACCGCAGCTCGCTCGAGCAGCTCCTGCGCGGCTGCAACCGTGCTGAAGTAACCGCTTTCGAAGCTCTGTCGTTCGACGAACTCCTCATCTGGAATTTCCGTCAAATTTTCTATCTGAATCTGAGTTGAATCAAACTGGTCGTATAGTTCTTGGATTTTGCTTAGTCGAGCATTTAACTCGTTAGTTTGTAAGCTATTTAACTCTTTGCACGGCAAAAGTGGCCCAAGGTAGGTCTTGAAATTGGTAAGCTTTGACTTATGAGACGCTCTGGTTTTTCTTTAATGATTTAAGCGACTCCATGATAACTTATAAGCAAAGATTGGGAAATTATAATGGATATTTGCAAATGAAAATTTAGTAAAAGTTAAATTGAATTCAAATTTTAGCAGCTTGAAGAAAGAATGCACTTTAGTTAGCTAAGAAACGTAATTAAACGATACGTAATTTTTGCATATGAAGTGGGTAGATGCGTGCGAAGTCGTGCAGTAAGTGCAAAGTGAATGCAGAGCAAGCTGGGGCAAGCGTGCGACACAGCTGAGAACCGGTTCGCGCTGAGCGCGTGGCTCGGTAGAAACGATGCGGGCGACCGTGCGCCGCGCACTAGGTATGCACGAATTCCTGGAACGTAGAAACAATACAAACGCGAATATTTACGTAAACAGCTATGTTTATTTCGATGGGTACCTATGGAAAATGAATACAGTGCAGACTAATTAAGAGGGAATACTAATCTATGACTTCTGAAATTAACTGCTTGAGAATTATAGGTAATTGGATAAAAAGGTTAGGTATCGGATTAATTTTGATCTGTGATATGATTTAATATCGAATTTGATTGAAAATGGAACTATGACTGGACGAATTGAACAGCGCAAATTTAAAATTGGAACGAACTCACGAATTATGATCACTGCAAACCCTTTTTCTTGGTATTTTTCGTACACGATGCCTCCGGGATCCTGATTTGCTTGAATATTGAACGCCGCCGTCCAAAATATTTGCAATGTCGACGCGGCAATGCCCGATGCACGCCCTTGACTTGACCTCACCGATGCGACCGTTGCTCACCGCTGTCCTGGCCGCGAGCACGGAATTTCGCATCCGGCTCGAAAACTATGGCTAGGCTTGATTCAAGGTCGGGCGAAAATAAGAAAAAAAAACTGGAGGCTTCAAAATTGTTGATGTAATGTAGGTTCTACAAAGTTTCGTATCACTGGTATGTACTGAATTTAGGCAGGTAAATAAAATGTGGTGTCTTGCGTGGTGATCGCAGACCGAATGGCCGAGCCCCGCGGCCGCGACGTCTTTCGTTCCATCGCACGCATTCGTGTTGTGGTGGGAGCTCGGCGAGTTGGTACTTCGTTCGCGTTAACACGGTGTATATGTTTTCCAAAAAAATTGGGAGGCTTTTGCCCAGCAGTGGGACACTAACTATGTTAAAAAAAAAAAATATCCGGCCAAGTGCGTGTCGGACTCGCACATAGAGGGTTCCGTACCAAACACCGTATAAATTTTATTGAAATTCTTCTTTGAAAATGTTCGTTTACACATATGCGACTAGATGGCGCCACTGTCGCTTAAAAGTTAAATAATTGGTAAAAAATGTAGTTTTACGATATTTTTATTCAACTATTTATGTCAAAGCTATTATAATGATCACTGATGGTTAAAATATAAGTTTTCCCTTTATATATATGTCGGCACAGCGACTTTTAAAAAGTATTGAAACGATCGAAATGGGACGCAAGCGCCATCTGTAGGCGTTTGGACAGAGTCCACTTGCATAGACCGGCATCGGCGGAGAGCACAGTACGCTTTGCACCGCCGAGCAGTCGAGTCGCGCGATTGGAAACTGTCATCGTGCCATTTCAATATCTTATTAGTCATCTTTATACCCACTGAATGCCCACAATCCGAAAAAACGACGGCCCCATCATTCTTTCTTCGACATCAGAAGTGAGATCGAACGATGGCTAAAACCGTTGATGATCGCGTAGAAATTTAAATGATGGCAGTTTCTTCAGTTTCCAAGTCGTAGTGTTAATTATCGTTGATTTTAAAAATTAAAAGTGCCACGTGTTTGATCAATGACAATGAAAAAATGGCGGTGCACAGTAGACATTATGCGATTCGCTAAGTCGAAACGGACGTTTGAATTATTGTGTGTGAAGTGTTCAAAGTGTTTTGTGTGGTGATACGGTGCTACGTGCAAGCGGATGGCTGCGACGACACGAGTATCGACAGACGATGTGGCAGTCAACGGCCTAGAGCGGCATCGGGACGGCGATGGTGGTCGCAGGTTTGCATGGAGCAGAATCCGGTGAGTCGAACCATGTTTATTTGGTACCCGTGTTCTATAGAGAGGGTACACGCGGTACATGCTATAACATTGACAGAGAAAGTGCGGGTGTACGTGATATTGCTATTTGGATTGAAGAGTGGACGAAGTTTTCTGCCTACCCTCAATTTACTCTGGTCAATGTTGCTATGTGATTTTGTTTTGTTGCTGGTATTATTTTACGATTGCAGCCGGACTATTTTGCTAATGTGATCGAAGTTTGACTTACTAATTTTATTACGGCAGTGTCACGTTTTTAGAAGCTTTGTGTAAAGGACTATCTTTGCGCGACGTCAATTCAATTCAATTCTTTATTTGCGTAATATGGGTTTACAGAAGATGTTGCATTTTAAGTTGTTTCACCATATACAGCTTCAAGCAAAAAAAAATTAAAATTTCAATCTAATAATAAAAAAATAACATTAGCCACAGGAACTATTACCACAATTAACGCAATAAAGTTATTTGAATTTTGGGTCAGTGTGTATCCTTAGGGGCGCTATTAGGTTTAGGTTTATTCTTAGGTTTGAGTATAAGGGTAGCGAAAATGTCACGGGTCGACTTTGACCTCGAATGACCTTTAATCCCGCATGACCTTTGACCTCGAGTAACCTTTGACATCGAATCTTATTTGCTCTCGAATGAACTTGAAATTTGCCTTTGACCTTGACCTGAATGATCTTGGATCCCAAGGTCATGGACCAACACCTCGAGGTTTTTACAAATAACCAAATGGGTACTATTTGGCTCTGGCCACGTTGTGGTCACTGTTCTAACCTAACCTAACCGAACGTGTCAAAGCATTTAGCAAGGTAAAATCAACCTAACCGCGACGACTCAGCGGTGCCCTTTGGATAAACGAGTGTTTTAGTGGTTGACCATAGGTGCAACAGTGAAGTGTAACTTACTTACCCGACGGTGTTCTTGAAATAATGAAGTTGTGTTCGAAAATTATCAATAACGTTCCGATCGATGAATTCCGATTCCCTAGTTAACCAACTAGTTAGCCATTTAACCAATTATTGCTCTAGTAAGACTGACGAGACAAATGGACACTAATGAAAGGGTTTGGACTTTTTGTTGTATTTAGTGCCTTATGTAGTATGCAGTCACTCGGACCGAATGCATCTTCCTGCCATTCGTAGGCGTAGGCGTAAAACCGAAAATTTTAAATTTGTGCCTATAACCGTTTTGGAGTTATTCACGAATATATGATCTTGCTGGCGTAACGTTACCGCAGCAGTGTGGTTTTTTCCTGCTGGTCCAATCAAAATCGGAATAATACAGATAATTAGTGCTCCATGTCGTGTAATTGTGGCGAAAATTTTAAATTTGTGCCCCCTAAGGTTTCAGAGTTATTTCAAATCTTGCTGGCGTAACGTTTTGCGAATTCCTGTATCTCAAAAACTGTTTGGCACACAATCATGATTTTTCATACACACATAAATGTTAATTTGTGCCCATTTGTGACAGTTTCATATTTCAATATATCAGAAAGGTTCGGGTGTTATAAGATTTTTCCTAAATAACTAAAATAGCTCCTAGCTCTTAAACTGGGAAACCTAGAAACCAAATGTTAGTGCTAGCTTGTATTTCTTATTGATCCTAAGCATTTCAATAATGATTGTAAGCCTACTCCAAGGAATTTACGACTTATTACGATTTTATTGCTATCTCGCGGTGAAATTACTTAAACCCTAAACTAACGAGTTTCTTATGTTCCGATTACTTTTATTAATATACAAAAATTAGTGCCCTACTTCAAATATACGCGTACCAATCAGCTCTGTAAACCTTATAATTAAATGAAGTCGGTTAAATATTATTAATAAATAACCATCATGAAGCGCTTTCGGTGGTTAACTGACGGAATTGGAATTTATAGAAACAAGCGAACGCTCCGTACTTCAAGCCATCCTATTTCAACTGACAGCGTTGTAATGAGTACTGACACGTACATAATACTTTGGAGTGTATTTATAAACTATTAAATAAGGTAAATAAATGTATAATCACAGGGTATGCTAAATTTGAATATGAAGGTACCTTACTTAATATTCCTTTTTAACCGACTTCAAAAAAGGAGGAGGTTCTATGTTCGACTGTATGTATGTTATTTTTTTTATTATTTTTTTTTATGTATGTTCACCGATTTGAAAAATTATTTTGCTGTTCGGTAGATCGTAGCTCCAAGTTGGTCCCATAAAAAAATAATTCCTAGAATCAAACCCTAAGGGGGTAATGTTGGGGGTGAAGGTCGTCTGAAAAAAAAATTTTTGTTCGATTGACTTGAAACTTAATATGTATATTTAGCATAAGAAATAATGAAACATATGTTTCAGGATTTTAGAAAAATCCCCCCCCCCCCCCTAAGGGGTAAAACGAGGTGTTGAAGTTTGTATGGAGAGTAACCGTTTATCTCTAACGTTTATGAACCAATTTTTCTTTTTAAACTGTTATTTGGTAGGTGACTAAGTTGTTTTGGTCCCATAAAAAAATCATTTCGGAAATCTACCCCCAAAGGGGGAAACTAGGGGTAGAAGTACGGTAGAAAAATATATTTGTGTCCGATTAACTTGACACTTAGTATGTATACTCCATATAATAAACTAAGAAACTTTTGTTTTGGAATCTTGGAAAAGTCACCCCCCAAAGGGGTCATTTGGGGTAATAGTTTGTATGGCGCCACTAAAAATCATGAAATAAAATTATTTTTATAAAAAAATAAAAACAGACTTCAAAAAACCTGGAGCACTAAAAAGCCTGAAATAATATTTCTATTACCACCACTGCCTACCCCTTCGGGAAAATCAGACGTGATGATGTGTTATCGAGTATTTGGAGTCGGTGCCAATCTTGGTATGCCTACCTACTATAAAAGTAAGAAGATAGATTGGCTCCGACCCCAGATACTCGATAACACATCATCATGCCTGATTTTCCCGAAGGTTTTTTTGAAGTCGGTTTTTATTTTTTTATAAAAATAATTTTATTTCATGATTTTTAGTGGCGCCATACAAACTTTATCACCCCAAATTATCCCATTGGGCGGTGACTTTTACAAGATTCCAAAATAAAATTTTCTTAATTTATTATATGGAGTATACATACTATGTTTCAAGTCAATCGGACACAAATATATTTTTCTACCGTACTTCTACCTCTAGTTTCCCCCTTTGGGGGTTGATTTCCGAAATGATTTTTTTACGGGACCAAAACGACTTAGTCATCTACCAAATAACAGTTTAAAAAGAAAAATTGGTTCATAAACGTCAGAGATAAACGGTAACTCTCCATACAAACTTCAACACGTCGTTTTACCCCATTGGGGGGCGATTATTCCAAAATCCTGAAACATGAGTTTCATTATTTCTTATGCAAAATATATATAGTATATTAAATTTCAAGTCATTCGGACAAGATTTTTTTTTCAGACGACCTTCACCCCCACATTACCCCCTTAGGGTTTGATTCTAGGAATTATTTTTTTATGGGACCAACTTGGAGCTACGATCTACCGAAAAGCAAAATAATTTTTCAAATCGGTGAACATACATAAAAAATAAATAAAAAAAAACATACATACAGTCGAACATAGAACCTCCTCCTTTTTTGAAGTCGGTTAAAAAGGAATATTAAGTAAGGTACCTTCATATTCAAATTTAGCATACCCTGTGATTATACATTTATTTACCTTATTAAATAGTTTATAAAGACACTCCAAAGTATTATGTACGTGTCTGTACTCATTACAACGCTGTCAGTTGAAATAGGATGGCTTGAAGTACGGAGCGTTCGCTTGTTTCTATAAATTCCAATTCCGTCAGTTAACCACCGAAAGCGCTTCATGATGGTTATTTATTAATAATATTTAACCGACTTCATTTAATTATAAGGTTTACATAGCTGATTGGTACGCGTATATTTGAAGTAGGGCACTAATTTTTGTATATTAAATTTCAAGTCATTCGGACAAGATTTTTTTTTCAGACGACCTTCACCCCCCAAAATTACCCCCTTAGGGGTTGATTCTAGGAATTATTTTTGTATGGGACCAACTTGGAGCTACGATCTACCGAACAGCAAAATAATTTTTCGAATCGGTTCATAAATGCCGGAGAAATCGGTGAACATGCATACATACATACATACAGCCGAACATAGAACCTCCTCCTTTTTTGAAGTCGGTTAAAAAGTAATCGGAACATAAGGAACTCGTGTATTTAGGGTTTAAATAATTTCACCGCGAGATAGCAATAAAATCGTAATAAATCGTAAATTCCTTGGAGTAGGCTTACGATCATTATAGAAATGCTTAGGATCAATAAGAAATACAAGCTAGCACTAACATTTGGTTTCTAGGTTTCCCAGTGTAAGAGCTAGGTGCTATTTTAGTTGTTTAAGAAAAATCTTAAAACACCCGAACCTTTCTGGTCAATGTGTATCCTTAGGGGCGCTATTAGGTTTAGGTCTAGGTTTAGGTTTCAGTAGGAGGGACAGGGACAGGGACAGGGACAGGGACAGGGACAGGGACAGGGACAGGGACAGGGACAGGGACAGGGACAGGGACAGGGACAGGGACAGGGACAGGGACAGGGACAGGGACAGGGACAGGGACAGGGACAGGGACAGGGACAGGGACAGGGACAGGGACAGGGACAGGGACAGGGACAGGGACAGGGACAGGGACAGGGACAGGGACAGGGACAGGGACAGGGACAGGGACAGGGACAGGGACAGGGACAGGGACAGGGACAGGGACAGGGACAGGGACAGGGAGAGTGTATTTATAAACTATTAAATAAGGTAAATAAATGTATAATCACAGGGTATGCTTATTTTGAATATGAAGGTACCTTACTTAATATTCCTTTTTAACCGACTTCAAAAAAGGAGGAGGTTCTATGTTCGACTGTATGTATGTTTTTTTTTTTTTTTTTTTTATGTATGTTCACCGATTTTAAAAATTATTTTGCTGTTCGGTAGATCGTAGCTCCAAGTTGGTCCCATAAAAAAATAATTCCTAGAATCAAACCCTAAGGGGGTAATGTTGGGGGTGAAGGTCGTCTGAAAAAAAAATTTTTGTTCGATTGACTTGAAACTTAATATGTATATTTAGCATAAGAAATAATGAAACATATGTTTCAGGATTTTAGAAAACCCCCCCCCCCCCCTAAGGGGTAAAACGAGGTGTTGAAGTTTGTATGGAGAGTAACCGTTTATCTCTAACGTTTATGAACCAATTTTTCTTTTTAAACTGTTATTTGGTAGGTGACTAAGTTGTTTTGGTCCCATAAAAAAATCATTTCGGAAATCTACCCCCAAAGGGGGAAACTAGGGGTAGAAGTACGGTAGAAAAATATATTTGTGTCCGATTAACTTGACACTTAGTATGTATACTCCATATAATAAACTAAGAAACTTTTGTTTTGGAATCTTGGAAAAGTCACCCCCCAAAGGGGTCATTTGGGGTGATAGTTTGTATGGCGCCACTAAAAATCATGAAATAAAATTATTTTTATAAAAAAATAAAAACCGACTTCAAAAAACCTGGAGCACTAAAAAGCCTGAAATAATATTTCTATTACCACCACTGCCTACCCCTTCGGGAAAATCAGACGTGATGATGTGTTATCGAGTATTTGGAGTCGGTGCCAATCTTGGTATGCCTACCTACTATAAAAGTAAGAAGATAGATTGGCTCCGACCCCAGATACTCGATAACACATCATCATGCCTGATTTTCCCGAAGGTTTTTTTGAAGTCGGTTTTTATTTTTTTATAAAAATAATTTTATTTCATGATTTTTAGTGGCGCCATACAAACTTTATCACCCCAAATTATCCCATTGGGCGGTGACTTTTACAAGATTCCAAAATAAAATTTTCTTAATTTATTATATGGAGTATACATACTATGTTTCAAGTCAATCGGACACAAATATATTTTTCTACCGTACTTCTACCTCTAGTTTCCCCCTTTGGGGGTTGATTTCCGAAATGATTTTATTACGGGACCAAAACGACTTAGTCATCTACCAAATAACAGTTTAAAAAGAAAAATTGGTTCATAAACGTCAGAGATAAACGGTAACTCTCCATACAAACTTCAACACGTCGTTTTACCCCATTGGGGGGCGATTATTCCAAAATCCTGAAACATGAGTTTCATTATTTCTTATGCAAAATATATATAGTATATTAAATTTCAAGTCATTCGGACAAGATTTTTTTTTCAGACGACCTTCACCCCCCAAAATTACCCCCTTAGGGGTTGATTCTAGGAATTATTTTTGTATGGGACCAACTTGGAGCTACGATCTACCGAACAGCAAAATAATTTTTCAAATCGGTGAACATACATAAAAAATAAATAAAAAAAAACATACATACAGTCGAACATAGAACCTCCTCCTTTTTTGAAGTCGGTTAAAAAGGAATATTAAGTAAGGTACCTTCATATTCAAATTTAGCATACCCTGTGATTATACATTTATTTACCTTATTTAATAGTTTATAAAGACACTCCAAAGTATTATGTACGTGTCTGTACTCATTACAACGCTGTCAGTTGAAATAGGATGGCTTGAAGTACGGAGCGTTCGCTTGTTTCTATAAATTCCAATTCCGTCAGTTAACCACCGAAAGCGCTTCATGATGGTTATTTATTAATAATATTTAACCGACTTCATTTAATTATAAGGTTTACATAGCTGATTGGTACGCGTATATTTGAAGTAGGGCACTAATTTTTGGATATTAAATTTCAAGTCATTCGGACAAGATTTTTTTTTCAGACGACCTTCACCCCCCAAAATTACCCCCTTAGGGGTTGATTCTAGGAATTATTTCTGTATGGGACCAACTTGGAGCTACGATCTACCGAACAGCAAAATAATTTTTCGAATCGGTTCATAAATGCCGGAGAAATCGGTGAACATGCATACATACATACATACAGCCGAACATAGAACCTCCTCCTTTTTTGAAGTCGGTTAAAAAGTAATCGGAACATAAGGAACTCGTGTATTTAGGGTTTAAATAATTTCACCGCGAGATAGCAATAAAATCGTAATAAATCGTAAATTCCTTGGAGTAGGCTTACGATCATTATAGAAATGCTTAGGATCAATAAGAAATACAAGCTAGCACTAACATTTGGTTTCTAGGTTTCCCAGTGTAAGAGCTAGGTGCTATTTTAGTTGTTTAAGAAAAATCTTAAAACACCCGAACCTTTCTGGTCAATGTGTATCCTTAGGGGCGCTATTAGGTTTAGGTCTAGGTTTAGGTTTCAGTAGGAGGGACAGGGACAGGGACAGGGACAGGGACAGGGACAGGGACAGGGACAGGGACAGGGACAGGGACAGGGACAGGGACAGGGACAGGGACAGGGACAGGGACAGGGACAGGGACAGGGACAGGGACAGGGACAGGGACAGGGACAGGGAGAGTGTATTTATAAACTATTAAATAAGGTAAATAAATGTATAATCACAGGGTATGCTTATTTTGAATATGAAGGTACCTTACTTAATATTCCTTTTTAACCGACTTCAAAAAAGGAGGAGGTTCTATGTTCGACTGTATGTATGTTTTTTTTTTTTTTTTTTTTTTTTGTGTATGTTCACCGATTTGAAAAATTATTTTGCTGTTCGTTAGATCGTAGCTCCAAGTTGGTCCCATAAAAAAATAATTCCTAGAATCAAACCCTAAGGGGGTAATGTTGGGGGTGAGGTCGTCTGAAAAAAAAATTTTTGTTCGATTGACTTGAAACTTAATATGTATATTTAGCATAAGAAATAATGAAACATATGTTTCAGGATTTTAGAAAAATCCCCCCCCCCCCCTAAGGGGTAAAACGAGGTGTTGAAGTTTGTATGGAGAGTAACCGTTTATCTCTAACGTTTATGAACCAATTTTTCTTTTTAAACTGTTATTTGGTAGGTGACTAAGTTGTTTTGGTCCCATAAAAAAATCATTTCGGAAATCTACCCCCAAAGGGGGAAACTAGGGGTAGAAGTACGGTAGAAAAATATATTTGTGTCCGATTAACTTGACACTTAGTATGTATACTCCATATAATAAACTAAGAAACTTTTGTTTTGGAATCTTGGAAAAGTCACCCCCCAAAGGGGTCATTTGGGGTGATAGTTTGTATGGCGCCACTAAAAATCATGAAATAAAATTATTTTTATAAAAAAATAAAAACCGACTTCAAAAAACCTGGAGCACTAAAAAGCCTGAAATAATATTTCTATTACCACCACTGCCTACCCCTTCGGGAAAATCAGACGTGATGATGTGTTATCGAGTATTTGGAGTCTGTGCCAATCTTGGTATGCCTACCTACTATAAAAGTAAGAAGATAGATTGGCTCCGACCCCAGATACTCGATAACACATCATCATGCCTGATTTTCCCGAAGGTTTTTTTGAAGTCGGTTTTTATTTTTTTATAAAAATAATTTTATTTCATGATTTTTAGTGGCGCCATACAAACTTTATCACCCCAAATTATCCCATTGGGCGGTGACTTTTACAAGATTCCAAAATAAAATTTTCTTAATTTATTATATGGAGTATACATACTATGTTTCAAGTCAATCGGACACAAATATATTTTTCTACCGTACTTCTACCTCTAGTTTCCCCCTTTGGGGGTTGATTTCCGAAATGATTTTTTTACGGGACCAAAACGACTTAGTCATCTACCAAATAACAGTTTAAAAAGAAAAATTGGTTCATAAACGTCAGAGATAAACGGTAACTCTCCATACAAACTTCAACACGTCGTTTTACCCCATAGGGGGGCCATTATTCCAAAATCCTGAAACATGAGTTTCATTATTTCTTATGCAAAATATATATAGTATATTAAATTTCAAGTCATTCGGACAAGATTTTTTTTTCAGACGACCTTCACCCCCCAAAATTACCCCCTTAGGGGTTGATTCTAGGAATTATTTTTGTATGGGACCAACTTGGAGCTACGATCTACCGAACAGCAAAATAATTTTTCAAATCGGTGAACATACATAAAAAATAAATAAAAAAAAACATACATACAGTCGAACATAGAACCTCCTCCTTTTTTGAAGTCGGTTAAAAAGGAATATTAAGTAAGGTACCTTCATATTCAAATTTAGCATACCCTGTGATTATACATTTATTTACCTTATTAAATAGTTTATAAAGACACTCCAAAGTATTATGTACGTGTCTGTACTCATTACAACGCTGTCAGTTGAAATAGGATGGCTTGAAGTACGGAGCGTTCGCTTGTTTCTATAAATTCCAATTCCGTCAGTTAACCACCGAAAGCGCTTCATGATGGTTATTTATTAATAATATTTAACCGACTTCATTTAATTATAAGGTTTACATAGCTGATTGGTACGCGTATATTTGAAGTAGGGCACTAATTTTTGTATATTAAATTTCAAGTCATTCGGACAAGATTTTTTTTTCAGACGACCTTCACCCCCCAAAATTACCCCCTTAGGGGTTGATTCTAGGAATTATTTTTGTATGGGACCAACTTGGAGCTACGATCTACCGAACAGCAAAATAATTTTTCGAATCGGTTCATAAATGCCGGAGAAATCGGTGAACATGCATACATACATACATACAGCCGAACATAGAACCTCCTCCTTTTTTGAAGTCGGTTAAAAAGTAATCGGAACATAAGGAACTCGTGTATTTAGGGTTTAAATAATTTCACCGCGAGATAGCAATAAAATCGTAATAAATCGTAAATTCCTTGGAGTAGGCTTACGATCATTATAGAAATGCTTAAAATCAATAAGAAATACAAGCTAGCACTAACATTTGGTTTCTAGGTTTCCCAGTGTAAGAGCTAGGTGCTATTTTAGTTGTTTAAGAAAAATCTTAAAACACCCGAACCTTTCTGGTCAATGTGTATCCTTAGGGGCGCTATTAGGTTTAGGTCTAGGTTTAGGTTTCAGTAGGAGGGACAGGGACAGGGACAGGGACAGGGACAGGGACAGGGACAGGGACAGGGACAGGGACAGGGACAGGGACAGGGACAGGGACAGGGACAGGGACAGGGACAGGGACAGGGACAGGGACAGGGACAGGGACAGGGACAGGGACAGGGACAGGGACAGGGACAGGGACAGGGACAGGGACAGGGACAGGGACAGGGACAGGGACAGGGACAGGGACAGGGACAGGGAGAGTGTATTTATAAACTATTAAATAAGGTAAATAAATGTATAATCACAGGGTATGCTTATTTTGAATATGAAGGTACCTTACTTAATATTCCTTTTTAACCGACTTCAAAAAAGGAGGAGGTTCTATGTTCGACTGTATGTATGTTTTTTTTTTTTTTTTTTTTTATGTATGTTCACCGATTTTAAAAATTATTTTGCTGTTCGGTAGATCGTAGCTCCAAGTTGGTCCCATAAAAAAATAATTCCTAGAATCAAACCCTAAGGGGGTAATGTTGGGGGTGAAGGTCGTCTGAAAAAAAAATTTTTGTTCGATTGACTTGAAACTTAATATGTATATTTAGCATAAGAAATAATGAAACATATGTTTCAGGATTTTAGAAAAATCCCCCCCCCCCCCCCCCTAAGGGGTAAAACGAGGTGTTGAAGTTTGTATGGAGAGTAACCGTTTATCTCTAACGTTTATGAACCAATTTTTCTTTTTAAACTGTTATTTGGTAGGTGACTAAGTTGTTTTGGTCCCATAAAAAAATCATTTCGGAAATCTACCCCCAAAGGGGGAAACTAGGGGTAGAAGTACGGTAGAAAAATATATTTGTGTCCGATTAACTTGACACTTAGTATGTATACTCCATATAATAAACTAAGAAACTTTTGTTTTGGAATCTTGGAAAAGTCACCCCCCAAAGGGGTCATTTGGGGTGATAGTTTGTATGGCGCCACTAAAAATCATGAAATAAAATTATTTTTATAAAAAAATAAAAACCGACTTCAAAAAACCTGGAGCACTAAAAAGCCTGAAATAATATTTCTATTACCACCACTGCCTACCCCTTCGGGAAAATCAGACGTGATGATGTGTTATCGAGTATTTGGAGTCGGTGCCAATCTTGGTATGCCTACCTACTATAAAAGTAAGAAGATAGATTGGCTCCGACCCCAGATACTCGATAACACATCATCATGCCTGATTTTCCCGAAGGTTTTTTTGAAGTCGGTTTTTATTTTTTTATAAAAATAATTTTATTTCATGATTTTTAGTGGCGCCATACAAACTTTATCACCCCAAATTATCCCATTGGGCGGTGACTTTTACAAGATTCCAAAATAAAATTTTCTTAATTTATTATATGGAGTATACATACTATGTTTCAAGTCAATCGGACACAAATATATTTTTCTACCGTACTTCTACCTCTAGTTTCCCCCTTTGGGGGTTGATTTCCGAAATGATTTTTTTACGGGACCAAAACGACTTAGTCATCTACCAAATAACAGTTTAAAAAGAAAAATTGGTTCATAAACGTCAGAGATAAACGGTAACTCTCCATACAAACTTCAACACGTCGTTTTACCCCATTGGGGGGCGATTATTCCAAAATCCTGAAACATGAGTTTCATTATTTCTTATGCAAAATATATATAGTATATTAAATTTCAAGTCATTCGGACAAGATTTTTTTTTCAGACGACCTTCACCCCCCAAAATTACCCCCTTAGGGGTTGATTCTAGGAATTATTTTTGTATGGGACCAACTTGGAGCTACGATCTACCGAACAGCAAAATAATTTTTCAAATCGGTGAACATACATAAAAAATAAATAAAAAAAAACATACATACAGTCGAACATAGAACCTCCTCCTTTTTTGAAGTCGGTTAAAAAGGAATATTAAGTAAGGTACCTTCATATTCAAATTTAGCATACCCTGTGATTATACATTTATTTACCTTATTTAATAGTTTATAAAGACACTCCAAAGTATTATGTACGTGTCTGTACTCATTACAACGCTGTCAGTTGAAATAGGATGGCTTGAAGTACGGAGCGTTCGCTTGTTTCTATAAATTCCAATTCCGTCAGTTAACCACCGAAAGCGCTTCATGATGGTTATTTATTAATAATATTTAACCGACTTCATTTAATTATAAGGTTAACATAGCTGATTGGTACGCGTATATTTGAAGTAGGGCACTAATTTTTGTATATTAAATTTCAAGTCATTCGGACAAGATTTTTTTTTCAGACGACCTTCACCCCCCAAAATTACCCCCTTAGGGGTTGATTCTAGGAATTATTTTTGTATGGGACCAACTTGGAGCTACGATCTACCGAACAGCAAAATAATTTTTCGAATCGGTTCATAAATGCCGGAGAAATCGGTGAACATGCATACATACATACATACAGCCGAACATAGAACCTCCTCCTTTTTTGAAGTCGGTTAAAAAGTAATCGGAACATAAGGAACTCGTGTATTTAGGGTTTAAATAATTTCACCGCGAGATAGCAATAAAATCGTAATAAATCGTAAATTCCTTGGAGTAGGCTTACGATCATTATAGAAATGCTTAGGATCAATAAGAAATACAAGCTAGCACTAACATTTGGTTTCTAGGTTTCCCAGTGTAAGAGCTAGGTGCTATTTTAGTTGTTTAAGAAAAATCTTAAAACACCCGAACCTTTCTGGTCAATGTGTATCCTTAGGGGCGCTATTAGGTTTAGGTCTAGGTTTAGGTTTCAGTAGGAGGGACAGGGACAGGGACAGGGACAGGGACAGGGACAGGGACAGGGACAGGGACAGGGACAGGGACAGGGACAGGGACAGGGACAGGGACAGGGACAGGGACAGGGACAGGGACAGGGACAGGGACAGGGACAGGGACAGGGACAGGGAGAGTGTATTTATAAACTATTAAATAAGGTAAATAAATGTATAATCACAGGGTATGCTTATTTTGAATATGAAGGTACCTTACTTAATATTCCTTTTTAACCGACTTCAAAAAAGGAGGAGGTTCTATGTTCGACTGTATGTATGTTTTTTTTTTTTTTTTTTTTTTTGTGTATGTTCACCGATTTGAAAAATTATTTTGCTGTTCGGTAGATCGTAGCTCCAAGTTGGTCCCATAAAAAAATAATTCCTAGAATCAAACCCTAAGGGGGTAATGTTGGGGGTGAAGGTCGTCTGAAAAAAAAATTTTTGTTCGATTGACTTGAAACTTAATATGTATATTTAGCATAAGAAATAATGAAACATATGTTTCAGGATTTTAGAAAAATCCCCCCCCCCCCCCCCCCCTAAGGGGTAAAACGAGGTGTTGAAGTTTGTATGGAGAGTAACCGTTTATCTCTAACGTTTATGAACCAATTTTTCTTTTTAAACTGTTATTTGGTAGGTGACTAAGTTGTTTTGGTCCCATAAAAAAATCATTTCGGAAATCTACCCCCAAAGGGGGAAACTAGGGGTAGAAGTACGGTAGAAAAATATATTTGTGTCCGATTAACTTGACACTTAGTATGTATACTCCATATAATAAACTAAGAAACTTTTGTTTTGGAATCTTGGAAAAGTCACCCCCCAAAGGGGTCATTTGGGGTGATAGTTTGTATGGCGCCACTAAAAATCATGAAATAAAATTATTTTTATAAAAAAATAAAAACCGACTTCAAAAAACCTGGAGCACTAAAAAGCCTGAAATAATATTTCTATTACCACCACTGCCTACCCCTTCGGGAAAATCAGACGTGATGATGTGTTATCGAGTATTTGGAGTCGGTGCCAATCTTGGTATGCCTACCTACTATAAAAGTAAGAAGATAGATTGGCTCCGACCCCAGATACTCGATAACACATCATCATGCCTGATTTTCCCGAAGGTTTTTTTGAAGTCGGTTTTTATTTTTTTATAAAAATAATTTTATTTCATGATTTTTAGTGGCGCCATACAAACTTTATCACCCCAAATTATCCCATTGGGCGGTGACTTTTACAAGATTCCAAAATAAAATTTTCTTAATTTATTATATGGAGTATACATACTATGTTTCAAGTCAATCGGACACAAATATATTTTTCTACCGTACTTCTACCTCTAGTTTCCCCCTTTGGGGGTTGATTTCCGAAATGATTTTTTTACGGGACCAAAACGACTTAGTCATCTACCAAATAACAGTTTAAAAAAAAAAATTGGTTCATAAACGTCAGAGATAAACGGTAACTCTCCATACAAACTTCAACACGTCGTTTTACCCCATTGGGGGGCGATTATTCCAAAATCCTGAAACATGAGTTTCATTATTTCTTATGCAAAATATATATAGTATATTAAATTTCAAGTCATTCGGACAAGATTTTTTTTTCAGACGACCTTCACCCCCACATTACCCCCTTAGGGTTTGATTCTAGGAATTATTTTTTTATGGGACCAACTTGGAGCTACGATCTACCGAACAGCAAAATAATTTTTCAAATCGGTGAACATACATAAAAAATAAATAAAAAAAAACATACATACAGTCGAACATAGAACCTCCTCCTTTTTTGAAGTCGGTTAAAAAGGAATATTAAGTAAGGTACCTTCATATTCAAATTTAGCATACCCTGTGATTATACATTTATTTACCTTATTAAATAGTTTATAAAGACACTCCAAAGTATTATGTACGTGTCTGTACTCATTACAACGCTGTCAGTTGAAATAGGATGGCTTGAAGTACGGAGCGTTCGCTTGTTTCTATAAATTCCAATTCCGTCAGTTAACCACCGAAAGCGCTTCATGATGGTTATTTATTAATAATATTTAACCGACTTCATTTAATTATAAGGTTTACATAGCTGATTGGTACGCGTATATTTGAAGTAGGGCACTAATTTTTGTATATTAAATTTCAAGTCATTCGGACAAGATTTTTTTTTCAGACGACCTTCACCCCCCAAAATTACCCCCTTAGGGGTTGATTCTAGGAATTATTTTTGTATGGGACCAACTTGGAGCTACGATCTACCGAACAGCAAAATAATTTTTCGAATCGGTTCATAAATGCCGGAGAAATCGGTGAACATGCATACATACATACATACAGCCGAACATAGAACCTCCTCCTTTTTTGAAGTCGGTTAAAAAGTAATCGGAACATAAGGAACTCGTGTATTTAGGGTTTAAATAATTTCACCGCGAGATAGCAATAAAATCGTAATAAATCGTAAATTCCTTGGAGTAGGCTTACGATCATTATAGAAATGCTTAGGATCAATAAGAAATACAAGCTAGCACTAACATTTGGTTTGTAGGTTTCCCAGTGTAAGAGCTAGGTGCTATTTTAGTTGTTTAAGAAAAATCTTAAAACACCCGAACCTTTCTGGTCAATGTGTATCCTTAGGGGCGCTATTAGGTTTAGGTCTAGGTTTAGGTTTCAGTAGGAGGGACAGGGACAGGGACAGGGACAGGGACAGGGACAGGGACAGGGACAGAGGCAGAGGCAGAGGCAGAGGCAGAGGCAGAGGCAGAGGCAGAGGCAGAGGCAGAGGCAGAGGCAGAGGCAGAGGCAGAGGCAGAGGCAGAGGCAGAGGCAGAGGCAGAGGCAGAGGCAGAGGCAGAGGCAGAGGCAGAGGCAGAGGCAGAGGCAGAGGCAGAGGCAGAGGCAGAGGCAGAGGCAGAGGCAGAGGCAGAGGCAGAGGCAGAGGCAGAGGCAGAGGCAGAGGCAGAGGCAGAGGCAGAGGCAGAGGCAGAGGCAGAGGCAGAGGCAGAGGCAGAGGCAGAGGCAGAGGCAGAGGCAGAGGCAGAGGCAGAGGCAGAGGCAGAGGCAGAGGCAGAGGCAGAGGCAGAGGCAGAGGCAGAGGCAGAGGCAGAGGCAGAGGCAGAGGCAGAGGCAGAGGCAGAGGCAGAGGCAGAGGCAGAGGCAGAGGCAGAGGCAGAGGCAGAGGCAGAGGCAGAGGCAGAGGCAGAGGCAGAGGCAGAGGCAGAGGCAGAGGCAGAGACAGAGACAGAGACAGAGACAGAGACAGAGACAGAGACAGAGACAGAGACAGAGACAGAGACAGAGACAGAGACAGAGACAGAGACAGAGACAGAGACAGAGACAGAGACAGAGACAGAGACAGAGACAGAGACAGAGACAGAGACAGAGACAGAGACAGAGACAGAGACAGAGACAGAGACAGAGACAGAGACAGAGACAGAGACAGAGACAGAGACAGAGACAGAGACAGAGACAGAGACAGAGACAGAGACAGAGACAGAGACAGAGACAGAGACAGAGACAGAGACAGAGACAGAGACAGAGACAGAGACAGAGACAGAGACAGAGACAGAGACAGAGACAGAGACAGAGACAGAGACAGAGACAGAGACAGAGACAGAGACAGAGACAGAGACAGAGACAGAGACAGAGACAGAGACAGAGACAGAGACAGAGACAGAGACAGAGACAGAGACAGAGACAGAGACAGAGACAGAGACAGAGACAGAGACAGAGACAGAGACAGAGACAGAGACAGAGACAGAGACAGAGACAGAGACAGAGACAGAGACAGAGACAGAGACAGAGACAGAGACAGAGACAGAGACAGAGACAGAGACAGAGACAGAGACAGAGACAGAGACAGAGACAGAGACAGAGACAGAGACAGAGACAGAGACAGAGACAGAGACAGAGACAGAGACAGAGACAGAGACAGAGACAGAGACAGAGACAGAGACAGAGACAGAGACAGAGACAGAGACAGAGACAGAGACAGAGACAGAGACAGAGACAGAGACAGAGACAGAGACAGAGACAGAGACAGAGACAGAGACAGAGACAGAGACAGAGACAGAGACAGAGACAGAGACAGAGGCAGAGGCAGAGGCAGAGGCAGAGGCAGAGGCAGAGGCAGAGGCAGAGGCAGAGGCAGAGGCAGAGGCAGAGGCAGAGGCAGAGGCAGAGGCAGAGGCAGAGGCAGAGGCAGAGGCAGAGGCAGAGGCAGAGGCAGAGGCAGAGGCAGAGGCAGAGGCAGAGGCAGAGGCAGAGGCAGAGGCAGAGGCAGAGGCAGAGGCAGAGGCAGAGGCAGAGGCAGAGGCAGAGGCAGAGGCAGAGGCAGAGGCAGAGGCAGAGGCAGAGGCAGAGGCAGAGGCAGAGGCAGAGGCAGAGGCAGAGGCAGAGGCAGAGGCAGAGGCAGAGGCAGAGGCAGAGGCAGAGGCAGAGGCAGAGGCAGAGGCAGAGGCAGAGGCAGAGGCAGAGGCAGAGGCAGAGGCAGAGGCAGAGGCAGAGGCAGAGGCAGAGGCAGAGGCAGAGGCAGAGGCAGAGGCAGAGGCAGAGGCAGAGGCAGAGGCAGAGGCAGAGGCAGAGGCAGAGGCAGAGGCAGAGGCAGAGGCAGAGGCAGAGGCAGAGGCAGAGGCAGAGGCAGAGGCAGAGGCAGAGGCAGAGGCAGAGGCAGAGGCAGAGGCAGAGGCAGAGGCAGAGGCAGAGGCAGAGGCAGAGGCAGAGGCAGAGGCAGAGGCAGAGGCAGAGGCAGAGGCAGAGGCAGAGGCAGAGGCAGAGGCAGAGGCAGAGGCAGAGGCAGAGGCAGAGGCAGAGGCAGAGGCAGAGGCAGAGGCAGAGGCAGAGGCAGAGGCAGAGGCAGAGGCAGAGGCAGAGGCAGAGGCAGAGGCAGAGGCAGAGGCAGAGGCAGAGGCAGAGGCAGAGGCAGAGGCAGAGGCAGAGGCAGAGGCAGAGGCAGAGGCAGAGGCAGAGGCAGAGGCAGAGGCAGAGGCAGAGGCAGAGGCAGAGGCAGAGGCAGAGGCAGAGGCAGAGGCAGAGGCAGAGGCAGAGGCAGAGGCAGAGGCAGAGGCAGAGGCAGAGGCAGAGGCAGAGGCAGAGGCAGAGGCAGAGGCAGAGGCAGAGGCAGAGGCAGAGGCAGAGGCAGAGGCAGAGGCAGAGGCAGAGGCAGAGGCAGAGGCAGAGGCAGAGGCAGAGGCAGAGGCAGAGGCAGAGGCAGAGGCAGAGGCAGAGGCAGAGGCAGAGGCAGAGGCAGAGGCAGAGGCAGAGGCAGAGGCAGAGGCAGAGGCAGAGGCAGAGGCAGAGGCAGAGGCAGAGGCAGAGGCAGAGGCAGAGGCAGAGGCAGAGGCAGAGGCAGAGGCAGAGGCAGAGGCAGAGGCAGAGGCAGAGGCAGAGGCAGAGGCAGAGGCAGAGGCAGAGGCAGAGGCAGAGGCAGAGGCAGAGGCAGAGGCAGAGGCAGAGGCAGAGGCAGAGGCAGAGGCAGAGGCAGAGGCAGAGGCAGAGGCAGAGGCAGAGGCAGAGGCAGAGGCAGAGGCAGAGGCAGAGGCAGAGGCAGAGGCAGAGGCAGAGGCAGAGGCAGAGGCAGAGGCAGAGGCAGAGGCAGAGGCAGAGGCAGAGGCAGAGGCAGAGGCAGAGGCAGAGGCAGAGGCAGAGGCAGAGGCAGAGGCAGAGGCAGAGGCAGAGGCAGAGGCAGAGGCAGAGGCAGAGGCAGAGGCAGAGGCAGAGGCAGAGGCAGAGGCAGAGGCAGAGGCAGAGGCAGAGGCAGAGGCAGAGGCAGAGGCAGAGGCAGAGGCAGAGGCAGAGGCAGAGGCAGAGGCAGAGGCAGAGGCAGAGGCAGAGGCAGAGGCAGAGGCAGAGGCAGAGGCAGAGGCAGAGGCAGAGGCAGAGGCAGAGGCAGAGGCAGAGGCAGAGGCAGAGGCAGAGGCAGAGGCAGAGGCAGAGGCAGAGGCAGAGGCAGAGGCAGAGGCAGAGGCAGAGGCAGAGGCAGAGGCAGAGGCAGAGGCAGAGGCAGAGGCAGAGGCAGAGGCAGAGGCAGAGGCAGAGGCAGAGGCAGAGGCAGAGGCAGAGGCAGAGGCAGAGGCAGAGGCAGAGGCAGAGGCAGAGGCAGAGGCAGAGGCAGAGGCAGAGGCAGAGGCAGAGGCAGAGGCAGAGGCAGAGGCAGAGGCAGAGGCAGAGGCAGAGGCAGAGGCAGAGGCAGAGGCAGAGGCAGAGGCAGAGGCAGAGGCAGAGGCAGAGGCAGAGGCAGAGGCAGAGGCAGAGGCAGAGGCAGAGGCAGAGGCAGAGGCAGAGGCAGAGGCAGAGGCAGAGGCAGAGGCAGAGGCAGAGGCAGAGGCAGAGGCAGAGGCAGAGGCAGAGGCAGAGGCAGAGGCAGAGGCAGAGGCAGAGGCAGAGGCAGAGGCAGAGGCAGAGGCAGAGGCAGAGGCAGAGGCAGAGGCAGAGGCAGAGGCAGAGGCAGAGGCAGAGGCAGAGGCAGAGGCAGAGGCAGAGGCAGAGGCAGAGGCAGAGGCAGAGGCAGAGGCAGAGGCAGAGGCAGAGGCAGAGGCAGAGGCAGAGGCAGAGGCAGAGGCAGAGGCAGAGGCAGAGGCAGAGGCAGAGGCAGAGGCAGAGGCAGAGGCAGAGGACAGAGGCAGAGACAGAGACAGAGACAGAGACAGGGACAGGGACAGGGACAGGGACAGGGACAGGGACAGGGACAGGGACAGGGACAGGGACAGGGACAGGGACAGGGACAGGGACAGGGACAGGGACAGGGACAGGGACAGGGACAGGGACAGGGACAGGGACAGGGACAGGGACAGGGACAGGGACAGGGACAGGGACAGGGACAGGGACAGGGACAGAGACAGGGACAGGGACAGGGACAGGGACAGGGACAGGGACAGGGACAGGGACAGGGACAGGGACAGGGACAGGGACAGGGACAGGGACAGGGACAGGGACAGGGACAGGGACAGAGGCAGAGACAGAGACAGGGACAGGGACAGGGACAGGGACAGGGACAGGGACAGGGACAGGGACAGGGACAGGGACAGGGACAGGGACAGGGACAGGGGCAGAGACAGAGACAGGGACAGGGACAGGGACAGGGACAGGGACAGAGGCAGAGGCAGAGGCAGAGGCAGAGGCAGAGGCAGAGGCAGAGGCAGAGGCAGAGGCAGAGGCAGAGGCAGAGGCAGAGACAGAGACAGAGACAGAGACAGAGACAGAGACAGAGACAGAGACAGAGACAGAGACAGAGACAGAGACAGAGACAGAGACAGAGACAGAGACAGAGACAGAGACAGAGACAGAGACAGAGACAGAGACAGAGACAGAGACAGAGACAGAGACAGAGACAGAGACAGAGACAGAGACAGAGACAGAGACAGAGACAGAGACAGAGACAGAGACAGAGACAGAGACAGAGACAGAGACAGAGACAGAGACAGAGACAGAGACAGAGACAGAGACAGAGACAGAGACAGAGACAGAGACAGAGACAGAGACAGAGACAGAGACAGAGACAGAGACAGAGACAGAGACAGAGACAGAGACAGAGACAGAGACAGAGACAGAGACAGAGACAGAGACAGAGACAGAGACAGAGACAGAGACAGAGACAGAGACAGAGACAGAGACAGAGACAGAGACAGAGACAGAGACAGAGACAGAGACAGAGACAGAGACAGAGACAGAGACAGAGACAGAGACAGAGACAGAGACAGAGACAGAGACAGAGACAGAGACAGAGACAGAGACAGAGACAGAGACAGAGACAGAGACAGAGACAGAGACAGAGACAGAGACAGAGACAGAGACAGAGACAGAGACAGAGACAGAGACAGAGACAGAGACAGAGACAGAGACAGAGACAGAGACAGAGACAGAGACAGAGACAGAGACAGAGACAGAGACAGAGACAGAGACAGAGACAGAGACAGAGACAGAGACAGAGACAGAGACAGAGACAGAGACAGAGACAGAGACAGAGACAGAGACAGAGACAGAGACAGAGACAGAGACAGAGACAGAGACAGAGACAGAGACAGAGACAGAGACAGAGACAGAGACAGAGACAGAGACAGAGACAGAGACAGAGACAGAGACAGAGACAGAGACAGAGACAGAGACAGAGACAGAGACAGAGACAGAGACAGAGACAGAGACAGAGACAGAGACAGAGACAGAGACAGAGACAGAGACAGAGACAGAGACAGAGACAGAGACAGAGACAGAGACAGAGACAGAGACAGAGACAGAGACAGAGACAGAGACAGAGACAGAGACAGAGACAGAGACAGAGACAGAGACAGAGACAGAGACAGAGACAGAGACAGAGACAGAGACAGAGACAGAGACAGAGACAGAGACAGAGACAGAGACAGAGACAGAGACAGAGACAGAGACAGAGACAGAGACAGAGACAGAGACAGAGACAGAGACAGAGACAGAGACAGAGACAGAGACAGAGACAGAGACAGAGACAGAGACAGAGACAGAGACAGAGACAGAGACAGAGACAGAGACAGAGACAGAGACAGAGACAGAGACAGAGACAGAGACAGAGACAGAGACAGAGACAGAGACAGAGACAGAGACAGAGACAGAGACAGAGACAGAGACAGAGACAGAGACAGAGACAGAGACAGAGACAGAGACAGAGACAGAGACAGAGACAGAGACAGAGACAGAGACAGAGACAGAGACAGAGACAGAGACAGAGACAGAGACAGAGACAGAGACAGAGACAGAGACAGAGACAGAGACAGAGACAGAGACAGAGACAGAGACAGAGACAGAGACAGAGACAGAGACAGAGACAGAGACAGAGACAGAGACAGAGACAGAGACAGAGACAGAGACAGAGACAGAGACAGAGACAGAGACAGAGACAGAGACAGAGACAGAGACAGAGACAGAGACAGAGACAGAGACAGAGACAGAGACAGAGACAGAGACAGAGACAGAGACAGAGACAGAGACAGAGACAGAGACAGAGACAGAGACAGAGACAGAGACAGAGACAGAGACAGAGACAGAGACAGAGACAGAGACAGAGACAGAGACAGAGACAGAGACAGAGACAGAGACAGAGACAGAGACAGAGACAGAGACAGAGACAGAGACAGAGACAGAGACAGAGACAGAGACAGAGACAGAGACAGAGACAGAGACAGAGACAGAGACAGAGACAGAGACAGAGACAGAGACAGAGACAGAGACAGAGACAGAGACAGAGACAGAGACAGAGACAGAGACAGAGACAGAGACAGAGACAGAGACAGAGACAGAGACAGAGACAGAGACAGAGACAGAGACAGAGACAGAGACAGAGACAGAGACAGAGACAGAGACAGAGACAGAGACAGAGACAGAGACAGAGACAGAGACAGAGACAGAGACAGAGACAGAGACAGAGACAGAGACAGAGACAGAGACAGAGACAGAGACAGAGACAGAGACAGAGACAGAGACAGAGACAGAGACAGAGACAGAGACAGAGACAGAGACAGAGACAGAGACAGAGACAGAGACAGAGACAGAGACAGAGACAGAGACAGAGACAGAGACAGAGACAGAGACAGAGACAGAGACAGAGACAGAGACAGAGACAGAGACAGAGACAGAGACAGAGACAGAGACAGAGACAGAGACAGAGACAGAGACAGAGACAGAGACAGAGACAGAGACAGAGACAGAGACAGAGACAGAGACAGAGACAGAGACAGAGACAGAGACAGAGACAGAGACAGAGACAGAGACAGAGACAGAGACAGAGACAGAGACAGAGACAGAGACAGAGACAGAGACAGAGACAGAGACAGAGACAGAGACAGAGACAGAGACAGAGACAGAGACAGAGACAGAGACAGAGACAGAGACAGAGACAGAGACAGAGACAGAGACAGAGACAGAGACAGAGACAGAGACAGAGACAGAGACAGGCACGCTTGCACTGCCTAGACGTCTCTGCATGAACCTTCGCACCATATGAAACTTTGACTGTGGCTATAGTTCGACGACACGGGTGGATTGAACTTAGGACCTACATAAACACGTAATTTTTTGCATTGAAAGCAAGTTCAACTAAAGAGTTAAACGATAAATATCGTAACAAAATTATCTAAACTAAATCCATTCAATAATATTACATGATATGTAGTATTAATTATTTCATTTTAAATTCTGTGTTCTCAGAACATTCTCACTATTCTCGTTGCGGAAACATTCTCGCGGGGAGAACATTCTCCCGTCCCATCTCTACACGTGGACCAACGCCTTAACCATTCGGCTAAGATGATCCCAAGTATCACAATCGAATTACTATACTAATTATGACACTGTAATGCCAATGATATCATAACAATGTTAGATGGCGCTACTGTGACTGGTACTATTAATTTAAAACTTATTTATGGGTCAAAAAAGTAGTTTGACATTTCTTTTTTTTGTCAACAATTTATGTTAAAGCTGTCATAATGATCACTCATGGTTAAAATGTTAGTTTTCTCTTTATATATTGTTTAATTTATGAGGTTTAAATAAAAACGTCTAAAATATCGAGTTTATTGTATGGGGACCCCCTTTATTTTTAAGTTTTATTTTATTTTTAGTGTTTGTTGTTGTAGCGGCAACAGAAATACACATTCTGTGATAATTTCATGTCTCTAGCTATTACCATTCTACCACTCTACATTACCACTCTAGCTATTTTCAAGGTGGTAGAGCCAAGCTGTAGCCAATTGACTGCAGCTCATAAACGGGCTGGCTCGACCGGGGTAGTACCACCCTCTCACAGAAGATCGGCGTAAAGCAGCTATTACAGCTGCGTTTCGTACGATGAGTAAGAGAGCCGTAAGCCCACCCCCCCTCCCCCTCCCTCCATCCCACTCCCCTTCAGGTCGGCAATGTGCGAGCAATACCTTTGGTATTGTAAGCATCTATAGGCTACGGTAACTGCTTAACATCAGGCGGGCCGTACGCTTTTTTGCCACCGCAGTCCCATAAAAAAAAAAAAAAAAAAAAAAAAAGATACAGCCCGCTGACAGACAGACGGACGGACAGACAGACAGACAGACAGACAGACAGACAGACAGACGGACAGCGTAGGCTTAGTAATAGGGTCCCGTTGGCACCCTTTGGGTACGGAACCCTAAAAACGAAACATATTTAAAAAAAAAAAATAGTATCTATACTCGATACCCAACAATACGTTTTCGGGTCGGACCACAGAGTAAAGACTAAAGAAAGTGGTGCCCTTATCAGATATTTGTATGAAATAAAACGTGGTCATTGTTTTTTCATTTTCATTTTACTATTTACCGGTAAATAGTTGAACTACTGGCTTCGTTTTATGTCGATGTTAGTACTAGGCCGACCACTCGGCCGACTTGCTTAGGGCCAGTCCCCTTAGTAGCTGGTCCATGGGTCGGACAGGGTTTTCTTAACATATTGTATAGTGAGACGTGGCTCGCCGTAGCGATACGCTCGTCCTGCCTTAATCGAACGCTATCATTTGCCTTGCTTCGTCTAGCCTAGTCATGAGACAGAACTAAAATATTTGATGTCACACTAATTGCTGAAGTTTCTCTGTTTACAGATTTCTTTGTTTTCCCCGAGCAGTGGGGCTACCGCGCACGCTATGCACCAGCAACAGCCTCGCGGATATGCACGAGACTTGTGGACGCGGCCAATGACCATTAATGGCTGCGTCTACATCAGGAACATGCCACGCCCGACTCAGTTTTGACTCAGTGTTGACGTCGGAACGCATAGACATAATGCCATAGCATGTAATCTAGACGTAGAACTTATGAATCATTAACATAAACCTTTTAGCGTTACAGCCAAAGAATATCGTGACAAATTTTGCGCCACGTTATATTATTTAAAGGAATGAATAACCGCAGAAAAGTAACCCATCAAATAAATGGAGCCAACGAAAGTCCAGCCAGACTGTAGGACAGTTAAAGTCAAGGTTCGTATGATGGATGGGTCTGTTCTAGTCGACTCATCGAATCTAAGCCACCCCAAACCAACAGTTAGGATTGATGACGTAATATCGTGTTTCATTTAAATTTTATTCTGAAAGCTTGTTTAATTTTGTATTTTTATATTATTGTTGCCATCGGCACAAAAAATGTTCTACTTCAGATTAAAAAGTAAAAACATGCTAGGTGCTGGCTGGTTTTCCACGAAAAATCTAGAAATGCCTTTTATTATTAGAATTCTTTTTAACTTTTATTAGCGTTCTAAAATAGTTTGAATGTTTTTATGTTAGTATCAAAACTCAAATCGGCAAAGAGGTCGAATTAAATCGATGAAATAAAACAATAGGTATTTAGGCAAACTTTGTTCTAGAATTCGGATGAAAGGACAAGATATCTAGCTGCTCTAAACCTAAAATGGATTTTCGTGGTTTTTAGTGTCGGCTCTAAAACAGTTAATCACTGACAGTCTACAATATTGTAACTAGTCTAATACAAAATAATTTATTCGGTAAGAACACGAACTAAAATCCTTATAAATTAAAGTAGTATTTAGGTAATATGATTTTATTTCGTACGCGTGGAAGAACAACAAATGTTTGTTAATGTTTGCTAAAATAAAAGTAGCTGTTACTGCTTATAGCATCAGCTATCAGTCTGCCAGTGCAAGTCCCGTCAAAATGGTCCAGCCGTTTCGGAGATTAGCCCGAATGAACAGATAGAAAGACCAAAAATTTTAAATTTGAATATTTGTATATAATTTCATATGCGATACGTAAAAGGCTATTTGACATTACAAACTGTCAATTTTATTTATTTGTATACAGATTAAAAGCTCATATCTTAGAAATACAAGATAAATGTCGGTAAGATAAAACAGTGCATTTTGTAGTACATTAGTCAATGTCCGGTCGCGGTGCTGTCAGTGACAACTGACAAACGATCTCGGACACGATGATACTGTCAGTGGACATTCGGGGATGACCGTGATCGTTGGGCTTCCGGCTCTCTCACTCATCATACGAAACGCAACTGCTACTTTACGCCAACAGTTCTACTATTGATAGACCTTGTTTAAGGTAATTGGCTACATTAATAGACCATTTTCCAGATTTTTTTAAATTTGTTCGATTTGGGCACATTAATTATTATCCCTCGGGATTAGGTATAGTCAGTTCCTGTATACACGGCGATAAGGTTCACCATCTGTCACGTTGGGTTCTGACTATCTGGTGAAACGTGGGCTTTGAGTTGGTTAATATCTCCACAATGTGGTGGTGTATGACCACTCAAGCCTCTGACTACTCCCGAATGGGGATAAAAGTCGTAACGTTACATAATAGCGTTATGTGTGGCCGCATTCAAGTCCTCCCTCGTGCAGGCGTTCGGGCACAAGGGACACTCCAGCAACTACTCAGTTATCGCCTTTTCACTTCCAAACCATGTTATGAAACGGGTAAGTCATGTATTTCAGAGAATAATAAAGACGCGGTGAATATCTATCGCTACGAACTATTTATAGTATTTACATCAATGTTTCAATTGGTTTCGTTCATCCTGTGTCAATTATATACGAAACCAATTGAAACATTGACAAAAAGTTACGCAATCGCCCCGCTCGACGCCATTTTTAACCCCCGACGAAAAACGAGGGGTGTTATAAGTTTGACGTGTGTATCTGTGTATCTGTGTATCCGTGTATCTGTGTGTCTGTCTGTGGCATCATAGCGTCTGAACGGATGGACCGATTTGGATTTAGTTTTTTTTGTTTGAAAGGTGGGTTAATCGAGAGTATTCTGAGCTATGTTTCAAGAAAATCTGCTCAGCCGTTTGAAGACCATCAGCTCTTTTCTAGTTGATGAAAAGATATAAACAACTTCCACAGGTCTGATCGATACGAAATTTGAAATCCTGTCACTTGTCAATGATATTACAAAGTATGACAACCTTGACCTGATGCGCAGGCATCATCAGAAGAACTCCTCAACGGTGTACTGCATCTACCTTGTGTTTGGGCTCATACGATGCGTTTTGACGAGCACATGCTAATACAAGCTGGGCAGTTAGTACACCGGTAATATAAGTTTAAAAAGCATGAAATAAAAATTAAATTAAAAATTTAAAAAACCCCCGACAAAAAAAATCCTCTAAAAAGAAAAAAAAAAATATCTTACTCTAAATATAATGTACTTAGCGGTCCCCCGACGCAACGACGCTTGGGTGAAAATATTCAGATATATTTTTTTTCTTTTTAGAGGATTTTTTTTGTCGGGGTTTTTTTTTTAATTTTTAATTTTTGCTTACCAAATAGGACAAGTATAAAAAAACGTACTATAGTTTACATGCTGTCTATAACCCCGTTTCTATTCAACGCTTTTTCCAATTAAGGGACGTACACACTAGCGCTCGTACCATGATTAGGGACGTTCCCTATGGGCCAGATGTCAGGATTACTCAGCATTATTCGGCCATTACTAGCAGTAATACGTCAACGTGAAGACGACTGTCGCATTTTGTTGGGTGGACAAAGATTGTATTTTTTTTTGGATACGTCCTGATCTTTTAGTAAGAATTATGAGAACTTGACTCGTACCTTCCACAGCAATGACTTACAGCTTACAAACGTTAATAAAGTTTTTCGACGAGGTGATTGCGACGTGGGTGTCAGAGACAAAATCCGACGACAGCAGCATGCAATGGGAATATAACCACTTCGTTAGAAGAGTGGGTCCACCCAGGCGGAGTCACCAGCCTGTATGATATCTACCGACTGAAGAGTGGCTGGCGTGGTGCATACACCTTGAGCAGGATATAAAAAAAAGATTAATCCTATTTTACAAATGTTTTATGGTGACCCTCACACCCGCAGCAACGCCGAAAGCATTTCCTCTGTCTTTTGTTTCGTGTGAATCATTTGTCACCGACAGACACCCCCCCAGGACCCCCCTCGGGTGCCGGCGGTTCAAGGCCGCCGTATCGCCCGTATGATTTTGGACATAATGGATAGTATTTTTAGAACGAGAAGGAAATGGAATGGTTCGATGAAGAAAATGTAAAAGGTATAACATCACCGGAGTAGTTAGGTGTTACTATTTTTCCCACGACTGTATTCGCGTGGGTGTCGGAACGGAATTTTCATACAAATGTCCATCCCCTATTTTACTGCCTTACGGGTGAAATTTTCCAAAATCTTGTCTTAGTGGATGCCTACTGTATAAAGGTACTAACTAGGTACTACGGTAAGGTACCTTTATACCGTATAAACGGTATAAAGGTACGTACCGGTATAAAGGTAGGTACCTACTTACTTATTTCCATTCTTGTTTCTTATTCCAGCGATTTAGAATGTACGTTTATAGTTGATCACTCGGCTAGATCACTCAGTTAGACAGTTTCTGATTTTATATCTACTGAAGATCGGCCATAAACATGCTTAAAATATAAAAAAAATAGAAATAGAAATAGAAATAGATTGATGTAAGCTCTGTGGTAGAGGGGATTCATCACCGTCATTTACTCAACCCGCATCACTGAATCCGCTGAATAGTGCGAATTTACTTACAGAAAAGTACCTACTGCTGCAGCAAACAGCTGAGGTGTATCTAAAGCTTCAATAGATCAAGAATCAAGATAAATCTTCAGACATTCGTCTGAATGATGGGTTGAAATTCAGTTCCGTGTCAAGCAGCACCAAAAATACCCGTACTTTTTACTTACAACTTTCTTATACGATTTTATCGGTACATGGAACTAGAAATGTAAATGAATGCTAATATTAACAGCGGCTATAAAAAGTTTGGGTGAACTAAGTAGTAGTGACTTATTAATCGTAGATCCGTTGCTGATATACCTGTTTTATTAGAACTAGCTTAGGACACGGATTTGCTTGTATTAATGTACCAACAGGTGCATACCCGGCAGTTTAGTTTAGTTATCAGGTATTAGACAGAGATACCAGAGATAGAGATATAAGGTGGTAGAGCCAAGCTGTAGCCAATTGACTGCAGCTCATAAACGGGCTGGCTCGACCGGGGTAGTACCACCCTCTCACAGAAGATCGGCGTAAAGCAGCTATTACAGCTGCGTTTCGTACGATGAGTGAGAGAGCCGAAAGCCCACCTCCCCTCCCCCTCCCTCCATCCCATTCCCCTTCAGGTCGGCAATGTGCGAGCAATGCCTTTGGTATTGCAAGCATCTATAGGCTACGGTAACTGCTTAACATCAGGCGGGCCGTACGCTTTTTTGCCACCGCAGTCCTATAAAAAAAAAACAAAAAAACCAGTTTTGTGGAGCGTCGTCTCTGTCACTGACATCATCTCTTATCATCATAATCTGTCAATACGCGGCATAAAGTCGAAGATAGCCGATCTCAATGTCTAAACTGATGCTGATTGGTATAGAGTTATGTGTATAGTTGAGTAGTAACGCTAAAATATTTTCGCTAATTTGACGATTTATAAGTGCTATTTATAGCTGCTATTGTGACGAAAAAAAAAGAATGGTACAATTAGCAGAAGCAAGCAAGCGTAATTCTCTCGTTGCCAGTCACTCACATAATCACTGGCGCGCGCGCGTGCAGCCGCGACGCTGCGTGGAGCGTGACTAAGTGGATGTCGGGCAGTTACCTTGCCAAAATAAGCACGGTCGCATCTTAAGGTTTAAAACATCTTTGGTTCCTGATCAGGAGAAGCAAAAACAATAAAATGCTTTTTGCAACTTACAAACAGAAATAACAATCCTATTTCTACCTAAAGCCATGTAATAACAGTGTGATTAAAAATGTCGCAAGGATATTTCATTGAAATATAGGTTTGTGTACAATAAGTCGTTTTATTGGCCCGTAACACGACACGACTTGTACAGTCACGGAATTTAATTGGTGAAAAGCTGTATCACGCCACTTGACGGCTGTTGTAGTTGACTTTACTTGAGTATCATGAGTAGGTATGGCGTTTGTGATGTGAGTGATGGATGTGGTGAATAGGGAAGGAGACATAAGTATACTTTTACAATTTATTGAATCGAAAGTTGTATTTCGATAGTAACACACGGGTGTGTTTGTGAGGGCGGAGGGACCTTCATTCTCCAAAATTATTTTACTATGGATTACCGCAAAGTAACACCTGACTCAATCATTTTAAAAATATAAAGCGATGGCGAGTTCCGCTTGTTATCATAGTAGAAAGATGGATAGTAGGTTATCTTCATAGAAACGCACCGCGCGCGGCTTGTAGGTATGTGTGCGCCATGCGTATCTATGCGTCGCGCACGCACACTCACCCATGTTTCTACTATGTGAATACCTACTGAAAACAAGCTTTCAGAATTCTAGCCTGTAGGGTAATGTAGGGGATTGACGGTATGTCCTCGTCCTTAGTCCACTTATCATACTAGTATAGTGCCGAAAACTACAGAAACAAATAAAGACTCGATTGCACTATGTCCGTTGTGCCAATGTGCCCTTTTTGTCTCTATTTCTTGACAGCAAAAACTAGAGACAAAATCATTACAATGTAGGGGTAATGTGCCTGCAGCTTTACAGCGAACTTGGTTTAACTTCAACTGCTTTCAGCTTTACCCTAAGTCCTATGAGTTATTCATGTATGACCCCGTAAAACTGTCATATTGAACCGCCTTCTATTAACCTAGATTTATTAACACCAAAAAAGTTAATAACGTCGCACTATAACCTCGTCCTTTTAATATTTATGAGATTTTTTGAAAGCATTTGAATATTTTCCTTTAACTCATGAATATGAATAGTTATACCTGGGCTACGTTTTTTCTAGTCTAGACCCAGGTAAGTGCTAAATATACCGCAATATAGCCTCGGTCAACATGATCGATTGACATGTAAATTGGCAAAAGGACATGGATTTAGGAACTTGGATTCTATTACGAACCCGACAATCTGTTTCGTTCCGGCTTCGTTTCGTGATTTGGACACTTTTTAATAACGGACAATCAAGACAAGACGGAAGAATGTCGGACGGGGACAAGGTTCACCACCTGTCACGTTGGGTTCTGACTATTTGGTGAAAAGTGAGCTTTGAGTTGACTTAATACCTCCACAATGAGGTGGTGTATGGCCACTCAAGCCTCTGACTACCCCCGAATGGGGATAAAAGTCGTGACGTTATATATATAGACGATGACACGTCGTGACGTTATATGTTGTTTAGTCATGGAAATGTGTTTAAATCACAATCGTACGAAACAGATTGTCCAGGGTCATAATAGGGCTCCGTTTTATACACTGAAGCCCGAAAAAATCCTGGCAATTCATTACACAGCTTATTCTCAGGGGGGCATTAGCATGTTGCATAGCGATTTCTGAGGAATCCTTAGCAATTCCGCTTAATTTCTGTGAAAGAGCCACGCATTTTACGCCATTCCTGACCGTTTCACGGAACGTGAGGGTCGGAAAAATGAATTGCTTTTGTAGAATTGCTGCAATTTTGGCTAGTGTCGCTATTAGCCCCGCATGTCTTATCAAGAGTCAAACCTTATCAGTTTCTTTGAACACCGAGGCTTGTTGACGATGTTTAAAGGAGAAGTAGTGATGATATGGCGGGCTAGTTCCTAAAAATCTTTTGTCATAGGTATTTAGCAATACAATTCATAAAACGAATCACCACGAGTGTATATGCGAGACGCCTTATGGCCAACCACTGCCCATTCATATTTCTCTCGTCTCATAACTGGGACGCCTGCACGGTGGACGCACAAAAGGCTGATAATTACATTGAGAGGCGCGTGCGGATGTGAATGGATGACGTGTTTTGTTTAACATGACGTCATTTCCTTTACGTCGTGCCTACATTTTTTTAATGTGACGAAGGTGGCGTTCAGACGATGGGTGACCATATAGTTGCATTTGAACTGAGCGTCTCCGTAATTCGGAGCGCACGTAAAAAGTCGATCCCAGTTGTTATCATCTAGGCAGCAGTTGTTAAGCTGTCAGAGGCCTTAGGGTGGCTTTAACAACTCCGATACCAGATTGCCCATTAACCATACGATAGGAAGAAGAATAATAAGGAATTTCAGTAGTAAAACATAATTATTAGCCATTTTGTGTTATTGAAAGTTAGTGGAGCATATTAAAATAACGACACCTGACAGCTGACAATCATGATGATAATAAAGGCGATATTTGCGTAATGCATATTTACAGCGCGTCAACGACAGTAATGCATATATTATGCATTGAATGATAATGTTCTCTAGTGTGGCATATTGAAAGTACATGCTCGTGTTTCCTTTGAAAATATTGATTTAGATATTCCAACGGTCCTTTAGGTACTTAATAAGTGTCTATTGGCTAAGCTTCTTCCTAGCTTTATCCCATTGAGTGGGCTCGGCTTTCAGGCTACCCTGGGTCATCATCATCATCATCTCAGCCGAAAGACGTCCACTGCTGGACATAGGCCTCCCCCAAGGTTCGCCACAATGACCGGTCTTGCGCTGCCCGCATCCAGCGGATTCCCGCGACCTTCACCAGTTCGTCGGTCCACCTTGTGGGAGGCCTACCCACGCTACGCTTTCCGGTGCGCGGCCGCTACTCGAGAACTTTTCGGCCCCATCGGCCATCCGTTCTACGAGCAATGTGCCCTGCCCACTGCCACTTAAGTTTTGCAATCCTACCCTGGGTGCCTACTCCGAAATGCTTCGGCTGACGGATCGTCCGTTTTCGTACTCCGAAGTTCGGATTCGATGGTCGTGATTTGACGTTTTTTCTTTCGCTTCTATTCTGAAAGAATCCGGATCATTTCCGAAATACTTTAGGAGTAGAAAAACGTACGATCCGTCAGCCGAAGCATTTCGTTTCGTATATCGGAGTCGGTGCCATGATTTGGCTGATTACCGATATTTATACGGAGTGATTGCCATCTGCCCTCCAAATATCGACAAGTAGGACTATGGGCAACCTAAGGCGAAGGCTAGACGTAAAGTAAATACTGTGGTCCGTCATTATTTTACCATTATTTTACCGTGGTCCCAACTGTTCGTGTAGGCTAGTGTACTGATGGATTAAGATGATGGATGGATACAGTATTTACCACGAATTTCAATTCCAAAATGACAGTTTGTGGTAAATACGCCGCGTAAGCAATAGAGTGGACATGGCTTCTGAGATTGCGGATCAAACCAAGCGCTAAGTTAATATCCATACAAACTTTCGTGTTTCATTTGACGTCTGCACTGTACGAATTACGTCACGATACTGACGGAATAAATACTGAACGTGTAGCCTGCGTCGATGGAATGACATCCATCATTATTTACCATACTGACGGACCACAGTATATACTTTTCGTCTAGCCTTCGCCTAAGGGTAAGACCATTTTCCCACTTCTTTTCAGGCTTTTGACTACCCGTATCGTTGAATGACACCTGGGATGACCAGGTTAACCTGCCTTTCGAAGCACGGAGGTCAGATGTTAAATTCGGTCACCCAAGGTCTGATCGCGACGAAAGTGGACGCGTCGATTTATCGTTTTTACCAACTAGATAATCTCCTGTATTAGCTATTGTATAAGATCATTATTAACATAGGCATGGGTTATCATCGGTTCGATTAATCCAGCAACTAATCCTAGTATTTCTTGCTCAACTAATCCATCCGATCTATGTTCTAGGGCTTATGTCTACGACCCTTTAATTTAATAATCGTGCTATCGAAATTAAAACTCTAGCCCCTAAAATTGAAAGTTGAATATCAAACGGTGTCACAAAGTGTTCCGTCACGGCGCTTATCAGCGATGATTGATCGGTTCTAATGGCGCGGACGCGATTTATAATCATTAATCAACGAACGTGCGAACGTGGAATGGAATCAATAGGCGTGGCAACAACACGCGCATGCCGCGCGAGGCAGCTTTGCCTCGCGAAGTGCGACATGCCCCAATGCTGCTCGCCCTACCTCACCCGAGCGCTATCATTTTCCTCGCTTAGTTTGGCCTAGCCATGAGACAGAACGATTATGATAGTTACATTACTGATTGCTCGGCTACGTCTTTCTCTGTGTAGTGTAGGTTGGCTCGCCCTTTGCCTCGCGCTGCATGTGGGTGAGCTGCCTCGCGCGGCGTTCTGTGTCGGTATGTGTTCTGGACCCCGCAATTAGAGCGTGATGCGTAATACCTTTTTGATCAGTGGGGAATGACGTATTGATTAGGGATATTATGAGTGTGCACATGCCTTTACAAACCAGTTTGGCTCATTGGGTCGAATTTCGCGAGAGTTCTATCCAGATGCTGGGATGGTAGCTTTAAAAGAATTTGACAAAAAATACATTAAAATTATCAAAATAGTGTATGAAAATAAATATGGGCAAAAGGGGTGACTAAGAAAAAAATGTGTGCGTCAGACTAGACCGGCCACCACGTCCTTTCAACATGGGGAAAAATAAACAAATATTGGGGGCAAAATAACCTATGAACAGGTTTTATTTATACGAGTATAGTACGGGAAATCATAAGCAAGTTTCAGTCGTTAAAGCCGAATAACTTTCAGGTGATTCACCAAATTAAATCCACAATTTTTAGCAGTCTTGCCGTTTAATTGCTACGTTTCGTAATAATAATTTAACGACAGACCGTTCGCTAATATTAGTTAGTACCTTTTGTTCTCAACTCAGGGTTGAGCCATTAAAAATTATCATACCATGTAGCCACAACTGCGCAGGTCTGGAAGCGGTTCTCAAACTTATTCATGAATTCGGAAGGACCCTAAATTTCTGGTCCGGCAATTTTTTTTTTTGCAAAGCACCACGAATTTTTTATTCGGGGCTTTAAAAAGTTTCAAGACCCACATAAATGAATCGTAAATAAATTTAATTTACATTTATTCAAAAAGTTTGGATTAGGTTGGTGTTTTCGTGAATCGGTGGCTTTATGTTCAGACATAATTGAAATTTTTTAATTTGTTTGATAATGCTTCCTATGTACAAATTTATATCATTTTTTTTACTTTCTGCAAAAAAATTAATGTCAAATGAGTGATTGAGCGACTGGCTATCGGACAAAGAGGCGAGCTGACTATTCCATTTTTAAAGTATTAAAATAAATTACGGTTGGTAATCCCAATCCTCCATATTTTACCGCCTTTATAGAGATGTTAGCCAGTTTACAATGGTTTTAAAAAGCATTTCTAGGATCAAAGTTATTTGTAAGTCCATCATAACTTTCTATAAATTTGGACTTATTATTTTTGTCCCTATTTGGAATGGTGGAATCTCAATCACGATCGCTCCACCTTCATTCCACCTACTCAGAGTCCGTACCTGTTAAACAAAATAGGACCTTAAACACGTAGTAATGAACAGTGTTGTATAAAATAACTAACAAATCAGGGATTCAACATTTACCACGTAATATGTTTCACAGAAACATTATACGGTTGCCGCCCCTGGACACGAATGGGTACCGGACTGTTTCCGGAAGCGTTAAGTCATTAGCTCTGTTTAAATATCGAATACGCTTGGAAGAGCCCTTCCGGCGGGTACTACCTACCATTGCCATCTTTAACGTGTTTTGGTATGTGAGGATGGAAATGTTGTGTAAATCCCACAACATTATGACCCTTTGGCGCAGTGGTTCGAGCTGTTATAACCCTTATTTCTATGTACATAGAGTGCATTGAGCGCTTTAGTACATGACGATGTTTTATTTCAATGCAATTCAGCAGTTTCGGCATTTACTCGATATATAATAATTTTAAAGTTCATTTTTAGTTAGTCAGAATTAAAATCTCGCGGAGCACGGTTTGCTCAGGAGGAAATTCGGGAGCCAAGAAAATTTATGTTGTGTAAAGTGTTAATAAACGGTGTCAAGAAGTTTTAGTGTTTTTTTTAAGGCAACAGGGACGGTATCCTAACAAATTTGGTGTCAGAAGTGGGATTGTCAGAGAAAAGTCTTACGACGTAGAGTCACATAGACGCTGGCATTCCAACCCAAGGACCCCTGTTTTGCCTTCTGATCGACAGTAAGACTTAGCCCAAGGCTAAGCCTGCGTCAGCTACTGGACGACGATCAGCCTCCGCTGTATAGCGTGAGCCCGCTCCACACATTCCACCGGAACACCTCGGGACGACGGTCAGCCTCCGCTGTAAAGCGTGAGCCCGCTCCGCACACTCCACTGGTCTCCACTGGTCGACGGTCAGTCTCGCACCGCCGAGCCCGCACTAACCAAGGTTTCTGACTCATCTCCATCTACACTCCGCACACTCTGCTGGTGAAATGCTGCTGTTGCTGCTGCTATAGTGAGTGTTTTTACAAAAAGTTCCATCCCAGTGTTTTCTAGTTCTATCTCAGTGTCTTCCACATCGGTGTCGTTTAGCAAACTATAATTTACTATATTTTAATTTTTACCACTTTTACTATTTCTTTTATAATATACACATTTATACTACTTCTTATAATTTTGCAAATATTATTCTGTTCAACATCTCTAATAATTAATGTCACTTAAAGGAGAAGACACTAAAGATTCTAAATCGACCATCATGTCCGAACAAATTACTCTTTCTGTCCTTACTAAATTTATAAAAGGATACAATGGTGATAGGGAATTACTTCCCGCGTTTTTAACAGATTGTGACAATGCAATGTCCCTAGCCACCCCAGAGCAACAAAATGTACTCTGCAAATTTATTATATCTCAATTAGAAGGTAAGGCCAAGGTTGCTTGTAGTTTAAAAACGTTCAGCAAGTGGGCCGAATTAAAAACCTACCTTAGATCTACATTTGGGGAGAAAAAGCATGCCACGCATTTATTAGTCGATCTGCAAAGCTGTAAACAA
This sequence comes from Drymonia ruficornis, assembly GCA_947859195.1. Taxonomy (NCBI): domain Eukaryota; kingdom Metazoa; phylum Arthropoda; class Insecta; order Lepidoptera; family Notodontidae; genus Drymonia; species Drymonia ruficornis. The sequence continues at coordinate 5,008,352 of OX401926.1, read as the reverse complement.
CTCGGTACAGAGGATGTTACTAAATATTCCTTAAGAATTGAATCTATACTAACTAGGATACAATCCGACACTCATTATAACTGTATGGATAAAAAAGAACTCGTTGGGCGTATAGCAGCCATGGAGGATCTTGCACTTAATACATTTATGTTAGGGTTAAACCCCTCAATTTCGACTATTGTTCGGTGTCGAAATCCTGCTGACTTAAATGAAGCAATACAGCATGCTATCGCGGAAGAAAAACTTTATAATCTTTCCAGGTCTAATTTTACTAAACCTCAAAAGCAGTGCACTGTGTGTAACAAAATGGGGCATAATTCGTCTGAGTGCTTTAAAAATAAGAAAATTAACAATAACCCTCAGTTTCAAAGGTCGTATCATGTGGACTCTAATTTTAACTCCAATGCTAACTCTAATTCTAACTATCATACAAAACCTAATACTAATTCTAATTTTAATTCAAACCCTAAAACTTGCAATTACTGCAAAAACATCGGTCACATGATTGAGCAATGCCGCAAAAGGCAATATAATATGCAACGCCGCGAAAATGTCGACAATGCACAACGTGATCCAAGCACGTCCTATACTAAGGTCGTTCACATGTGCGAAGCTAACGGGTCAATTTGCGATGAAAATTTAAACTAAAAATGATTTCGGACACGTGTCAGCCGAAATCATATAGTCCTCCAAAAGACACGAAATCCTATGCTATTTCTACTAGCTCATATTCATCTCAACTTAATAAGTTGAGTCCTACTAAATCTTTTACATCTCAACCAAACGAGTTGAGTCTTTCTAAATCTTTTACATCTCAACCAAATGAGTTGAGTCATACTAAATCTACTAAATCTATTACACCTCAACATAAGTTGAGTCATTTACCTACTAAATATTTTACATCTCAACCAAATGAGTTGAGTCATACTAAATCTACTAAATCTATTACACCTCAACATAAGTTGAGTCATTTACCTACTAAATCTTTTACATCTCAACCAAATGAGTTGAGTCATACTAAATCTACTAAATCTATTACACCTCAACATAAGTTGAGTCATTTACCTACTAAATCTTTTACATCTCAACCAACCGAGTTGAGTCTTTCTAAATCTTTTACATCTCAACCAAATGAGTTGAGTCATACTAAATCTACTAAATCTATTACACCTCAACATAAGTTGAGTCATTTACCTACTAAATCTTTTACATCTCAACCAACCGAGTTGAGTCTTTCTAAATCTTTTACATCTCAACCAAATGAGTTGAGTCATACTAAATCTACTAAATCTAATACATCTCAACATAACAAGTTGAGTCATTTACCTACTAAATCTTTTGCATCTCAACCAAATGAGTTGAGTCCTACTAAACCTACTATATGTACTAAGTCTTCTACATCTCAACAGAACAAGTTGAGTCTTACTAATTTTGCTAAATCAAAGACACCTCGAACTAATAAGTCGAGTCATCACATTTCCACTGAATCATATACACTGAATCCTAATCCTAAATCTAATGAAATTGTTATACCTATTTGTGAAATGAATACCTATAGTAAAAAGGTGTCCCTACCTCACGTTTTTATTCATACTAATCATGCTAAAGAACAATTGTGTTTTCTTATTGATACAGGAGCAAGTGTCAGTATTATAAAAAAATCTAGCCTACAAGAAGTTCCATGTCTCTCAATTGAAAAATTAAAGCTTAAGGGCATTACTAATTCAGAGCAGTTGGTTGAAACTTTAGGTACATTTCAACTGGAATTTATTTTATCTAATGAAACATTTAACTACAAATTTCACGTCACCACCAATGACGTCAACTTAGAAGAGTATGACGGCATCATCGGCAGTGACTTTTGCAACTATTTTAAAGCAAACATTAATTATTCATCAAAATCTTTATTAATCAATGGCTATTCCATACCTATAATTTATAAACAACCAACTTATATCATTCCGGCACGCGCTGAAGCTGTTATTGAATGCGCAATATCAAATTACTCTCGCGAACATTACACCAACAACGAAGCACTTGTTCTAGATCATATTGTATGCACCGGTGTTTATGTCGCCAATTGCATAGTTTCCATTAAACCCAATGAAAAAGTAAACATATCAGTTTTAAATACGACTGATTCTAATATTGAAATTAAAGACTATTACGTGGAACTGTCACCTTTAGATTACGAAACTTTTAACCCTGATCAATGTCACGAAATCAATACTATATCTACTACTAAATCTAATCGCCTAAATCAAGTCTTGGACTTAATTCGCTGTTCTCATTTAAATAATGAAGAGAGGAAATCTCTCCTTGATTGTTGCTCTCAATTCACTGATATTTTCCACCTCGAAGGGGAACCCCTATCTTTCACAAGTGCAATCGAGCACACTATTAATACAGGTAATGCACCTCCTATCCACGTAAAATCATATCGTTTTCCAGAGTGTCACAAAAATGAAGTTGATACTCAAGTTAGGAAAATGCTTGACCAAAATATTATTCGCCCTTCTATATCGCCTTGGAGCGCCCCTGTATGGGTAGTCCCGAAAAAATTGGACGCCTCCGGCAAAAAGAAGTGGAGAATCGTCATAGATTATCGCCGACTCAACGATGTCACTGTTTCCGAAAGTTATCCACTGCCTCTTATCACCGATATTCTCGACCAGTTAGGTCATTCTAAATATTTCAGCACACTTGACCTTGCAAGTGGCTTCCATCAATTAAAAATGAGTGCCGAGGACGCTCCCAAAACAGGATTCACTGTCAGCACTAATTCAAGCATGTCTGGGCACTACGAGTTCACCAGAATGCCTTTCGGGTTGAAAAATGCCCCTGCAACATTTCAACGGCTGATGAACACGGCTCTATCTGGTCTTCAAGGTCTCCATGCCTATATTTATTTAGATGATTGCATCATATACTCTCATGACCTTGAATCTCACATTTCCAAACTCACATTAGTATTTGACAGACTCCGACAATTTAATTTAAAACTTCAACCAGACAAATGCGAATTTTTACGTCGCGAAGTCGCATATTTAGGACATATCATCACCGATAAAGGTGTTTCCCCTAATCCTGAAAAAGTCAAGTCCGTCTCTGAATTCCCAACTCCAGTCAATGTCAAACAAATAAAATCATTTCTAGGTCTTGTCGGATATTACCGACGCTTTATCGAAAACTTTTCTAAATTAACTAAGCCCCTAACCTCGCTATTAAAAAAGGATGTTCCTTTCAACTGGACCTCTGAACAGGACAGTTCATTCCAAATTCTCAAGGACAAGCTCACCACGGCTCCTCTGCTTCAATATCCTGATTTCACTGCTCCTTTCTTAGTTACAACTGACGCCTCGAACTATGCCGTAGGTGCAGTCCTCTCACAAGGTGATATTGGTAAAGACAAACCTATCGCCTATGCTTCAAGGACACTTAACAAGCCTGAAGGCAATTATTCTACCACTGAAAAGGAACTTTTAGCTATTATTTTCGCTGTTAAAACTTTCCGTCCTTATATATATGGTCGAAAATTTAAAATAATCACCGACCATCGTCCTTTGGTTTGGCTTTTTAATGTTAAAGATCCAGGCAGTAGGCTCATTCGCTGGCGCCTCAAACTCGAGGAATACGATTACGAAATCGTTTACAAACAAGGTCGTCTCAATTCTAACGCTGATGCGTTATCTCGCTGTCCAGTTAATGCTATTGACGTCAGTATCCTAAATAATTCAAAATATGAAAAGTATTTCAAGGACCAATCTACAAAAAACCTTCCCAGTCCTAACACTGTTATCGAAGAATGTACACAAGGCCTACATCTATCTAAATTTAAAACAATCGCATGTCCGGTCGCCTTGGACTTTGATCACTCCTTACCTCATTGCGAGGAAATATTGTCGCAACTCGACAATTCCGCTGAGTTGCTAAATTCCGAACGTGAACCTTTTACAGTTCAACAAACCAGCGACAAAAATAAAACATACTACTTTTTATATACTAAAATTCATCATTACGAAGAAACTAAATTAAGAGATATTTACAATTTACTACTTAAATTAAGAGATCTTATCTTAAGTGATGATTCGAATATTACTGATCTCGCTATACCCGATTTTACGGATCCATTTTCTAAAATAAATTATACTAAACTTTATAATATGATTGCCTATATCTTTCATAATACTAATATTAAAATTCACATTTACAAGAATCAATTAATTTATCCTACTCCAGTCGAAGTTCCTAAAATATTGAAAGAAAATCACGACTCTACTATTGCGGGTCACCCAGGGTCAAGACGCATGTATAGCCGAATTAAAGCTGCCTATTATTGGAAGGGTATGCGCTCTGACATTGAACAATACGTAAAGAAATGTAAATTATGCCAAGTCAATAAGCCTTTACGAAATTCTAATAAAGCTCCAATGGAGATAACTTCTACTTCCACAAGACCATTTGAACGGTTAGCTCTCGATGTCGTAGGTCCTTTACCCGAATCGGGGTCCCAAAAATTTAAGTTTATACTCACTCTCCAAGATGACCTCACCAAATTTTCCAGTGCTTATCCCATGTTCACAGCTACTAGTGACGAGATAGCTCGTAACATAGTACACTTTATGTCCCTATTCGGTTTTCCTAAAATGATTTTAACAGATCTAGGCACTTGTTTTACCTCAGATCTTTTTAAGCAACTTACCGAAATTTTAAAAGTCAAGGCTCTATTTACTACTCCTTACCATCCCCAAACAAATGGAGCACTAGAAAGATCTCATGCTACTTTAAAAGAATATCTCAAATCCTTTACTAACGAGAACCAAAATGATTGGCACTGTTATTTATTTACTGCAATATTAACTTACAATACTACTCCTCATTGTACCACTGACTTTACTCCTTATGAATTATTATACGGTTATAAACCTAATATTCCTAACTCCCTGTACGAAACTAGTACTAATACCACTTATAATGAATACATCCGTGCTTTACAATATCGAATGCGGTTCAGCCGAGAAAAGGCTATCCAAAATATAATTAATAGTAAAGAGAGGTCTAAACAATATTACGATTCTAACTCTCGCGATATTACATATAAAGCAGGTGATCTGGTGTATCTTAAACACCATCACAGGCTCCGAAAGGCCCTATCGCCTATATGGAAGGGTCCTTTTAAAATAGTAAAAGTTCATAATAAACACAATGTATCCCTACAGGTGGGTCGTAAACATATAAAATATCATACAAATGAAATTAAACCTGCTACATCCTAATCTTATCTTAACAAATACTATATCTCTATATAACTTAACCAAAACGAAAAAAAATATGAATGAAATTCTATCTCAAATCACCAAAACTGATAATCTGTTACATCTAATACATCTAAGATAAATACCTTTTTAAATATAATTGAAGGGTCCTTACTAGCTATTTCTAATCAGTTAGATACTCCCTTAAATGCTATTCTATTCTCTAAAGTTAATGTCTTACATCCTAGTGTAATAAGCCCTATAGGCCTATATACCGAATTATCAAAGCATAGTAATCATAACAATCAAAGACTGGATTTTCCAGTGCAATTAAAATTAGATAACATTTATTCTATAATCGACGTTTCAGAACTTAGTTCTTATTACTATAAAATAGAGTTGTTTTCGTTTTGCAAATCCCGCTAATTACTCCTACTAAGTTCATTGTTTATAAAAACATACCTTTGCCTACACCTCACGATGAGTCACACCTTGAAACGTTTGCTCTGATACAACCTTCTAATTTGTACACTGCTATAAGTGATGATAGAATGCATTATGCCATGTTGGACAATTTAAATACTTGCAAAATTATAAATGACGAATATTCGACTTGTGAATTTACCTCTATATTTTCAACCTTAGCCAATCCGAATTGTGAATCGAAGTTATTAACAGAGGTAACCCTTATACTACCTCCTGAATGTAACGCCAAATTATTATATGTCAAAATTGATATTTGGCATCAATTGATGAATAATAAATGGATATACGTCCAATCGACCTTAAATAAGTTAACAATTAAATGTGACGAAAAAATAACCGAAAATTGTATTGGTTTCTCTAAAACTACTCAATTAATGCCAAGTAGCTCCTATTCTACTATTATTACGTCTCCTTTAGATATAAGCTTTGATATAACTATTGATGATTATTGTAAGAAGGACATATTTAATAAAACTTTGCCATATTTGTCTCCGATTTCCTTAAGTAAAATTAATCTAGACTCATTACGATATGCTTCTCATCAAATGGATAATCTAGAAAATGAATTAAATAATTTACAAAAAGAATCCCATTTTATTAAATATGGTTCTTATTATTCTACATTTACGTATATTTTAATTGTTTGTCTATTTTTATATGTTTGTTACAGAATTTTTAAGTGCTTTAGATGTAGTCGTTCTAATAACGCTGGATGCTGTATTCAGATTTTTAACCAATGTGTTCTAACATTGTAGAAATGACTGATATTTCCACATCTGAAGATGATAAATCTGTTAAATGTTTGCCAGTCCTTAAGACAAATTACAAACCCTTTGATAAACATGATTCCGATGTGTCAGCCTCCAGGAGGATATAAATTTCTAAAATAAAATTTATTTCAGTTTATTAGACTATTTTACACTTACTAATTTTACATTAAACGATGACTAATTTTGTCTAATTTTTAGTTCTACTATTTTTAAAATTTATTGGGCTCCTAATTTTAAGATGAATCTTAATTTTCAATTTTTATATTTTTACCTTTATCTTACTTTTAACTTAATTTTCTATTTTCCTATTTTTACCTTTGTCTCAATTTTCTATTTTTGTAATGACTTCCTAATTTCCATCGTTTCCTATTTTATTTAGACTTCGCTTCATCTTAATGAGATAAAGCTTCGTCCAAAAGGGGGAGCTGTTATAACCCTTATTTCTATGTACATAGAGTGCATTGAGCGCTTTAGTACATGACGATGTTTTATTTCAATGCAATTCAGCAGTTTCGGCATTTACTCGATATATAATAATTTTAAAGTTCATTTTTAGTTAGTCAGAATTAAAATCTCGCGGAGCACGGTTTGCTCAGGAGGAAATTCGGGAGCCAAGAAAATTTATGTTGTGTAAAGTGTTAATAAACGGTGTCAAGAAGTTTTAGTGTTTTTTTTAAGGCAACAGGGACGGTATCCTAACAGAGCGTTGGTCACTCGGCTCACTTCATCGGGTGGTTACGGGTTCGATTCCCGCCAGAGACAAATTTCGTAAACGGCATTTTCGTGATGGGATCGCGCGATCGCCCCCACTCCAATATTGTATGGTAGCCATAGTACAAGCGTTGCTTAGTTTGGGACCATACAGTGGGTGTGAAAGTCTGGCGATATTTATTTATGTAACAATGGGATATAAAACACTTTCTTTGACTCAAGTCTAATGTGAGTGGCGTGAGGTATTTGACAGTCTAACTTAACTTGGCAGGTATCAATTTTGCTTGAATTTATTACGTTTGGAAGGTACCTTGTATATGGACACGATAAATAAAAACACGTAGAAGTTCAAAAGAAGCTAGAATGTAATGTTTTTTTAAATCGAATCACATTAATTTTTATTAATTTCTTCGTAACGGTGAAAATTTGAGTAAGCATTATCAAAAGGCTCGGAAATTCTGCTAAATCAAATAAGATAATCAATAAATTCCATTATTATTATAATATAATATTGTCTATTCCGACAAAGGAATCAACTAATACTTACAACGGCTGCCTACAAAAGTAAACATCTTAATTCACTATCCACATTAAAATACATCCTTACCTTAGCCTGACTACACCCTGTACTCCACCGTAAATATTTTACAGCGACCTCTAGAAAGAAACAAATTGCTGACTTCGGCCTCATGGAGCAATCTATACGAGTGACAGAAACGACGCTCTACGAAGTCTATTATCCATTTCTAAAAATCTTACTTGCCTACTGTGTCTCTTTCTGTCCTATGGCAATATAACGACACTTTTCTTCATTACTGGACGGAAATTATTATTTTTGTCGTTTAATTTTTGGCTGTTTATGTAAGCCATTATTCATGAGAATAATAAAGGCCACTTTATTGCCTACTATTTCTCATATTATTTCGGCTTCATACTGGGCAACTTATTAAAACACTTATTAAATGGATGAGTCTGCGACTCGGCTTGAGTAAATCTTAGTAGCTTCATGTATTTTTTATTAATGTTCAGAGTTTAGTTCAGAAACATTAATTTATTTTTTCATACCTTTCTCATAGTCTGGTCTGTGGTCTGGCGTAGTACACTGGACCGTCCGTGTAGGACACATCACTAAGGGTAATGTTATTTTAATTAGAAATATTGTTCTGATCTTTATCAATCTGATTGTTTATTTTGCTTGAATTCATGCGGGTTCGAAGACAATATAGCTTTTCCTCAGGTCTCGTCGATTTTTGGCGTCATCGTTGGACACATTCTGGCTTACAGGAGTAACAGTGGTGGGTATGTGTGGCGGGCCTAGTCCCACTTTAAAAACTTCGTAGGTATTTTAAGACTGGGCAGGTAGCTAACGAGGCATTTTTGGAGGCTATCTCCTCTTAGACGAGTGGAGTAAAAATTTTGAAAAAAATATCACCGTATTTATTATACCCTCTTCTTTAAAAAACAAGTTTGAAAAATGTGAAAAATGCTCTTTTACTATGTGAAAAAAATTACCAAAATGTAGAAATTTTCAAATTTAAATTTCTATCTTCTTCCAAACGGCTGGGAATTTTTAAATAGTTTTTCCACCAAAAGATGGAGAAAGATAATACCTAAAAAATGTAAGCTTGATTTTGCGATGCAATCGTTTTTCACGTCACAATTCATGATTTTCCAAATATTCGCCAACAAAGTGGGCGGATCCGGTGCGAGGGGCGACGGGCGGCAGTACCGCGATGACTGTTGGACGGGGAGGTTCTGTCACTTTTCTACGCTCCAGTCGCTTCAATTATCGTGTATCTCTTTTTTATAAATAAATACGTAAAAATATTGCAGTGGTTTAGAATATTTTGTAGATAGCTAGCATTTGTTAGATTTTATATTTGTGCGCATTTATACGCCTTTGTACCTAAGTAGTTGTGATAAAGAGTTGTTATTTAGAACATAAATTACAATTCTTTGTTATTATATAAAAAAAATACAATTGGCTACAAATACAATTGCCTAAAATAATAAAAAAATGGAAACACATGAAAAAAAAAAACGAAAATATAAAACTAGGATACGATCCTACATACTGTCGCGCGTACACATTGACTCACTGAGCTATTTACATATTAATTGAAGTGGCGAAATTATGAACTATATACTTCGTCATCCATTGAAAAATTGACACCTGCTTCGTAAAGTGGTTTGACGTAGTCTGTTCGGCTTACTGCTTGCGTGGTTGCGGGTTCGATTCCCGCCAAATGAAAATTTTAGAAACTGACTTATGCGTTATTTTTCCTGATCCCAGAATTACGGGGATCGTCTCCAGACCATTATCCATAGTACAAGCGTTGCTTAGTTTGGGACCATTCAGTTGGCGTATTAGTTTGTCAATCCAAATAATTTATAAAATGATTAAAATGTAATAAAACATGTAATAAATAGAAAAAAAACAATATTATTACAAATAAGAACAATATTATCACCAAAAAGTTATTACATAGACATGCAGAAGGTGAGGTACGAACTCACGGAATAATTGCTAATGCTTTACCACTACGCTAATGAGACATTGCGGATGTGGATGAAATTATTCACTAGCCCTATGATATACATTTTGCGCTATAGTTCTATGTGGAATAAATACATAAATTATATGCATTAAAAAATAATAATTTTGTGTAAATATTTTGATAAATTCTGTACCATTGAAAAATACCATTACTATAATAAATCCAAATATATTTAAATAACTAAATATGGTTGGATTTGAACCCGCGTCGTATGTAATTCTCTCTGTTTTATCAAGATGTCTAACTTCAAAATAAAAAAAAGTATTTTCAAAATCTGTTCACCCAGTCGCAAGTTCTGAGGTAATAAACATAAAAAAAATACAGTCGAATTGAGAAACAGACTTCAAAAAAGTTTGAAGTCGGTTAAAAATATCACATTAGAAAACATAAAAAAATGCAATATTCCACTTTGATCACCCAGGTGGTCAGAGGTTGTGTTGCAGGTTGTGTTGCAAAAGACTCAACGAGTCTTTTAGGCTTATTATTAGGGCTCGAGCCTTTTTATGAAACCTCGGAGGCTAAAGAACTAATTAGCCCCGAGCCTTCGCGGCGAAGAGGAGGCTCTCGGAAATAAAGCCTTTATTTTGAAGCGCTTTCTAAAGAGGCTTTGAGCTCTTTTTGATTTTAGCCCATTGTGACCATTCTTGACTATACTTGAATATGCATGACTATTCTCAACAATTGTTGACCAGTATTGACCATCCTTGACTATTTGACCATTATTTACTATTTTGACCATTATTTACTATTTTTGACCATTATTGACTATTTTGACTATTGTTGACTGTTTTTGGGAATTTTTGACCAATGTTGACTATTTTTAGCCATTGTTGACTATTCTCAACTATTGTTGACTACTATTGATCATTTTTGACTATTTTGACCATTATTGACTATTGTTGACTGTTTTTGGCCATTTTTGACAATTTTTGACCAATGTTGACTATTTTTAGCCATTTTTGACCATTCTCAACTATTATTGACTACTATTGATAATTTTTGACTATTTTTGACCATTGTTGAGTGTTTTTGACCATTGTTGACTATTTTTTACCATTGTTGACTATTCTCAACTATTGTTGACTACTATTGATCATTTTTGACTATTTTGACCATTATTGACTATTTTTTACCATTATTGACTATTTTTTACCATTCTTGACTATTTTGACTATCGTTGACTGTTTTTGGCCATTTGTGACCAATGTTGACAATTTTTAGCCATTGTTGACTATTCTCAACTATTAGTGACTACTATTGATCATTTTTGACTATATTGATCATTATTGAATATTTTTGACCAATGTTGAGTGTTTTTGACTATTTTGACTATTGTTGACTGTTTTTGGCCATTTTTGACCAAGTTTGACTATTTTTAGCCATTGTTGACTATTCTCAACTATTGTTGACTACTATTGATCATTTTTGACTATTTTTGACCATTGTTGAGGGTTTTTGACCATTGTTGACTATTTTTTACCATTGTTGACTATTCTCAACTATTAGTGACTACTATTGATCATTTTGACTATTTTGACCATTATTGACTATTTTTTTACCATTCTTGACTAGATAAAAATGATAAATAGTAGTCACTAATAGTTGAGAATAGTCAACAATAGCTAAAAATAGTCAACATTGGTCAAAAATGGCCAAAAACAGTCAAAATAGTCAATAATCGTCAAAATAGACAAAAATGATCAATAGTAGTCAACAATAGTTGAGAATAGTCAACAATGGCTAAAAATAGTCAACATTGGTCAAAAATGGCCAAAAACAGTCACCAATAGTCAAAATAGTCAATAATGGTCTAAAACACTCAACAATGGTCAAAAATATTCAATAATGATCAATATAGTCAAAAATGATCAATAGTAGTCACTAATAGTTGAGAATAGTCAACAATGGCTAAAAATAGTCAACATTGGTCAAAAATGGCCAAAAACAGTCAAAATAGTCAATAATGGTCAAAATAGTCAAAATGATCAATAGTAGTCAACAATAGTTGAGAATAGTCAACAATGGCTAAAAATAGTCAACATTGGTCAAAAATGGCCAAAAACAGTCAAAATAGTCAATAATCGTCAAAATAGACAAAAATGATCAATTATAGTAGTCAACAATAGTTGAGAATAGTCAACAATGGCTAAAAATAGTCAACATTGGTCAAAAATGGCCAAAAACAGTCACCAATAGTCAAAATAGTCAATAATGGTCTAAAACACTCAACAATGGTCAAAAATAGTCAATAATGGTCAAAATAGTCAAAAATGATCAATAGTAGTCACTAATAGTTGAGAATAGTCAACAATGGCTAAAAATAGTCAACATTGGTCAAAAATGGCCAAAATAGTCAATAATGGTCAAAAATAGTAAATAATGGTCAAAATAGTAAAAAATGGTCAAATAGTCAAGGATGGTCAGTACTGGTCAATTCTTGAGAATAGTCATGCATATTCAAGTATAGTCAAGAATGGTCACAAAGGGCTAAAATAAAAAGGGCTCAAAGCCTCTTTAGAAAGCGCTTCAAAATAAAGGCTTTATTTCCGAGAGCCTCCTCTTCGCCGCGAAGGCTCGGGGCTAATGAGTTCTTTAGCCTTCGAGCTTTCATAAAAAGGCTCGAGCCCTAATAATAAGCCTAAAAGACTCGAGTCTTTTGCAACACAAATTGTGATTGACTAGTAGGGACCGTATTTAAATTTATTGACGTAATGTCGTCACCACTCTGTATAATATTATGCTGTGGGATTCGCACTCGTATCGTATCGTAGATAGTTTTCTTTCCTGCATTATTTGCCCTATGTGATCGATTTTAGACTTTAGTTTATGAATAAATAAATAAATTATTATTTTAATTTAAAAAAAATAAAAATAAAAAGATCATGCCTACAATAATTAGAAAATATTAAGAAAAAAAATTACAGGATTCGAACCTTCGTCATCGTCTTTCAGAATAATATCCAAGACTTTACCACCGAGCTATTTACGCTTTGAACAACAGCGCGAAATTATCAACTTATTTGTAGTCCTACTACGTTGTGATAATTTGCGGCTCGGCTTGCGTTGGAATAAGAATACAAGCGACGCAATAAACGCGCGCTGTCAGAGCTGGCGCGGGGTGCGCAAGGGGCGCAGGGGGCACACCGCCGGCGATGCGTTAGCTCCGCCCATTCAGCCAAATTTTCCAGATGATATCCCCACCTTAAAAGTACTCATACAGCGACTGTACCCTAGCGGTGAACAGGTTGGGTTAGCAATCAGAAGGTCCCAGGTTCGATCCCCGGTGGGGCATGCACTAATGGATGAATTTTCATCTATGTGCATAATTTACAGTTCGCTGACGGTGAGGGAAAACATCGTGAGGAAACCTGCCTATCCCTCGGGATTAGGTAATAGTCAGTTCCTGTATACACGGCGACAAGGTTCACCACCTGTCATGTTGGGTTCTGACTATCTGGTGAAACGTAGGGCTTTGAGTTGGTTAATAGGTACCTCCACAATGTGGTGGTGTATGGCCACTCAAGCCTCTGACTACCCCCGAATGGGGATAAAAGTCGTGACGGTTACAGTTTACGGTTACATCATATCCCTTATTTCATTTGTAATAATAATAAATGTGAAAGTGTGTTTGTTTGTATGAGCGTCACATAATACCGCTCAACTGTAAATAGCACAAATTTTAATGCGTTTTCGCTTTGTTGAAGTAATTATCTGCAATAACATCTAGACTTCTTTTTACCCGACTACGGCGGAGGGTTATGATTTTGACCGGTATGTATGTATGTATGTATGTATGTGCATCTGTTCCCATCTAACTTCCAAACTACTTGTCGTAATTTGACAAATGAGGTATCGTTAGAAGCAGCTTAATGGCGCGCTGGTTATAGGCTATGTGACGTCACATAAAACTAACTGTTACGTAAAACTCCAAAATAATTAAATAAAAAGTAAGTTAAAAAACTAAAACCCGACTACTGAAAAATCGCGCTCTAAAAAGTATGAAACAAGAAAATATTCTTATCTGGAGGATAGCCGTGGTCCGTGTAGGTCCTTTAGGGCAAAATGGCATATGACCACGGACCACGGCTATCCTCCATATAAGAATATTGTCTTGTTTCATACTTTTTAGAGCGCGATTTTTCAGTAGTCGGGTTTTAGTTTTTAAACTTACTTTTTTATATTTATTTTATAAGTTCAGCGGGGCCATAACTACAATAAATATGAAGGCTCTAATCCCAACGCTATTAAAATTCGTCCGTGAACCAAACTGTCCCAACTTTGAATATGTATCATTTTATCTACGGAATACATGAGCAATAGGTTTTTATCATGCACAGTACTTTCGTGTCAACAATACATTAGTCAGAAGGAATCCCTTTCACGAAATGTTAGCATATCCAATGTATAGCTGAAATATCTAGGGTAGCTAAGACACTTGGAAGTAGGTATTTAAGTTTCTTTTTAAACTCATAATTAGTATTCAGTTCTTTTTTTTTAACAGTGGTAGAGCCAAGCTGTAGCCAACTGACTGCAGCTCATGTACGGGCTGGCACGACCAAGGTAGTACCACCCTCTCACGGAAGATCGGCGTAATGCAGCTTTTATAGCTAAGTTTCGTGCGATGAGTGAGAGAGCCGGCAGCCCAAGCTTAGCTTTTCCCCGGTACTCGTCGAGTTCAAACCTTGGCTTCGTCGTTGGACACCATTGTCTCATTTTAAATAATCAAACAATTCTATACATTTTACTTCGTGCAGTAGGGAATGATGTCTCATGATAAGATAAAATTAAATCCAAGTACATTAACGCCTATGGTGATGACGACATCGCCATTATTTATGTGAGCAAAGTAGGGGAATTTAGCATAACGACTCCGCTATGGAAATGTCCACAGACTTGATGTATTTAAGAACATTCGCAGGTTAACGGACGGCAAATGTTAGGGAAGTGATGGACTTTATGAAGGACTCTGAATTTTAATGGTTATTTTGTGATGAAGGTTCTTTAGCTTTCGGCTGTAGCAAGAAAGCAGATTTGGGTATTTATATAATATGGCGATTATTTGGCCTTGGCGTCATCGTGGTGTCCACCATTGTCGATCCTGGCTTACAGGAGTAACAGTGGTAGGAGTGTGTGGCGGGCGTAGTCCCATCTTATAATACCAAATTAGCTATACTTACCATGGCCAAGGGTTTAAATGCGAAACGAAAATGAATTGATTATTATAAGAAATTAATTTTTAATTACAATACCGGATTCCGACACAGGATGAACCACAAATTGACAGATTGAACTCGAACATTGTCAAGGTATAATATTAATAGTTAGTTCATATCGCTTCTCGTTGGCGGTGGTGTAAGTAAACTGGTATAATTATTATTCTAATTTATTTAGTGGACTTTAAAAATTCAAATGTATTTATTTACTATCTAGATGGGATGGTCTGCAACGTGGACCGATGTTGAGATATCTCGCGTTCTAGAGTCGCGATGGATGCGAGTGGCGATGGACCATGTATGTAAGCCAATAGAAGAGGTCTATGTGCAACAGTGGACGTCATTGCCACAATTGTCTTCTTTAGGTCTGCTATTTCGATTTATTGGTGATCTATTTTTTAGTTTAAGTTTGAACAAAACCATTTCATCGCAAGCTCAGAAGGTTTACTGTCCTTATTCCCGTTGTTCACAGGTCTATAACTCCAAAAAATATTCAAACCATAGCAAAGATATAAAGTCCATCTTCCCAAGCCATGTAAATATATGTTATTTTTGTCTCCCGCTTAGCTACGGAGGGAAGAGGATAATCTTCTTCCAACTCCTCCTATCCTTTCTTTTGATTAAATTCGTGCGGGTTCCAAGACAACTCAGCTTTTCCCCGGGACTCGTCGAGGGTCAAACCTTGACGTCATCGTTGGACACCATTGTCGATCCTGGCTTACAGGAGTAACAGTGGTGGGAGTGTGTGGCGGGCCTAGTCCCCAAAAAAAGCCATGTAAATCGTCCTTCACCAACGCCACTCTAAGGTCATTGTCATCTACACTGTTGCCAAAACAGGAGCGATGAAAGAGTGTTAAAAGATCATTAGGTGACACGCGACCTGGCAGCGAGACAAGTAAGGTGCGAACACGGTCACGAACGGTAGCGGTAGCGTTTTTAGATGTATCATAAGCGATTAGGGGACCTAACCGTGTTGAAAGATTTACCGATTCACATTACTGTATGCTGCCAGGGGCGGATTTGATACGCTGACTCCTTATGGAAGATTGCCGCCCCATTGCCTCTATAGCACGAAAAATTGACATAACATATACGTCACGACTTTTATCCCCATTCGGGGGTAGTCAGAGGCTTGAGTGGCCATAAGTAAGAGTGGCCATTGTGGAGGTATTAAGCCAACTCAAAGCCCACGTTTCACCAGATAGTCAGAACCCAACGTGACAGGTGGTGAACCATGTCGGCGTGTATACAGGAACAATTGAATAATAATGTACCTACTTAAAGAAAGTCTGTAAATGATAAAATTATCTCAATCAGTGTCATTAGATGCGTACCGTGTATATGTGAGTTTTTTGCATTTTGCCGCCCGAGGCCCGAGCCTACTCGGCCTTCTGATAACTCCGCCCCTGTATGCTGCATTCTAAACCAAAAATATTCGTTAGTGTCAACAAGGGTTAACGTTTAATCTTATATACACGAATAAGTAAACAAATCTGGAAGTATTCGCAATGAATACAATGTACTTACGGCAAAAGGAAAATCCGTAAGCCCTTTATCCGGATAAGTGAAGCTTAAATGGCGACAAGTACACACACCTACATCCGGCACCTGAGAGTAGTCGCTACCCGTTATCAGGGAAATAGTACAGTAGTCTTACGATCTACAGTTTTGCGAAATATTTTCCTTATTTTTGTAAGAAGGCGGTCAGTAAGCATATAATGCTAGTAGTAAGGTACAGTTAGCGACATAAGCTGCTGAACATTTACCCTCAAATTATTTACGGATAGTTATGATCCACTTGCAATGGCATGACCGCCTAATTTACTAATCCACCAAGCCAACTCGGAGCTCAGATGTAATGCGGTTTCCCCGCCCGTGTATCACCCGCACACCCGCCACCGCCTGCGGCTTCCCGCCCGCACACCGCCACCGCCTCTTTGTGTGGGTGACGTCACATTTGCCAGGCGCCTAGTTGGCTTGGTGGTGTAGTAGAGATTTTTAGCTAGTTTACAATGGATTTACAAAGCATTTCCAGGAACAAAAGTGATTTGTAATGCCAGTGAAAGTCCATTATTACTTTCTATAAATGTGAGGATAGCGTTTTTAATGTTTTTAGAACCTGCAAACGGGAACCCGCGTCGCTTATGACCATAACCCTACTCGGACTACTGTATTTCCGAGCTCATCATCGTAGAAAAACTCAAGGTGATTCCTCGTCGTGTCATTGAAATTTTCGCACAAATTATTTTTAATAAGTACCTATTTCATCAACGTTGCTACGCGACGTATTTCGCATCAATTATCCAATAATAAGAGTAATGATGGAAAATTATAACGTAGACTTATAAAATAGAAGTATCCTACTTGAGGAAGATTGTATGTTTAGATGTTTGTATGTTTGGGTGTTTGTTAGTAAACGGGTAAACGGGTTTGGATGAAATTTGGCACACAGATAGGTTATCTTCTACCTAATAGGAATCTGCTGGATGCGGGCAGCGCAAGATCGGTCATTGTGGCGAACCTTGGGGAGGCCTATGTCCAGCAGTGGACGTCTTTCGGCTGAGATGATGATGATGATGATGATGAGGAACCTCATAGTTACTTACAACCTTCTATTTTCATCATTCTAAATTGATATTTCATATTATTTTTGACAAGTTGACTGAACTATGATTAATGTGTGTTTATTATTCACCGGGTAGGCAGATGTCCACTAGCAGTGAATAATCTTTGAAAGTACGTCAATGTGATGTATGAAATCATTTTCAATGTGGGTATTTGTAAAAAGTATCTACGTCATAGATACTATGATTTTATCTCTATTTTAAAATGAGACTAAACGTCTGTTATTTTTAATACATTGTCTCCCACATTTATTAATAGTTATTACAAATAAATTCCGTTTGGAAAACGCTTTGTAAAGCCATTGTAAATGGGTTAAAATACTTTTTGAGATTCCTAATGTGACAATTCAAGTGAAAATCACCATATTATAAGTAGGTAAATGATGGGTATTAAAAAAAAATAACCATTAAGATCTAACTTTTATTTCGTCGCTTTGAGGACTTCTACATAAGAAAAATACAACGATGCCAAAAGATAGGGTTCCATTTCGCTACAATGAAAGTTTTCACATTATATAAAGAGTTTAACATACTGGCAAAGAGCGTCAATTCGTTACACAGTCATCATAGAGCTAATAAAAAAGTTGCTAGACCGACACTCGTATAAAAAGATAGAATTATATTACAATTTTCATAAATTAGAAGACTACTCTCATTCCCTACTTAAAAATTGGTCCCAAAACAAAAGATGGTCTAAAATCTAAATACCGTCTTTTGTTTTGGGATAAATAGTAATATTTGATCACTAAGCTTCATTCAATGGAGAATTAAAGTAAGCCTCCATGCCTCTTAACTTGTCGGCGTCCGTCTAGCTTTTTAATAACTCTATGTGGCCATGTTATGTTATGTATAATCGTTATTAAATAAATATAACATTAAAATAAACCTTTCATCAAACTAATATGCTTTGTACTCATAGAGCTCTATCAAAATTATTTACATTATTACAGATAAATTAAACTTTGGACTACGACACTACTAGTGAAGAGATAACAAAAACAACTTTAAAAGAAACTAAAAACATGAAACTGCAACTGACGTTACATTTTAAACATTCATTTGTAGAAACAAAACTATTTAAATGGGATGAAACTTTATACAGTTTATAAAATGCATTTTATTCTTCACAATTAAACCAAAATGTGATTATCCATACTTTTAAAATGAAAACAATAATCATTATTATAGTTTTTTTATACATTGTTATTAGTAAACTCTCTGATATTGATATCAAATTAGAATTGATATTATCAGTCTTGAACCGAAACAAAACATTGTATGGCTTGCATATTATTTGAATCTATAATAATAAGGTGCTTCCTTATTAGTTTATGAAGACATCTTAAGGCTCCAACTGACTGCACCATATCATACGCGGTGGCTACTTTGCCAAAGTATTAATTACAAAACTTATTTATGTCTGTACTGAGCACGTTTTCTAAAACACGCAAGCATATCCAACACAATGTTCCGTAAAAAACTAAAATACGCACGCTTTTTTTTTTCAGAGCAAATTTTCCAATATACGCGCGTATTATACGTGGCAATGTGTCATGATATATCGCAAGCATTATATTAAAAAGCAACAAATTGAAATGTACCTATTTACTGAGAACATTAATGAAAATAATGGGCAGATATTCCATAGGAAAAAAAATGGTTTAGGAAACTAAACTTAATAAAAACCAAGTACCTATTTTATAATTCTTTTGCGTTATTAATAATTATTTACAAGTAAAAAAATCTGCTCTTCAAGGCTTCATAGCTAATAAGGAAGCACAAAAGTCACATAATGATATAATTAAAATATTATTTTACGATGGCAGAACATGGCATTAATTCCACTAAATATTTTTACAAAATGAACTTGACACTCATTTTACACTACACGTATTGAGAAGTTCAATGTGGTCACTTTATTATTATAATATATTTATAAATAACCACATACTTATTCACATTGGAAAGAAACTACATCAAAGGAATTTTAGTACTTTATTATATCTCAATTATAGAAACACCAAATTGAACTGTCAAATTATTTTTTTTCCAAGCGTAGTTTCCCCACACGGTGTCTGCAATATATTCACCTATTATTATTTATACTTATACTATTATTATTTTTATTTATAATGTCATTAGTAATTATTAACAATATTTACAACACTGACTTTTTCTTTAAGTTAATATAATAAACAGAAGTATTGCGGTTGAAGAAAAATAGTTCTATATTATTATTCAGAAACAATAAATGGACAATTTTTTTTTTAAATACAAATTAAATATAAATAAATGTGAAAGAAAAAAACAAGAATAAAATTAATAAGATAGGTACGGGTTTTATTTAAATGGGTTTCAAAGTTTACATAAACCATTAAAATCTTTATTTTTTAATGAAGGTAATAATGGTTTAAATTGGCGTTTTGTGTATAAAAGCCGTTTAGATATATTTTTTACTCGGCAGTGCCTATCATAATTATATTGATAATATAGTATGAAGGGTGCTCATTATATTAGTATTATTTTAAAATGTTTCTGTTAAAATGAAATAAAATAAATAATAATAAAAACCCGAACATCAATAGAACTCTATATCTACTATCACATGGATTAATACTTCTGACTATTTTCCTGTCATATACATTATTTTATGTAACAATATAATACAATTTTATTTTTAAGTTTATTAAATTCACAACATCTTAAACATTAGAAAACCTGTGTTTAAAAATTAATTACGTCTTTGGTCGTCCCAAATTCTATTAAATAATTCAATTCGCATATCATAATATACTTAGGTGAATAAAATCTTATAATAAATCACTATTGAAGGTGTTTTTACATCCAAATAATCACGAATTTCCGGAAAATATTTCTGGTGCATCCAGATGCCTCGCATGCCTCGTCCAAGCACTCATTTTATGACATTACATAATGTCATGTAAATGCGCGAGCATCCAATTTTGACGTCGGAACGATATGTCATAAAATTATGTGTTCAGGCGAGGCATGTGAGGCATCTGGGAGTGTAAGAGCGTGGCATGCGCCTGATGTAGACGCAGCCATTGAACATCAGAATACACATTTGACTAAATTGCACACTTACTTTTGTAGACAACACCCAATTCAACAAAATCAAAGTATTTTCCTTGAAGATCTATTTTCTATTGAGCATGTTCATCGAAGTAAAAATCTGATTGAATTAATTACAATTAAAATGAAGTCAATTGAATTGCTGCCCCAAAAATAAGTGAGCAATATATTCTGGAGCAAACAATAAAGGCCGGCGCACATAGAGGACGGCATGGCTTTTTAATTGTTATCAATCGAATTCAGTGTTTATCCAATTGAAATAAGGTCCATATTTCAATGGTCGGTGATTGCTATCGGAGTATCACGGAGTATTTTTTCGGTGCACCCGCTGGAGCACCTTATTTCGATTGGATACGTATAAAATTGGATTGATAAAAATTTAAATGCCATGCGGTGCCGTACTCACTGTACGCCGGCCATAATTAACTATGTACATTTAACATTAATATATTTCAATACGTGTCAACACTCGTCTGCAGATATAAAATTACTTATTCTACCGTCAAAACCGAGTCTTGGGAGCACGACTAGTTGGGTAGAAACAGCCTTGTATAATACATAAGATAATGAAATCAACACTGTAGACCTCGGGTCTATTAAAGTCTTAATTAGATCACAGTATCCAGGTCTCTGGTATCGACCTCCGGCATTGTCAATCATAGAAAACTCTCAGATGCTCGCGTTTCCTCTCTATCAACAGCTGACACTATCTCTACACCTTCGTCATAGTTATGCAACTTTGTAGTATTGTTCCCACAGTAATGATCAGGATCGCCGTACTGGCTGTGGTAGAACTCCTCCCTCATCATGTGGTTCAGATTCGAACACCTGAAGAACAGTATCTCCTGAAATGGTTTCCTAAAGTCTCTGTTTAAGGTTGCGTAGATGATCGGATTTAGCAGACTGTTCAGGTAGCCTAGCCAGAGGAATACTGTGCTCATCGCGTCTGGGATGACGTCTTCTGAGACAAACGGCCTGATTAAGGCAAGAGCGAAGAATGGGAGCCAACAGATAATGAACGCTGACATTATTATCCCGAGAGTCGTGGATGCTTTGCGCTCTTTGGCTAGTTGAAAACGCAGTTTCTTTTGATGCGTCGACTGCGGATGCAGTAAGTCTTTGGCGATGTGGCTTTTATGAGCAAAGTTCGATAGCGAAGACCGAATCCTGTTGGTCGACACTTTGTTACTGCTCTCTGAGGATTGTCTCCGCCTCTCTTTGGTTTGTGGTCTCGGCGCCAACGTTGTTGGGGACCTGTTTATCGTGTGGATGGGTTTGGTGGGGGTCTTTGGCTGTTGCAGCATCGGGCACTGTGATTCGTTGGACTTCCTCTGGCCGCTGAAGCACCTACCGATAGTGCTCTCTGTTTTGTCTACGCTACACTGTAACAAAAATAAAATTACGTCACAATTTAGAAGTAGAAATGTTGTATGATGCCAATCCTGGCGATTTTGGGCCAACCTTGGGCGTAATAATAATGACTGAATTAAATATCACTGTCTTGCTCATTATGACATTACGCATAACTTTGAGAAGGGCGGTCAAGTTTATTTTGTGTGAGAGTTAATTATAAAATTGTGAATAGCGGCATCCAAAAGCCCCGAATAGCTGCGCTGGGGCAATCAGATAACGATGTTGATGATGTTTATGTCTTGGTCGGACGTCAAAACTGATTGCTCGGGCGCGTCACTCGGATCATGTAGACGCACCTATTGGATACAAAACCTTGCTGTAGACCATGTGACCTTTTTGAGTAAGAAGAATAAGATTAAGTTAGTGTTATTTATTATAGTGGCGGAGTTATAATGGTGGGAGTGTGTGGTGTTCTTGTATACTCACAGTAGTGTTTGTGCTCGCCGTGGATCCCCGCGGGGGCGGCGCCTGGGCGGGCTGGCTGCCCAACAGCCTGGCCTCCGCCGCGCCGCCATTCTTCACGTTTATCTCCAGATAACAGTGCGTCTCCAAATGCGACTGCGCACGTCTCTCATCCTTCACAATCTTCCTAGCAGCGCTAAATATCTTATAGTACACCACGATCATCACCGTCAGAGGTATGTAGAAGGAGCCGAAGGTCGCGTAGACCTGATATGCCTGGTTCTGGGACACAGAACATGATGTCTCAGTCTTTTCATTACCTAGTATTAGGACCGGTGGGAGGGATATGCACGCAGCGGTCACCCATACTATGCAGACGCATAGGAGCATCCTCCTCGGCGTTCTTTTCACTCCATACTCGAGTGGCTTCGTTATAGCGTAGTACCGGTCGACTGAGATCATGCACAGGTTGAGGATACTCGCGGTACAGGATAGCACGTCGCTCGACACCCAGAAATCACAAATGACCGGTCCGAACGGCCACGTACCCAGTATATCGTAAATCGTCGCGACTGGCATGACCATAATCGCCACACATAAATCGCTCACTGCCAGCGATACGATCAAATAGTTGCTCGGTCTTCTTAACTTCCTCACTAGACGCACAGCGACGCAAACCAGCACGTTGCCCACTATAGTTACTATCATAACAATCATAAATATTATTACGAGGAATATAGTGACGGGCGTGGAATATTTCGAGTGTTTCATATGACCGGGCTTCACGAACGTAGTGTTGTCATCTAACGTGTAGTTGAACGTAGAGTTTGGATTGATGTCGAACTCCGGACTGATCAGGTCAGACTGCGAGGCTAGCGCCGGTTGCAAAAGAATTAGTACGAGAAGACACGAAGACAAAGCAACAAAGCTAGGCAGTGAACAATGCGAGTTATGACTGTGAGTCGCCATACGAACCCCTGGATTGGGTGACGATTAATTTGTTCGTTATCCTGACGTAACCATACATTGGTTTTCGGTAGTATTTAGCGCGAACGAATCAAGTTTGAAATACGACCTCGTCGTGGAGCTTTTTGGTCTTGGAATGGCGCGTTTGATTACAATTGAAAGTGGGTTTTAATTGACATATTGCTTGGATTGTGTTGCCGATTTGAAGTAGAGCCATTTGATAGCGGTATGGCGGTGGATTGTGGTCTTTTTGTCGTTGTTATACAGTTTGGTTTTGTTTGTGCGGCGCGTGGTGGAGGCGACGGTTTGTTTTATTGGGCTAGGAAGGCGGCGCGAGAGACTGCTACTCCAATATCCTGACTGCGGATTGATTCATTAGCGCCGTTGATTGGTGAAGCACATTTCCGATCTGAAAACAAAAGAGAAACAGTCTTATAAACCGAGTTAAGAATACACAGTATATCAACATTGTTCGACGGGCCCGATGGCGTGGTTGGCGTGATGGCGCCTTTCACGCTGCAGGTCGTAGGTTCGATTCCTACCCGGGACATGCATTTGTGTGCATCAACATGTCTGTATGTCCCGAGTCTGGGTGTATATGTATATTAAGTATGTATTTACAAATAAAAAAGTAGTATATGTAGTAATATCAGTTATCTGGTTTCCATAGTACAAGCTCTGCTTAGTTTGGGATCAGGTAGCCGTGTGTAAAAAATGTCCCAGGATATTATTATTATTATCAACGTTGTTCGACCAGTTTAGTCTCATCATTTTGTAAATATTATTTCCATTTCAAAGAGAGTGAATGTATCGAGCACAATGAATAATATATTCATTATGTACTTAGTTGATATTATCCGCTTTATATTCATAATTATGTGAATAATATCTACATAAAGGCTGTGAAAATAATAATGTTTTTTCTTCTATTCACGAAGGATTAGCATAATAACATTGAGTTTTCTCGAAGCTGCTCGCTACATACCTATAGGTATTCCTACCATACACATAAGTACAAAACCACTACTGAAAACTAAACTCAACATAAAAGATATTTAATTTTAACGCTTCATACAAAAAAAACGGAAAATTGCGGGTAGGACGCACGTCATGAGGTATCCGTACAAACTTAATAGATGTTGACTTTTCAAAAAAGCTAAACAGTATATGTTTTATATGTAATGGCTAGACTTATTCCTAATTTTCACGACTCTACCTTCAAAAATTTGGGACTCTCATACAAACTTTCGCCCCCTATTTTATCCCCTTAGGGATGAAATTTTCCAAAAATCCTTTCTTAATGGATGCCGCTACGGTATAAAATATACCTATCGTAAAAAAACATGTTTATAAGACCAGTCGTTTGGGCTGTGCGCTGTCTTGAAAGACAGACAACAAAGTAATCCTATAATGGTTCCGTTTTGGCCTTTTGAGGTACAGTACCTTTAAAATGCAATATAAAGCCGTCACAAACCAACTTTGTTTCAAAATAGCACCGGATGAGATGAGTGACCCCTGTTTAGTGACACTAATTTGAGTAGAGTTCGAGCAACACTGCCTAAATCTCATTTTCAGATTACCCACAGTCCACGGTTCATCTCCCGGGTTAATTGTCCAATGTGCGCCATGAGACAGCGTGTTAAAGCCATTAGTGGAACAGCCTCGTCACGCCGTCATATTGGACCCGTGACAAAGGCCCGAGGCTAGGAAATTGCAACCCAAATACTTGGTCATCGTCTTTTATTAGTGCTTAACTGACGCCACATGGATAGGGGGTGATCAATAATCCGGGACATAGAGTTCAGTTCACATAAAAAATAAATCATTAACTTTCATTGAAAACATCTGTGTTTCTAGAGTGGTATATTCTAACCTCATAGAGATTTTACCCAGTTTACAATGGTTTTGAAAAGCATTTTTAGGAACAAATGTGATTTGTAATTCTACTGCAAGTCGATCATAACTTTTTATGAATAAGGGGGTAAATGTACAGATAACAGGCTGTTTCGGCCCCATATGAATTAAGTGTCAATCGCTGATGACTAGTGAAAAAAAAAATGTATTGATCAATATTCCTAAAATAAACAGAATAATATACCTACTCAACCTTAGGTTGCCGATAGTCCCATTAGTTGGGTCTCGGAGGGCAGATGGCAATCGCTCCGTGTAAATATCGGTGATCAGCCTAATCAGGGTAGACTGAAAGCCGACCCCTCATAATGGGATAGGGCTAGGAAGAAGGAAGAATCTGAATAATATACCTAGAGTCCTAATTTAAAATTTATTTATAAAGTTATGATGGATTTAAACTGTCCTTAGAAATCACATTAGTTCCCAGAAATGCTTTGCAAAACCTGTGTAAACTTGCTAAAATTCGCTATGAATTTAGTAGTTTGTATACATGAGAGCGCTCCACAATGGATTACAAGTAAATAAACGGACTTTGAAGACACTGTACCCATTTTAAACCTCATAAAACAACATACGAACATTATCCTGTGTCTAAGTGCCCATTATTCCAAATAGGGTCAGGGCACAATTAGCCCGATTGATAAGCATCGTACGTAACTCGACAAAAGTGGTACATTTGTGGCCGACCATAAATGGGCATCGTGACGTAATTATGACTCTATACGAGTTTAATTATTATTTTTATGAGGTCCCATAGTGTAGGTAAAAGTAATAAAATATTTTTTCTTGGCGCTATGTTTGGGTGACGGGTGACCGTTTTAGGTGCCGAGTTAATTTAGGGTTTGGGGTTTGTCATGTTTTTTTTTTAATGTGACTAAGGTGGCAAACAATCGTACGGTAGATAATGGTGCTAAGCAGTTACCGTAGCCTATAGATGTTTACAATACCAAAGGTATCGGACGTTGTCGACCTGAAGAGTGGGACAGAGGGAGGGGAAGGGGGTCTTCCGGATTTTTCACTCATTGGACGAAACGCAGCTGTAATAGGTACTTTACGCCGATCTTCTGTGAGGGTATCTTTGTGACAAAGTTTACGTATGAGTGAGAAGGACGACGCTCTACGAAGCAGGTTACGGATTCGCGGGATTCTGTATGCATTTCTTTAAATTTTGTGACTCATAAAATACTTTCTAGCTTCATTGATTTATGGATTTACAGTAGGCACAATTCACATTTTACGCATAAATTTATACCAAAATATTATTCTAATCCAATAAATCAGTAAATATGTATAATAAATAACCAATACTCGAACGTAAAATAGATTTGTTAGCCGTTTATCACTGGACAGCTGTTACATACATTACGTATTTATTTGCGTATCTAAAAAACAATATGTAACTGCTTTAATGATTTATGAGGTAGGTAATTCATTATCAGTTACGCAAAGTTGAGTGGTTGATTTTTAGATACGTTATACGCACTCTGTAAGTGGCACATTACAACTAGGCTAATTGTCAAACCCGAGCACAGTCGCGTTGCAGAAAAAAGTATTGACAGTGCGTTTGACAGATGTTTAGGCGGCAGTATAAGTGGCTATGCACACGGAACAACTTTAGTTGCCGAAACTATCAACTTTTTAATGTTTTTTTGGCAGTTGCAGTCAACAATTGCCAGTTGCAGCAACAGTTGCCGCGGTTGCCCCGGTTGTCGCGATTGTTTTATATGAACAACAGTTAGTTGCGAGTTGCCAGTTGCCGCAAAAGTTGCCCGTGTACATAGCCCCTTATAATCACCATTTGTATGAACTTAACCTGTTTCGATTCCTGCCAGAGACAGATTTCGGAAACGACATATTCGTAATTTGCCCTGGTCTGGGTGTCATTGGGATCGCTCCCAGTCTGTTTTACGAAAGCCTTAATTAAGTACAAATGTTGCTCAGTTTGAGACCACACAGTTCGTGTGTAAGTCTGGCGATATTTATTTATTTTACATTACCAAAATAGATCTATATTTAGACTAAAGGGTCGAAAAGACCCGACAGGTCGAAAAGACCTAGCGAAGGGCGCGTTCTTTATGATTTATTGTGCGGGTGTCTACACCCCCGGTTCGTCTGACCCACGTCACGTTAAATGTGCACAGGCCTTTATTTAGCTGTCTCTTTTTCGCTTCCCTTTGTAGAGTCCATTGAACATGAGAAGGGTTATTAGCTGAAGTCATCAGAAACTTCAGTTAATTTATTTTTGTAATGTATTATACCCATATTTCACATATCTAAATAAATACATGGTGCTTTGACCTTGTTCTTTTTGCTTTTTCTTGGTGGAGATTTTGGCTGAGGAGGCGGGGGAGAGTGGGTAGGGGGGGATAAATCAGGAATTTCTTGTGCCCATGGCGAGCAAAGAGTGTACTTATTGAGGAGCCATGTGCCCGATTATTTTTTTAATTTCTAGAATACCATTGACTACCAAGGAGATTAAGCCTCGGTCCCACGGGGCGGTTACTCACTGCGGATGCTATCGCCGCGAGTAAACTCGCGGCGTATGACCGAGGCTTTATGGTTCAACAGGTCACACAAAGGTATACTAATCAACCAACGAGATAGGTATCAGGTATTATTCGTTACTTTTCGTTACTTTGCACTAAGTTTGAATCTGTTGAGTTACTCAAAAATTCCTTGCTGTTGAGGGATTATGTGCATAAGTAAGATTAAATAATATTTTTGTGCTAATACCTCTACGTAAAGGACTCTTACTAAAGACAAATGGTAGTGTATCTGCTGAGTTTAGTAAAAACTCTGAAAGTATTTACCGAGCAGGTAGGTATACAGTGTTAGCTCCGTGGTCCATTCGATTTGGGAAATAAGGCGTGGATCAATGTCCGGCCTGGACGGATGGACTCACAAAATTCATATGCATTACCAATTAAAATTCAATACGGTTCAGCTAACAAGAATTGCATAAACTTTGATATCCATTTGCACTCAACCTGTATGGCTCTCCGCTTAAAATAGTTGAAAGGTAATTTAAATCAGCGTAAAAATCTCGAAATTGTTTTAAGTCTTTGGCGCGCTTATCTTGGCAACATGAATGAAGGTAACTGCCTGACATCCATTTAGTCACGCACCACCCAGCGTCACGGCTGCACGGCTGCACGCGATTAATGCTACAATGTATATTCATCTCTTTCTTACAACAGGTATGGCGTATATGGATTTTATTTATTGATACGTAGTTTTTAGTATAATGTATTTTTTTAGAGCACTAAATAATGTTCGCGTATGTTGTGTCTATTGAAAAAACTCTCCACTGAAAATAATTTATTGAAAATTTATTGCCAACAGAATTGAGATTATCTTTTATTTTTTTCTCTAGCCAATAAGTAAGCAATAATTTTCCCCTGAAATGTGGACACCGCATGGATATAAATCTTCGGCGGAGATTTATTTCCAACCCCGACACCAAACATGCGGAGATATAAAATGTTTACGAATACAGATATCAAGATTCTTTTTTAAAAATTGAATTAGAAAAAAATTAGAACTTGCTGATTGGTGAACGAGTATATCGAGATACCTGCACGAATTTCAAAGGACGTATGAAGTACACCAACCCGAATTGGGCCACGGTGGACTTCGGCCCAAACTTAGGTAATATAAACCCTAATTAAACAGTATAATGCAAACGAGTAAAACTTAAAGTTAGCTCCTTAAACCAACAATAAACTCTTAACACATAAACCCAAACCTATACGTCTTCTATAGTACATCTATAGAAATAAATAAAATTAAAGTGTATAATTGTTATATCAAAATAACAGCTGTTTACTAAATGCATATTAAAATAGATACGGTACTCATAACGAGAACTCAATTTGTAAAGTTTTTGTCGGTCTTTCTGTCTGTCTGTTTGTTTGTATGGATGTTTGTTCCGGCTTATCTCCAAAACGGCTGAACGTGAACGGGACTTTCACTGGCAGATAGTTGATGTTATAAGGAATAACATAGGCTATAATTAGGGTTCCGCGTAAAAAAATAAAAGTTAATATTTTTAAAAAAATTACGCGTACGTAGTCACGGGCACAGCTAGTACATAATAATATCAAAGTATCCAACACCTGCCCTTATTTCAACCTGAGTCAGGGTTCCTAATTACCGCGGTACATGGTCTTAGGCACCGTGTGACTACTTAATCCCCCCATTTCGACGTTCTGACCGAGCCCTCGCGTCCTTTAATCCGGGCCCAACCTTCGTACATTATTCATGTGTCGCACGCGCTTACTATACTATTCACTTTTGCAGGTTTTGTGTGTTCAACAATAATGATGTATGTTAGGACGGATGGAGATTAGTCGGTTTAATTAGCGACAGTATGAGTCATAACACACCGGGTAGCCATGGCGACGCCGCCAGCCACCGTAGCCAACTAATTCGTATTGAAACTTCTAGGTGGCCTTCAGATATTTCACTTTATTGTGTACTTGATTTTAGCTGTAAGTTTTCCAACAATATAAATAATAATAGTAATAATATCCTGGGACATTTTTTTACACACGGCTACCTGATCCCAAACTAAGCAGAGCTTGTACTATGGAAACCAGATAACTGATATTACTACATATACTACTTTTTTATTTGTAAATACATACTTAATATACATATACACCCAGACTCGGGACATACAGACATGTTCATGCACACAAATGCATGTTCCGGGTAGGAATCGAACCTACGACCTGCAGTGTGAAAGGCGCCTCCGCGCCAACCACGCTATCGGGCCCGTAAATAAATAAATGTATGACAGTTAACACACCTGGCGACGTCGCCATCAATTCAAATTGTTTGGATACGTAGGTAGCCGGCGACGTCGCCATGGCGTCCCGGTGTGTTATGGCCCTATTTGTGTAGATCTGTTATGTAGTTTGAGATAACTATTAACTAACATTCTTGGGTTATAATAATAATAATAATCCATTTATTTATTTATTTTTGGTTATGAGTTACCTCATTTCAGTGGTAGCATGATGGCCTCTATTGGCATTTATCTGGCGGCCGCTTGTCGCAGTAGTTTGAGCGTAGGCCGCTCGGCTCACTGTATCGGATAGTTACGGGTTCGATTCCCGCCAGAGGCAAATTTCTGAAACGGTCTATTCGTTATTTGTTCTATGTCACTGGGATCGCCTCAGTCCACTGTATGGTAACATAGAATTGCTTAGTTTGGGACCATACAGTTGGTGTGTAGGTCTGGCGATATTAATGTTTTATTTATTTACCGTTTAGCGTCCCAACTGGGTAGTAACTTTAGATATAAAGAAAATATAAAGAAAATTTTGTACATAAAAAGGACATTGCCTTATGAGAAATGAACACAAAATATTTACCAAGGGCAATGAATGTTTTTATAACTTTTAATTAATCTGCTTCCGCCGCTAGCGCCGGCGTGTTCGCTGTAACAAATAACGAGGGCTACCGAGTTTTAATTGTGTTGTAATGCGATACGGACATTATTTAAATGAGTGTTTAGTGAAAGGTGCTTTCAGTAGATCTTTTTTGTAAACTTTTTTTTATGTTAAGCAGTAACCGTAGCTTTTAGATACTTGCAAAGGCATCGCATTTTGCCGACCTGAAGGGGAGTGGGACAGAGAGAGGAGAAGGGAGAAGGGGGGGTTGGGCTTCCGGCTCCCTCATTCATCGTACGAAACGCAGCTGTAATAGCTACTTTACGCCGATCTTTTGTGAGAGGGTGGTTCTACCCTGGTCGAGCCAGCCCATATATGAGCTGCCTACCTATTGCAAGCATCTATAGGCTACGGTAACTGCTTAACATCAGGCGGGCCGTACGCTTGTTTGGAACCTTAGCAGCAATATAAAAAGGATGGCAATACAGTTAATTTAGTTCAGTTGCGTTGCGTGCCAAGAGAATTACCATGACCTAACCTATTCCACGTGAATTTACCTAGAAATTGGTATAATAAGCATAGCAAGCAATTGATAACTTCATACAAGGACGGCTGATAAACCGGCTTCCATCCAATATTAATTTAATTAAACCAATTGATAACGTACCAATTGAAATGATAACGGAAGTTGATTGCGGTTATCGTTAAGCTACACCTACGGCGAGATATTAGTGGCGTTTATTTATAAATACATCCACCTGTATAGGTGTATTACGTAGTATTACGGCTAACGAGAACCGATGTACGAAAATAGATTTGTTTCATGAAATTATCAATATATCTCTAGGGACCTCTACGTGTTGGAGCCATGTCCCCACGCAAGCCCGGTTTTAACGAGATACAAAATAATAATAATAAGCCAATTGTGTCTCCCTGTTAGGCCAAGGCCAAAGGCCTCCTTTCACTTCTTCCACTCCCCCTGTCGTGGGCTATACCAATCCCTCGCAAAGTGTCTAGCTAATCACATCAACTCCATCTAGGGTTGCCAACTATTTTTGAGAAAAATAAAGTATCACATCTTTAAGTAGGGCAAAAAAAAAGTATTTGGAAGAAAAAAAAAAGTATTTTTCAAAATTTTATTTACTACTGATCTTGAAGACATATTTTTTGTTTTGAGAATTACTTGTTAACCAGTCGTATTGTTTTTCCCATCCGTATATATATTTTTATAAGATTTTTGATTTGATTATTTTAGCTTTTTTTGGGGAGTGATTGGTGTATCACTATCAGAGTTACTCGTCATTTTCAGCGATTGAAATGATTCGATTTACTTTAAAACAAATTCTTTAAATGAAAACAAATAAACAAGAACTAGGTATCGATAATAGTCCAGTAATTATCCATACAAGTGTTTCATTTTACGCACCACAGTAATGATTGGAAATAATGTATTTCACATACTTTATTTTTAAGTAAAAGTATAAAGTATATTTATTAAAAACTAGCTGTGCCCGCGACTCCGTCCGCGTCCAGTCGGTGAAGCCCTTAAATATAATTTTGTCTATCGTCTAATCTGTATTACGTCAGTCTGCATCAGTCTGAGTTCGTCTGTCCGTGGCTGTCTATCTGTACCAGTCTATACCAGTAAGGTGGTAGAGTCTGACCAGTAAGGTGGAGATTGGCATTCAAGTAGCTAATTTACCTTCGTTTCGTATGATGAGGGAGAAAGCCGGAAGCGCAACCCAGCCACCTCCCCATCCCCTCCCACTAACCCCACTCCCCTTCAGGTTGGAAACGTGCTACCGATGCCTTTGGTTGCAAGCATCTATTGGGAACGGTAACTGCTTAACAACAGGTGGGCCGTACGCTTGCCTGGCGCCTTAGTTGTATAACAAAAGTTTGACTTTATTTGTCTGTGTGTATCAGTTTAGCTGTAAGTATCT
Source organism: Drymonia ruficornis (assembly GCA_947859195.1). Lineage (NCBI taxonomy): Eukaryota > Metazoa > Arthropoda > Insecta > Lepidoptera > Notodontidae > Drymonia > Drymonia ruficornis. The sequence goes on along the minus strand of OX401926.1, from coordinate 4,975,611 downwards.
GTCTGTCTGAATCGGTCTGTCTGTAATCTATCGGTAGGTGAGTATCTCTGTCTGTACCAGTCTATCTGTATCCGTCTATCTATATCTGTAGTTACTCACAGTATCACGACTGAGCGGTTGGACTCCAGAGCTCAATGTTTAAGTTTGTACTTGATACCCATGTTCCTTATTTAAAATGAGTGAGCGCACTTCGCAACATTGTGCTTAAAAAGTTAGAGTCCGGAGTTTATCGTCTAAGTCAATAGTCAAAGCGTTTAATTTGTTTAGGCCTAGGAGGGCACTTATAAGTAGTCATTTTACATGTTTTCCTTAAATTCTAGCGCCGAATCGGAAACGCGACCTCGCCTGAGAAGTTTCTACTTGATACCCACATTGCTAATTCAAAGTTAGCAGGTCCTCCATGTTTTAAGCAGGCAGTTACCCAGCAGCATCATTCCTGAGGGGTTGGAGTTCAGAGTTCAATTTCTATGTTTCTATTACTACTTAATTCAAAATCAGCAGGTCCTCTAGACTTACTTCTTAGGTAGGTAGCATTAGTACTGTGGAGATGAATTCCAGAGTTAACGTCTAAGATTCCGCGTGATACAAAGACCCGCTTAATGTTTTTTATACGTAATTAGGAATAAAAAAACTAAATTTCTTGAAGCAAGGAAGATATTTAATTTTGACATGTGGTGCAAGGCAGGTATTGTCTGATTTTAAGTATAGCGACATCTAGTTAAGAAAAACGAAACTAAAGATTGTAGAACGCAGCAATAAAATATTTATTATTATTATTAAAATTAAGATTATCTATTCCAAATAGTGACGGATCACACACAACGTAGGGCTCCGTAGGGCTCCGCTCTAAATAGACGTATTTCAATAACTAAAACTTATTTTTTGCTAGAATTTCTGTGTGGTCATAAAAATTTACAAACTAATATTTTAGAAAAAAAATATCCTAGATGTTAAGTTGGACTATTAGTCATATCCATGCCAAATTTCATTGAAATCAATCCATTGGATTCGAAGTTGTGCGTGTTCGAATATTTAGGTAGTTTTTGAATGTTTTGTGGCAACCCTAATCTTTACCGAAAAAAAAAATATGCTAGATGTTAAGTTAGACTATTAGTCATATCCATGCCAAATTTCATTGAAATTAATCCGGTGGATTCAAAGTTGTGCTCTTTCAAACATTTAGAATTTTTAAGTAGTTTTTTGAATTTTCTGTGGCAACCCTAAACATTTTCGAAAAAAAAAGTATCCTAGATGTTAAGTTAGACTATTAGTCATATCCATGCCAAATTTCATTGAAATCCATCCGGTGGATTCGAAGTTGTGCTCTTTCGAAAATCTGAGCAAACATACAAACATACAAACATACAAACATACCCACAGACAAAAATTCTAAAAATGATAAAAATGAATTCTGCTGGTCCATCTAAGTCCCCCCCACTATTTTTTTTCCAAATATTTCGAATGTACAGACGCGACCAATTTTACATTCTTATTATATGTATAGATAAAGTAGGATACTTTATTATAAAGTATGGTTGGTAACCCAATCTTCATCTGGGCCTGCCGCGTGGCCTCATTTGTGGAACCCATTCGGTAGCAGTTAGGCTTTCGTTTCTAAGCGCTAACATACACGGACTGCAATTTTACAGTTTGGTTGCAGTCGACGGCACGCGACTGCACACGGACTGCATTTTTGCAGTCGGAAGTGACAGCTCTATTGCAGTTGGTTGCAGTCGACGGCACGCGACTGCACACGGACTGCATCTTGGCAGTCGCGTGTATGGCGGCGCTAACGCGGAGGTCTGTGTCCAACAATCGGACAATAAGGTTATAAAAAAAGTTATCAACTACTCTTTATGTATGGTTAGAATGGACCAGTCATTTAACACTATACCCCGCGTAATTCGCATAATAATATGCCCACTATTTCTTGTATCATCCCAAATCATTCCACAACATGCTTTGAACATACATACGGGACGCACAAAAAGTGTTTGTTTTGTTTAGAAGCGGAGACAAGCACGTAGGGATCGGTGGCTGCTACCAATGATGTATTATTTTATAGGATATGGCACCTTCTAACATGGCAATCACAAAACTTGTGCTCAGCGCACCAATACATAAATTCACACATATTTTCGCAATGGCCATTCGACAATTCACTTAATAAATACATAAGCAGACATTATTTGCTAGAAGATGAGCCGTATTGGCAATACAAACAGAGAGAAGAAGAATTAAAAAAATGCCTATAGGGCATTCTCATCCCGGGCAAAGGCCTCCCATTTTTTCTTCCACACCACTGTCCGTGGAAATTTCCGGCCACGTCTTTCCCACAAGTGTCCAAGTCATATCGCCACCTTCTTCTGGGTTGACCTCGATGGCGATGGCATTGGCAGGCAAACGAACAAGTTTAATTATTTTCCGCGAGTGACTCTATTTTTGGACAGTTACATGTCTCTCTTTCTTGGTAATGTCTTTGGCCGCTACCCTTATTTGTAAAGCTAATATACACAGGTGTAAAAACGGCGTGGTCCCACTGAATCGTTTGACGCAAACTGGTAACAGGTATATTAACACCCGCGTGTAAAGAAGGGTTGGCCCTACAAATAAAATATGAACACAGACATGGGCCTAAATAGCTTTTGGCCTTGGGGACGGGTAAATTATAGCTTTAAGTTAAAACCCTTTAGGTAAAAGACAAGGTTAGTACCTATATAGGACGCAAATGTGAGTTTTTCAAATACTTACAATATTTTTTTTATATGTTAACTAAGGCGGCAATCCACCAACCCGCACTGGGTCAGCGTGGTGGATTATGGCCTGAATCCCCCTCGCATTGAGGGGAGGCCCGTGCCCAGCAGTGGGACGTTAAAAGGGCTAAAAAAAAAAAAAAAAAACTAAGGCGGCAAACATTTGTACGGTCCGTGTGAGATTACGCAGTTACCGTAGCCTATAGATGCTTGCAATACCAAAGGCATCGCTCGCACAGTGCCAACGTGAAGAGAGTTGGATAGTGGGAGTGGGAGGGTTTGGGCTTTAGGCTCTCTCACTCATCGTACGAAACGCAGCTAAATTAGCTACTTTACACCGATGTTCTGTGAGAGGGTGGTACTACCCCGGTAAAGCCAGCCACTTAGCTACAGCTTGGCTCTACCACCGATAAACAAAAACCTAAATAATGGTGGTTATTAACTGTACTTGCGTCAAGTATTCACGGTGAACTGAGGTCCTAATTACAATAATTATACTTACCTTACAATACCCTACTTAAAATTCTATTATACAATGTATCACAGAATAAGGTCTTTTAACTAAACAATGGCGGTTATATTCTGAATGATGTAAGTTCTTGTTTTAATTCTCGATTATGGTAGAATAATGTAAGAAATAATGTTTTAAGTATATAGTTGCTACTCAAAAAATGATGATCGAAATATGTATAACTTTGTTTCGACAATATCGATATCGATTGATACGTATTATATCGATTGACTTGACACAACTTAAGCGACAACGTCGATCGATATCATGGATATATCATTTTTACCCGACTACGGCGGAGTGTTATGATTTTGACCGGTATCTATGTATGTATGTATGTAATATGTGCATCTGTTCCCGCCTAACTTCCAAACTACTTGTCGTAATTTGACAAATGAGGTATCGTTAGAAGCGGCTTAATGGCGCGCTAGTTATAGGCTATGTGACGTCACTCAAAATTGCATATGGCGCCCTCTAGAGGACATAATGTCATGTACTAAAAAAAATGTAACCGTGTTGGGTATCAAATGAAAGAGCTTGATGAGCACATTTCAAAAATATATATATTGTTACCTATAACTCCAAAATAATTAAATAAAAAGAAAGTTTAAATACTAAAACCCGACTACTGAAAAATCGCGCTCTAAAAAGTATGAAACAAGAAAATATTCTCATCTAGAGGATAGCCGTGGTCCGTTTAGGTCCTTTAGGTCCAAGTGGCATATGACTACGGACCACGGCTATCCTCTAGATGAGAATATTTTCTTGTTTCATACTTTTTAGAGCGCGATTTTATAGCAGATATGTCTCCCTCATTCATTGGTGTTTGTTTGTACGTATTTGTAGGCAACAGTGACCTATAAAACCAAGTAAACTTAATAGTATTAGTATACCTTGTTACCAACCTTATAAGTCTAAATGAACATTAAGATTATAGTTAAGATATTTATGATCAATTACCAAAATAATAACGTACCAGTTCGCTCGTTCTGAGCACATAAATACCTGCTATCATTAGACTTACCGTAAATCCATCTAAATCTCTAATGAAAATTCTGAAATGTAATGGAACGTCGTAGTTGCTAAGGAATACAATAAATATAGGTATAGTGTATCGCGTATTATTGTTGTATACGAATAGTATATTATCCATACATTGATTTCAATGGCGGCGTCTTCATCAGGCGCATGCCTCGCGCGAGCACTCACTTTTGACGTCGAAACGCATAGACGTAATGTCATAATATGAGTGCTCGGGTGAGGCATGCGCGCCATATGGACACATCTATTTGATAAGAAAGCTTAATTTTAACTATAGTGTTGGTTACGAGGTGATTTGTAACGTAACGTCACGACTTTTTATCCCCATTCGGGGGTAGTCAGAGGCTTGAGTGGCCATACACCACCACATTGTGGAGGTATTAACCAACTCAAAGCCCACGAGGTGATTTCTTGACCTAATATTGATTCATCCATATTTTCTTGGGTCTTCCTCATTTTTCCTCTTTATATCCTTCCACATTCATATTCGGAACTCTTTTCATCACTGTTTTAGTCAATATGAGGACCTCCTACCTTGGTACCATATCTGCTAAAATAATACATCAATAGATGTGTCCATATGGCGCGCATGCCTCACCCGAGCACTCATATTATGACATTACGTCTATGTGTTCCGACGTCAAAAGTGAGTGCTCGCGCGAGGCATGCGCCTGATGAAGATGCCGCCAATGGCGGCATCACGCATTACGCATAGACGTAATGTCATAATATGAGTGCTCGGGTGAGGCATGCGCACCATATGGACACATCTAATGACAACAAGCAACATGCCACTTAAAACTCTTAACACGTAGTACGTATGTAAGGGATGCGAAATAGGTGTATCGGAATCATTAATGTCACGTGGTAAACCACCCCCTCTACCTACCCCTTGAAATACAGGCGTGAGTATACGTAATTTAAAACCATCTCGTATTCACGGTACATTCATTGCTGAGAATTCTCAAAATCCTTACATCGCTTGCTTATGAATAATGCAAGGTTCATTGTGAGAACTCGATACCTAGAACCAAACTTAGGTATCGATATTAACCACTTAATCGCCGAGTCTCCAGCTCGAAGTCTGGGGGTAGGATTTGCGATGTCTAAGTCTGTAGATTTAATTAAATTGATTGATACTTTAAGGAAAATATTATGATATTCCAACAGTCGCGTCCACAAGCACCAAGAAAACAACCGCGCCGAGTAATCGATTTTTCGTTTTGTCGACGTACTTAGCGACAAACAGATTGCTCGGGTGCACCGCTCGGCACATATAGACGCCCATGTACGCTTAGTTAATTCAAATTGTCGACCGGGGTGGTACCACCATCTCACAGAAGATCGGCGTAATGTAACTATAACAGCTGCTGCGTTTCATACGATGAATGAATGAGCCGGAAGCCCAGCTCCCCTCTCTCTGTCCCACTCCCCTTCAGGTCCATACGTGCGAGCGATGCCTTTGATATTGAAAGCATTCTTAGGCTACGGTAACTGCTTAACATCAGGCGGGCCGTACGCTTGTTTGCCAACTTAGAATCATAAAAAGTTCATTATTCCACCAAAATCTAAGTTATTTCCAAGCAGCAGTTTAGTGGACATTGTTCTGTCAAGTTGAGAATGGACGGAGACATTTAAAGTGAAAATGATCTTTGAATTTAAAAGGGGATTGCGTCCATTCTTCCTATTCTTCGAAGTTTTGGCGTCAGGAGATAATAGAACGGTTTTTACACCGACATGTAACGCTGCTTCTACTTATTCGTTTACTTACTGACTCCCTAGGAGAGCCTTTAAAAGCTTTTGAATTGCTTGGTTAATTAATAAAATTATTTTTATAAAAAAATAAAAACCGACTTCAAAAAAACCTGGAGCACTAAAAAGCCTGAAAAAATATTTCTATTACCACCACTGCCTACCCCTTCGGGAAAATCAGGCGTGATGATGTGTTATCGAGTATTTGGGGTCAGTGCCAATCTATCTTGTTACTTTTATAGTAGGTAGACTCGGCATACCAAGATTGGCACCGAAAAAAAAAAAAAAAAAAAACATACATACAGCCGAACATAGAACCTCCTCCTTTTTTGAAGTCGGTTAAAAATACAGACACATTATCTCTGAGGCTACATTCACACAGCAAAGAAAACAATGATTATTTCATCTATTCGACAGATTAATTGCGCCTAATATACCTAGCCTGGGGCCCTACCACCACCTCTTATAGCAGTATTGTTTTAACGTTTCAGCGACTTTTTGTGCAATGACGTTTCTTATTGTCATGACATTAAGGTACATCATTGCACAAAAATTCGCTGAAACGTTAAAACAATACTGCTATATGAGGTAGTGGTAGGGCCCCTGGCCTATAAAATCTAGCTTTCGAGGCGTTATGTAGTACTTAAGGAATTTATAGGTTACGTCGCAAGCATAATTAATTGGCGGCAGAGCCTAGCTGTATTCAATTGACTACACTCATATACGGGTTGGCTAAACCGGGGTAGAACCACCCTCTCACAGAAGATCGGCGTAAAGTAGATTTGACAGCTGCTGAGCGAGAGATGAGCGAGAGAGCCGGAAGCCCAATCCCAGAGAAGAGGATTTCCATCCCTCTGTCCCAGTGCTTTTCAGGTCGGCAACGTGCGAGTGATTCCTTTGGTATTGCAAGCATATATAGGCTACGGTTCGAGCGGATCGACCGTGTGAGAAACACCTTACTGCGTTCCATGACTCGTATTACAGACGTGGGTAAGAAAGCTGCTTTGCTGAAGTGGGGTTGGGCGGGCCACCTGTGCCGTATGGATGAAATCAGATGGGCCAAAAAATGCACAGGATGGATACCGGATAACGGACGTCGCCGTCGTGGTTGACCCAGAAAAAGATGGCGTGATGACCTCGACTATTATCTGGAGGGATGGATGGTAGCGGCCTCAAATAGGGACCTGTGGAGTGTATTGGGGGAGGCCTTTGCCCAGCAGTGGGACAGTATAGGTTAAAAAAAAAATTGGCTACGGTAACAGCTTAACACCATGCGGGCCGTAGGCTTATTCGCCACCTCAACCACATAAAAAAAAAGAGGTAGTTTAATCAATCAACTACTTTGCTTTAAGTAAAATCTAAAAATATTCCCTACAGATTACATTACGGTGTAACAGGAGGTAGTCCAACCAGTCTTCCCTGGGATCGCCTTTAAAGCTATATCCCCCCCCTCCCCCCAATTTCAATTGCTAATACAGGATTCTGTAGACTCACCGCTTCATATAACACTTTGGTATGCAATCCCGAATTTACATACGATTTTTATTGAAAATCTCGAAGCCAATTTAGTATTATATCCTTTTGATGACGAAGTAATGTGGAATTCATTGAATTGTAACTTCTGATTTGCGGGGTGCGTGGTATAATAATTTTGGATGAGTTTTCTAATAAGTATACAGGGTGATTTTTTCAAGTGTGCGTTTGTTCCTTATCAGCGACACTATCGGATAGTGTAGTAATACAGTTATGTCAAAATCAATTAGTTCGATTCCTGGCTACGAAATTTGTTTTTTCAACAATCCAATGATGCAGTTTTAGTTTTTATCTCAATCGGCCCCGAGACTCCTTTGAGTACTTTTCGCTATTCCTCTTAGTTCCGGATTTGGCCATCCACGCACACTTGAAAAATACACCCTGTTTAATGTGCTGTTTTCAACCTGTGTATGGAATAAGCGAATAATGAAATCGGTATCTATTAGAATATGTGGAAGGTACGTAGTCAGCAACGAAAGTCGCTGAACATTCTGAATTTTTCAAATCGGTTATACTCTTTATTCTACAAACGTTGGTAAACCTTTATAAAACCAAACATTAGCAACATGTCTACATTTTGTTTCGATAAATAAAAATTATGGATTTGATGCAAAACAAAAGTGTGCAAGCTATTTGAAAAACTGAGAATGTTCAGCGACTTTCGTTGCTGACCGTACCTACCTACTTTAACTATACTTTAAAATTTTATGTAAAATTTTGAGTAAGAAAACTAGAATCTTAATTAACATAAGGTAGCTTTTTTAGTTTATTACGTACGATAAGTCCTCCCTTCGTCCCACTCCCCTTCAGGCCGGCAACGTGCAAGCAATGCCTTTGGTATTGCAAGCATCTACAGGTAATTGCTTAACATCAGGCGGGCCGTACGCTTGATTGAGTATTAGGATGCGTTTCCACTCAAGCGGAGCGGAGCGGAGCGGATCGTAAATTGGCCAATCACAGTGCAAGAAATCTCCACTCCACTCTTGGCTCATCACAGTTGGCCAATCACAGTCCGCCGCTCCGCATCAAAGGAAACGCACCCTGATCCTACATGTTTTGATTCCGACTACGTATTTTACGTAGAACTTTCTGCAAATTAGTTCTTTGTTCTATGTACAAGTCATACACCAAACATATCCAAATTTATATTGTCTAAGATACATAACAATAAAGTAGTGACATCGAAGTGTCACGTGTTTCCACCACACTGGGGGGTTACTTTGAAAAACGAAACGAAAGCTTCGGCTGACGGATCGTCCGAAATATGGATTCGATGATCGTGATTTGACGTTTACTCTTTCGTGGATCCTACTCTGAAAGTTATTTGACATTTACGATTTCAGCGTTTGACATGGTTTTGATCGTATATCGAATCCGTACTTCGGATCCGTAACACTTTCGGAGTAGGAAATCGCCCGATCCGTCAGCCGAAGATTTCGTTTCGTTTTTCAAAGTAACCACCCAGGTAGATACGGCTCAATGGGTGCTCGATTTTACCGCCTCACTGCTCCCCAATGCTAGCAGATATTCGATAAATTTATAGGAGATCGGAAGACCATGCCTTATGTAATGAAACTGCTGCTAACGTGTTGTAAATAAATAAACTGAAGATGGTTAAAAGGTGTTTTATTATGATTGTAACGGAGAAGCCTCAAGATAGGAATTAACACTGAAATATAATTTAGATACGACTTCTCCGGACCGAACTCAAACACCAACTGCCTGGACCACGTCCAGGGGGCTTAGAAGAAAACTAAAATAGAACTAGAACTAACATATTTAAATATTCAAAAATTCAAACATATTATTTGTACTTATAAAATACAACGTGCCAGTGATAAGACAGTTTATCGGCTGGCAGCTATTAAACATTCTACTTGCTGAAAAGAGGTGGCATATCGCCACAAATTCTACCTTAATCTGTGATCAAGTAATAAATGGAGTGTTCTGCATTAATAACATATTTTATGGATCCATCAAGATGGCATGTAAATTTCAAACTGCAGAGTAAAATGTCTCACAAAAATCCTCTCAAACATGATTAAGGGCTATAACACACTGGGACGCCAGGCGACGTCGCCAGCCACCGTAGCCAACTAATTCGTATTGAAATGCTATGACAGGTAACATACCTGGCGACGGACTGGCGACGTCGCCATCAACACAAATTGTTTGGATACGTAGCCGGTGACGTTACCATGGCGTCCCGATGTTTAATGGCTCTAAAATAATAATATGAATATTAGCGCTTTTAACGCCCCACTCTTTAGCACGGGCCTCCCCTCAATGCGGAGGATTTAGGCCATAATCCACCACACTGGGCCAGTGCTGGTTGGTGGATTTCACATGTCTTTCGAAAATTGGTTAGTTTTTCTAAGACATTCTGATTGTTGAACGATGTTTTCCTTCACTCAAAACAAAATAAATAAAAAGGCAAGCCTCGTTATAAGAAATCCAGTTCAATAGTAAAGACTAACTAATGGCTGTATCGCACGAGGACACCAATGGTAGCGCAACCAGTTGCTCCACCAACAAAATGTATAGAGCTGTATGGAGGATATCGCACGATTACATTCCTGGTAGCGCAACCAATTCGGTGTCGGCTACCGAATCACCCGCTGGTGGCGCCACCATGGTTGCCTCGTGCGATATCGCGATCAATCAATACCTATCTATTAATGTTTATAACTCTCGAAAACAAAGAGCAAATGAGTACAAATAATTTTGTAACAAATTTCCAAGTAAGCAGGTACTCGTAACCGCCACAATTCGGGAACTCGCAAATGAGCCCAAACAATGCCTGTAACCCATTAGAACACGGCTTCACAACTTTGTTGTTGAAAAACGGTACTAAACAACTTTCCGTTAAAGTTCAAACCACAATGGCAGAACAGAAGTTGGTTTTCCGATTATGTAGGCATTAGAACGACGTAATAAGCTGGCAAGGAAAGGAAATGAACGACAACCTTTGTAACAGATTTCGCTTTGACCGTCTTAAAATATAATTTCGGTAAATAAGAGGCTATTCCAGTGAACACATTTTAGGTGCGTCCACATGTATTGAGGAGCCGCGTTGGAGCATTCCGTATTGCAGTATTGAAAAAAACGGAAAGGGCGTTTTATAATTCGGACATTCTAAACTTCCGTCGTGGTCAGACGACATCATAACTGATTGCTCGCGCGCCGCTCGGTACATGTGGACTCGCTTTTCACCAGTCAGAGGAGGCTTTATTAACATTTTCAATTGTAGTAATTACTAATAATGTCAGATCCTACTAAGAACATTGAAAACGGAGTAGGCCGTCACGACACCCGCGTTAGTTAGGCGCTCGTTAGAATGCAAGCTTTGATCTTTTCTTTAAGAGTTTTTGTCCCTTTTGACGGCTTTGGGGAGTGCTTCCTAATCATTTGGATCTACGTTTTATGTCGTCTGTCTATGTTGCAAAGTAAAGATAAGATGAGGGTTCGGTTACCATAAGAACTGATTTTGATGGGGGTGATACAATTCGTGGGACACATCTAATGTTCTGTCGCTATGATACTTTAGCAATATTACAATTTGAAAATGTTCTTAAAAAGTCAATTTAGCTTGGTAATAGAAGGCTACATTATTACGCACATTGACCCGCATGCGCTCGACCAAAATATATCTATGATTACGCCACGGATGTATAAAGAAGGATCTATAACTTGAGTTTTTGGTTAAGAAGAAATTCTACTTTATCCTCCTGTTTTAAGGTCTATTATACCTTGACAGTTCTGTAAGTAGAAAAACGAGCCGAGCGAGAGGCCCTAGTTGGGACCGTGTCCCTCTCATTTCGAGTTGCCATGCTAAAATAATATTATCGTTGGGTAGTGATTGATAGTTTTTAAATCAAGCAAATAAATTAATTTATTTTTTATCGTAAGTATTGTTTTATCATATAAGCAATAGTCACGATAAATAATAAATTAATTTATTTGCTTGATTATAAACTAACAATCACTACCCAACGATAATATTATTTTGGCATGGCAACTCGAAATGAGAGGGACACGGTCCCAACTAGGGCCTCTCGCTCGGCTCGTTTTTAGTGCAGTAGTGAACAGTCCAGTATGAATTTACGTTCGTGGATTACGCATTTAGAGTTATCTTTTTGGTATTTTGACACTTTGTCCATTTGTTTTCAGGCCAGTAATTTTTGTTAACAAAAGAAGTACCTACTCAAACTTAGAATTTCAATGAATAATGGTTGAATTTCGACCACCGGCGACCACTAGTTAGTTTTAATACTCAACTAATAACGAAACTAAAACATTTCCATGAGATTTAGATGTCCGTGTAGTGATAAGTAAAGTTGTCTGCATACTGAAAATGTACAATTTCCAACGCCGTTTATGAATTTTCTATGTGAACCCTGCACATTAGGCTGGTTATTCACTTCGCTACAGAATATACTGGAATACAAAAAAGGTATTTTAGGATGTAAAGCCGGATTTGCTGGATAGAGCCAACCCTTCGCCACTTAAATATTCAACGCTTCATGTAGACTCTACATGAAGCCTCTACATTGTTGAGAATGATCATAAACATAGTTTTTAATACTACAGGCGCGTTCAGTTTTTTCAGGCATAAACCACGCGAATCTTTAACAATAATCAAGAAGGTGTTGAATTGTTATTATTTATTTTCCAGTTTCGGTATTAATAATGGATTTCCTAGAAAATAAAGTGTTGTAAACGGCATTTAGTTTATATTCTACTCTACCTCAAAGGTGAAAAGTTTTTTATATAGTTAACTAATGATGATAGATTACTGAAGGGGAGTGGGACAGAGAGAAAGAAAGAGAGGGTTTGGGCTCATCGTAAAAAATGCAACTAAATACATGCTTATGCTGGTGTATGGGTGGGTGGTACTACCCCGGTCGAGCCAGCCTGCAGTCAATCATCTACAACTTGACTCTACCATCGTATATTTGATTCACATTATTAACTCTAAGTAGCGACTGTAGCCTAGGGGTGAACAGGTTGGGCTAGTAATCAGAATGTCCCAGGTTCGATCCCCGGTGGGGCATGCACCAATGGATGAATTTTCATCTATGTGCATAATTTACAGTTCGCTGACGGTGAGGGAAAACATCGTGAGGAAACCTACCTATCCCTCGGGATTAGATAATAGTCAGTTCCTGTATACACGGCGACAAGGTTCACCACCTGTCACGTTGGGTTCTGACTATCTGGTGGAACGTGGGCTTTGAGTTGGTTAATACCTCCACAATGTGGTGGTGTATGGCCACTCAAGCCTCTGACTACCCCCGAATGGGGATAAAAGTCGTGACGTTACATTTCATTTTATTATTAACTCTAACACCCCAAACTCTACTTCATATTGACGCACGTAGGAATAAAATAGTTTGACAATATTATCATGCTACATGCTCACATATTCATCGAATAATATCCGCGAAGGAGAGTATCGGGGATATCGCTACAAAGAACGGATCGGTAAAAAACAATGTATCGTTGCAGGTGTATCGATACCTACCCACATAAATTTTATAGAAAGGAAACTAAAGCCGCGTTCAAATAGGCACGGTCGAAAATAAAACACTATGAAATGTGTTTCTAACATGCTTTTTGAAAAGCGAATTTAGATTGATTATTTGTTACAAAAAAATACTAATGCAAGGTAATAATGGTGACGACACTTGAATCGGGTGGTTGCGGGTTCGAATCCCGCCAGAGGCTAATTTCGGAAACGGCCTTTTCGTAATTTGCCCTGGTCTGGGTGGAACTGGGATCGCCCTCAGTCCATTGTGTGGTAGCTATAGTACAAACGTTGCTTGGTTTGGGACCATACAGTTGGTGTGTCTGGCGATATTTCTTTATTTATATTCAAACGGTAGGTATCTTTTTTATGTACGGGAGGAAATCTTCACAAGATGCCTAAATATCCAACCAACACTCTTTACTTTTGTTTATCTACCACTCTTCTTTAAGTATTTGTACCTAACATAAATAAATTATGTTTTATCTTGTTAGTATTAAGTGAAAATGTATCCTAGTTTCAATCCACTGGAAATAAGAATTATCATTTTGAAAATCTTTAGCGTATTATAAGAATTTATAACCCAAAAGTGGTTATATTTTCAAAAGTATTTGGAATTCTTTTGTCAATTTGTGAACGCAAGCTAAAGAATAGAATATTTGTCCATATTGCGAACGCACGTGTTTCAAACCAAAGGCCGGGTATTTTTTTTATTCCGTCGGCGGGTGAACCGAAAAGCCGGGTACTTTTTTTATTCCGACGGCGGGTGCTGTCAACCCTGACGATGCAGAATAAACAGAGTTAGCCTGGCGCTTAATATTGTACCATCACTGGCTTTTGAAACTGGCTCAATGTTTTTATTACCTCCAGAATAAATAGACTAGTGGGCCTTTTAACAATGTGTACAAAGGTTATTTTAGATTTGTGTTTTAAATTCAATACGTTTGTATTGTATTAACGTCCTACTTTTATACACTTACTAACTTTCTTCCGACAATTACATCACCTATATCCTGTTACTCGATCAATTTGTCCGGCCATCAACGCCAAATATCTCTAAGTAAGGCCGAGTCAATTTGCCCCGCGCCCACACCACGCGGTGGCACATGTAATTCCGTAACAAATTAATGGGCCATCCATCCACCTTCCAATAAGGCTGACAATCCAATAAAAGTGAACGACGGACAGACTGACAGGCCGGGTCTAATAAGGGAAGGTTTCTATTACACTGACGAATACCCATTGGCGGAATAGGGTTAGAAAAGTTGTAGTATTTACACGAATCTATGGTGTACTTTTGGGTGTTCAAAATTGGAAATTTCTGAGCGCGTACTCTGTTTCAAACGAAAACGAAATTTCGGACGAAATTCGCGTATTTCCTACTACGTTTCTCATTGATTCCGACATTTCTTACGAACGAAAATTGTTTGACGTCTTCGTCGTCGTCGAATCTAAACGTCAAACAATTTTCGTTCGTAAGAAATGTCGGAATCAATGAGAAACGTAGTAGGAAATACACGAATTTCGTCCGAAATTTAGTTTTCGTTTGAAACGGAGTAGGCCCTCTGTTTTGTATTTTGAAATTTGAATTCAGAATTTGAATTTTCTGCAATAACTAAGGAGATTTTAATCAAACAAAAGATTCTTAATACTAATGCTCATTTTTACACTAAAACCGCGTTCTTTTAATCATTGTTTGTACCAAAATTATCTGTAAAGCAATGCTAGAATGAGAATATTTTATGCAACAACTGTGTGTATGTCCGTCATTTTTAGCATCACTTATGTGTCCATTTTATAGTAGGTAATGACAAATATACGTCATTAACTTTAAGTGACTTCTTGAACCCACTTTATAGAAGTACTTTGGCACGGTTGAAGTATAACTATATTGCCACGTACGCCCGAAACTACGGACATTATGGAAAATATCTATTAATCTACTTAAATTGTTCTATTTTTATAAAGAAGATAACACTTGCTCTTTACATATAAGAATCATACAAGTATCTTGGCGTAGGCGCTACTGTGCCTCCAAATAAAGCAAGCATCTATAGGCTACGGTAACTGCTTAACATCAGGCGGGCCGTACGCTTGTATGCAACCTTAGTCACAGAAAAAAGATCCCCTATTTGCAAAACGTACAAATCCAATATTTCAGAGAGTAGGATATTTTATGGCCTTATTCTATTTCGGATGAGATCCAAACGATCCATCACGCAAAACCTTTTATACTGAAGTCTGAAGACATGATTATGACTCACCATCAGAACACATTGAAATTACAATACATTATGGTGAAACACAAATCCAATACTCCCACACAAGTATAAAATATAAAAACCGGCGAAGTGCGTGTCGGGTCATGCACAATGTAGGGTTGCGTAGCCATTAATTTCAATAACGAAAACTTATTTCGGCTAGCTAAGTTTTCCCTACACCCTGTTTTAACATTTATAGGTTAAAATCTCGCAAGTGCTATGGTTGATAATAAAATGATGTTATAATAATAATATTAGCCCTTTTAACGTCCCTCTCCTGGGCACGGGCCTCCCCTAATTGCGAGGGGGATTCAGGCCATAATCCACCACGCTGGCTCAGTGCGGGTTAGTGGATTTCACAAGTCTTTCAATTTTTTTTAGATTTTCTAAGATATGCAGGTTTCCTCACGATGTTTTCCTTCACCGTAAGCAAGTGATAACCATATTAAAGTTATGATTTACGTATAATTTCGAAAAATCTAGAGGTGCGAGCCGGGGTTTGAACCCTGGAGCTAAGCCCGCAAGACGCGTGCTATCACTGCTTATAGATAGATAGAAAAATGAAATGAAAAATGAAATGTAACGTGACGACTTTTATCCCCATTTGGGGGTAATTAGAGGCTTGAGTGACCATACACCACCACATTGTGGAGGTATTAACCAACTCAAAGCCCACGTTTCACCAGATAGTCAGAACCCAACGTGACAGGTGGTGAACATTGTCGCCGTGTATACAGGAACTGACTATTACCTAATCCCGAGGGATAGGTAGGTTTCCTCACGATGTTTTCCCTCACCGTCAGCGAACTGTAAATTATGCACATAGATGAGAATTCAGCCATTGGTGCATGCCCCACCGGGGATCGAACCTGGGACCTTCTGATTGCTTGCCCAACCTGTTCACCCCTAGGCTGTAGTCGCTTTTATAGAAATATCTGTCTAAAATTATTTTCGTACAGCTATTTAGATAGGCAGGTGAAAATATTCCCTGTTCATCTTCGACAAGCCCTTATCAGTAAAGAGATACCTATTTAATTTATTAAGGAGTTCGTTACTGGAGGGTTAATTACTTAATAATCCCAGTGAAGGGCCCCGGGGCGGCTTTTTGACCTGTTTGAGACAATGTTGCCAGCTTTACTTTACTCTTCTAGCTTGAACGGGTAATTTTATTAACACCATTATTGTTTCATGAGAAATTATTGTTTAGGCAGTCTGAAAGTATACTATTAAATGATTCTTTTGTATTACGTCGATTTTAACGACATCTTGGTGGTAGAACAAAGCTGTGGCCAAGTACAGGTCATATACGGGCTGGTTCGATCGGTGTAGTACCGACCTCTCATCGATGATTGGCGTAAAGTACGATGAGAGAGCCGGAAGCCCTACCTCCCACCCCCTCCCTCTCGCCCGCTCCTCGAATCTTCAGGTCGGCAACGTGCGAGTTATTTCTTTGATATTGCAAGCAGCAATAGGCTACGGTAATTGCCTAACATCAACCGGGCCTTACCCTTGTTACGCCTTACTCATATAAAAACGACGACTGAAAGACTAGAAATACATAGCAAGAAAATTAAATCAATCCTAATTACATAATTGTCTATTCCTATAAGTTTTTTAAATAAAAAAATGGAAATACAGTTTAGTAGGCAACCCCTTAATCAAGAGTGTCGCGGACGACTGACCCAGATATGAGGTGCTTTTACACGCACCTGCTTACCCCACCCGGGACACAAGTTGATGAGGGGTTGGATTATGTTGCTACGTATGTAAGGGTTACATTTAGTGCCTACTGTAGTGATATGACGTCATTGCGTTTGCAAATTATTAAAAAAAAACCGGACAAGTGCGAGTAGGACTCGCTCCTGAGAATTCCGTACAAACTGAAAATAAGTGGAATTTAAAAACACTGAATACCATATATTTTTTTAAAGAGTTGCCTTTTCATGTCTCTATAATAATAATAATAACGTCACGACTTTTATCCCCATTCGGGGGTAGTCAGAGGCTTGAGTGGCCATACACCACTATATTGTGGAGGTAGGTATTAAGTCAACTCAAAGCCCACGTTTCACCAGATAGTCAGAACCCAACGTGACAGGTGGTGAACCTTGTCGCCGTATATACAGGAACTGACTATTACCTAGTCCCGAGGGATAGGTAGGTTTCCTCACGATGTTTTCCCTCACCGTAAGCCAACTGTAAATGATGCACATAGATGAAAATTCATCCATCATGTCTCTATCTTCAGAAAATTGTGACCCCATACACACTTTCACTACTTATTTTACTTCCTTAATTTTACAAAATCCTTCATTAGCGGATGACTACGCTATACTTGAAAATTTCATGTTTCCCTTTCAGACTATTAGAATATAATTTCTGACCGAAGATCGAACTAGACATAACATTGTCGGACACAAGAATACTAGACCAGTCAGTTGAAAAGCATTTAAAACCACACAATATACTTAAATCAAATGACGTATTAAGATCGACGTTCGTAACTAAAATATATTAATGGGTGCGTTAATTTAATTCTATCGAGTACCTACTCGATACGATTAATCGATTGAATCAAGTCTGTTAGTCGTCTCTCAATCGATTTAAATATCTTTCGACGGGCTATTAATTACGTCACGTCAAAATGTAAGTGTAAAGCCACTAGGCAGATAGAGATACCTATAGAGAGAGTTATACAGGGTGTTAGGTAAGACGAGAGAAGTTTTGAAGGATGGTATTCAGTATTTGATTCTTATTCCAAATATGCAAAAAAATACCTAATTATCCAATAAAGTACGAATCAATGAAAAATGAATGAATGAAATGAAGTTTAAAATAATTTACACAAGTAAATTCACTTGGATAAGACAGCAACTAGTCGCTCGCTAGCGTAAAGCTGGCCCGTTGCGAAAGTTTTCCCAATATTTTTGTGGTTTTCTCTGTCATTTAGTAGTGTTAATTTTTATTTTATTAGTTTAACCTTACACCCTGTATAATGAACAACATATCAAAGCCTATGTTTAAGAGAGAGCATATAATTGGTATATTTACCTATATTTCCTGAAGCCATAAAGTTCAGTAGTAATCTGAAACAAGTTAAAAAAATGTAACCATTTTTATCAGTGTGTATAAAATCAAACAGGTGGTTTTAATTTTCAGAAAGAAAATGTGTCACATTATTTTATTTTTGGAAATTATACAACCGCTTTTTTAAATTTAATTAAATATAGGTAATTTCACTTAATTTAAATTTCTTATAAATAGAAATATCAAATTTTTATATTGAATACCGTCGTCCTCTCGATAAATACGAGCCTTCGTAATATTAAATATAAATTAAGAACAGGTACTTAAGTAAAACTAGGACGGACTAAAATTGAAATTCCTTTGGAATATTATTTATAATCGATTGTCGTTAGCAGGCTTCATAAATATACAGGGTCGAATGGGCGTTTTAGTTTCCATACATTTTCCCTTCTTTCTAGGAACAATAAATTATTTGCAGGTCCATAACGAGTCCGTTCATTTCCTTTGGAAAAACATTTTCCAAGTAAAGCGTCGGAAAATTCTAGGCCTGAACAATTAAGGCTTTTACTTGGAATTTGTCGGCATTTCCCCTTGGTCAGGATGCCTGAAAAAGAATATATGGGGTGGTACAAAGTCTCTGGCTTGTCCAGACAGCAGCATTATTCGCTGTTTATTCGCGAGTGTATCAGGAAAAATAATCTAATATGTTGGGGTTAGAAAGGATAACGCCTATATTTGAACTGATGTTTATTTCATGTTTTTCTGATTTATTTATATATTTTTCTGTGTATTTGTAAGATAAACCCAAGCATGTAGAAATTTCTATGAACGGGTTGTTACTAGTGATGGGATGTTCTCGAGAACATTCTCACCCTCGGAAACTTACGGAAACTTACTCGTGAGAATTTTCGAGAATTTATCTTCTGAAGCATGTTAAACTTGGCATAAACCTCATTAAACATGCAAGTATGGTGCTTTTAATTGTTTTTAAGATTGAAAGTTAGGATAACGTCACCCAAAATAAAAAATTCTCACGAGTAAGTTTCCGAGGGTGAGAATGTTCTCGAGAACATCCCATCACTAGTTGTTACTAATACCCGCGGACAGGTATCTACTATAATTGGTAGGTATCAGAATAGAAATCTTTTGATAATTTCTCGAAAATATTCAAAATGAAAGATATAGGTACTTTGTCTTTATTTTACTGGTGTTGCCTGGTGTTATCCGTGGAAATCATATTCAATTATCCGTTCAGAATAAACGATCAAGTATTTTACTACCAAATGCTTGAAAAATAAAGAAAATAGAAAAATAAATAAAGGAAAATAAAGAATTTTTTCTCCAAAAATTTCAACAAAAATAAAAAACACAAATAATGACAAGTGACGTTTTCTCTCACAGCATTTTGACCTATTACTTAAGAATAGGTACATACATCCTAAGAGGTGCTCTTAAGATAAACCCCGGCTGTATTAATGTCACCCTGAGACTGTACAAATGGACACGAAAACCGTTCGTAATGCACGCCGTGTCGTAAGCCGGTGAAATGAAATTTTCCGTCTTGAGTGTCGTGTCCCAGTCTGTCAGCCTACGGATCGTGACCTGAATTAATCGTGGTCTGCTTGTCCAAAATTTGCATGATTTGCTAAATATACTGTTTACTTTGGCAGCATAATTAGTGCTGAGCAATAAATTCTGGGTAACAAATTAATTTCGAGTACAGATTTCGGTTTGAGTTATGTAATTGTTAACAGATGGTTTTGTAATTTTTTGTTACCTTACTTCTGTTGATCCGATAGTTTTTGATTTTTATAAGAAACTGGATCGATTGGCTAAAAAGTTTGTATGTAATTTTTTTTATTGACCGTATTTTTTAAAAATCTGTGGTTTAAGCTCAAATTTTAAAAAAAAGTTAAGGGCTGTCTCCTAAGAACACTGCAGCTACAACGGTTAAGGTAATTGCCCTTACTGCCCTTAATAGAAATACATCCTGCATAATTTCATAGCAAGGATGGGAATTGGACCAAAAACCTTTCAG
Source organism: Drymonia ruficornis (assembly GCA_947859195.1). Classification (NCBI taxonomy): domain Eukaryota; kingdom Metazoa; phylum Arthropoda; class Insecta; order Lepidoptera; family Notodontidae; genus Drymonia; species Drymonia ruficornis. The sequence goes on along the minus strand of OX401926.1, from coordinate 4,955,168 downwards.
TTGCAAAAGCTCCAGACTATCAATGAACGCTTATTTGAAACTAAAATTTTAGTTATTTAATCAAAGTTCACAACAAAATATCCATCTGTAACTATTTGTTTGCAGTCCAGCATCCCAATTTAGTAGCTAATGCGTACCACGCGATAAACAATTTATTTCAGGAGCAAGAATTATTACTTACCTTTAAATAATACAGATTTCCCAAGTAAGTGAATACTAATTCAACTATTTCCATTAAATGATTCAGTGCAAAACGTTAATTTCCGAAAGCAAATTTCCAGATATACAGGATACCTATTAAAAATAGGATGATGAAACTGAATGAAACTGATGATGAACTGAATGAAACTGTTCATTCGTTCGTGATTTTAACACAAAATTACAACGGAATGTGTCAAAATTCAAAATTCGAAGCCCGTGCGAAACAGGGCCGGATTTATAGCAGCGCCTCTGTGGCGAACTTAAAATAATATTCGATGCCGATAGGTACGTATTCGTGTTTAGACATATCTCTTCGTACGTCAGATTTACTGGATAATCCTGCTCTTCCTCTCTATATAATCAGATGTTCCACGGATTCCACATCTGTAAGATGAAAGCGTCTGACGTAACTGCGTGAATCCGTAAATAAATAACGTTACGCCATACAAAGACATCAAATATTTTATAACTGATTGCGATTACCTCGCGAGCTTTTAGAATCTGGTTGGATGGAGATACCAGTGGATGTTTTATGCTATCATTGATTTGATTTATTGATATCTTTTTAAACCGACTTCAAAAAAGGAGGAGGTTTCTCAATTCGACCGTATATATATATATATTTTTTTTTTAATGTGTGTTCGCGTATATCTTCGTCGTTTATGAACCGATTTTGTTGATTATTTTTTTGTTGGAAAGGAGATATTCCAGCGGTGGTACCATGATAAGGAAACCAGCATCTGATGATGGCATCCCAGAGAAATCGAGTGGATCCTTCGAAAATCGTAGGGACGACTAGTGCGTTTGTAATTTTTTTCATTAAGTATTTTATATAGATTGTATTGCATGACTTTCTGGAGGCATGGCTGTACGCTTGCCTAGTCCAGTTCAATTGGAAAAGACAATATTATTTGGAATTAGTATGCATTAATATAATACAATGTACGGTATGAAAGTTTCTTGATAAACAAGTTCAAGAGAGAACGAACTTCTTAGGGCCGAATTGACCGACACATTAACGGACTGTTAGATCAGTAAACGATTGTAACTACTCCAACGGTCCTCTATTGCGTTGGTAAAATCGACCCATATAGGTATTATTGATTTAAAAAATGCATGTTATTTCTTTTATTAGGTGGTTTAAATCTGCTTAAATCTGGCACAACGAGTTGCGCATTTAGTTATAATGAAAACCGAGTTTATGTTATATTGTTTTCTGTTATATAAAACCATTTTCGAAACAAATTTTCCGACAGATCTGAGATTTTGTGGCACATAAAATAGAAAATAAAGAGTATTTTCCTCGATAATAAATACAATAGTTCAGTATTTATGACGAATATTGGCACGAGTATCTGCGTCTAATAATATAACTCGGCCTTTTCTGTTATCGAAACGGTACGATTTTAAAAATTGTTGGTGTGTTTTTGTGACAGTGTTTTTATTTATTGTGATTTATTTCGTATATATATTTTTAGGCCATTTACAATGGTTATACAAAGCATTTCTAGGAACAGAAGTGATTTGTAATGCATGTGTAAGTCTATCATAACTTTATATAGGGGTCAGATATATTGGTGGTAGAGCCAAGCTGTAGTCAATCGATTGCAGCTCATATACGGGCTGGCACGACCTGGGTAGTACCACCCTCTCACAGAAGATCGTCGTAAAGTAGCTATTAGAGCTGCGTTTCGTACGATGAGTGAGAGAGCCGGAAGCCCAACTCTCCCCCTTCTTCCCCTCCCTTTGTCCCACTCCCCTTCAGATCAGCAACGTGCAAACGATGCCTTTGGTATTGCAAGCATCTATAGGCAACTGCTTAATATCAGGCGGGCCGTACGCTAGCTTGCCACCTCAGTTCCATAAAATAAATATGAAAATAATCGCGTATGAGGGAACTCCAAAGTTTTTAAACGTGACTAATTATATATTTTATGAACTAATCCTGTTCTGTATTGCGTGCTCTATGCAATGATTCAGCAACACAGAAACCAAATAATCAAACTGACGCGTGCGCTACATCAAAGCGGTGTAAATAATGCTAGTGATAATCGGCAAGCAATTCCTATGTTAGTGTTGTTGGCACAAATCTACTGGATTCAGATTAATTTATTAAAGGTAATTGCAAAATCATGGTAGGTACATATTACAATTATAATTATGTGTCCAGCTCAAATCTAAAGGCATTATGATTTTTTATATCAAATTTCGACAGAAGTCGGACGGACGGAACGAATGGAACGGATCAATAAATCAATAATAACACTCAGAAATCATTTTTAGGAACGCAAAATGGGTTTTGTAGTTCCTAGTAGTCCTTATTGTATTTTTACTAAACGTTTAGTATTTAGCGACTATAGCCTAGGGGTGAACAGGTTGGGCTAGCAATCAGAAGGTCCCAGGCTCGATCCCCAGTGGGGCATGCACCAATGGATGAATTTTCATCTATGTACATAATTTACAGTTCGCTGACGGTGAGGGAAAACATCGTGAGGAAACCTACCTATCCCTATCCCTCCCTTAGGTAATAGTCAGTTCCTGTATACCGGCGACAAGGTTCACCACCTGTCACGCTGGGTTCTGACTATCTGGTGAAACGTGGGCTTTGAGTTGGTTAATACCACCACAATGTGGTGGTGTATGGCCACTCAAGTCTCTGACTACCCCCGAATGGGGATAAAAGTCGTGACGTTACATAGTTTAGTATTTAATTTTTTTTTATAAGTAGGTACGAAACATAAATCTTTGCTGTAACGACCAAACGTCAAGTACATTACTGCCACGGTTTGTAATGAGTGTGTTGCTGGCCGTGTTGTTGATGGCCGGAGACGCAGCGCAGTGCAGCTCCAGGCCTCCACAGCGCGGCCGAGCGGAGCGGCAAAATCGACTTTGCTCGAAGAAGGTTTGCAAAATAATGACAAAATTATAAACTTTTTTGAGTAAAAATACTAATAGTACTAGGAACTTATTCATTAAAAAAGAGAAAGAATGACTCGGTACGACATAAAGCCTGACAAAATTCTTGTCTTGGGCGTGTGCTAGCCTCACAGGTATAAAGTTATGTCTACGTAGTCAGACGTTTTACAAGTTTCTGGGTGCTTCTCAGCTCACGTAGGTGCACCATTATTTTTACCATAACATTCGTATGTTGTTGTAAATAATAAAACACAACACATTAAACTTATCGCATGCTCACTTCACTTGGTCAATAACAAAGTAAATAAACTAAAATAACGAAATAACAAGTGGATTACTCTCGTATTTCAATAAAGACTACTTACTGTGAAACGTATAGGGTAAACACATTCTGCGGTCGATGTCACGGACATATGGTCACGGTATTTTGGGCTGTACAGGGTGTTTGTTTACACGCGCCGTGTCAAGAGTACACTGACTCTGGTGAAAAGGAGGCAAACACCATGGATTTATAAAAGACGTGCGCGCACCGCGAACCAAATATTAATAATCTATGGCGAGCAGCTAATAAATCAAATTACGGGTTGGTACAAGTGATGGACTCAAAGGTATATTAAAAAAAAAAGTTTTTTCTTGCATATATTAAAATGGCAATACCCAACAATAGCTTCGCGATAAACATTGGAGTTTAAATTTGTGTTAACACTCATTCAATTTTACCTAGAATTTAGTTATTTTACTGCTAATACAATCTATGCCACATTCATTTTTTTTTTCTATTGTTATTAAAATCAACAAGTCAATAGGCGTGTCTACAACATGCACATGCCGCGCGAGGCTGCTCACCCACATGCCTCGCGAAGCACAACGTTTGCCTCAGTCGCATGCCGCGCGAGGCAAATAGCGAGGCAACCTACAGTCTAGTCAGAGAAGGGTATACCCGAGCAATCAGTTTGACACGTTTGACATCGTTCCGTCTCATGACTATGCCAAACTAGGCGAGGCTAATGACAGCGCTCAGGTGAGGCAGGACGCGTATTTGCCTCGCGCGAGGCAAGTCAAACTTCGTGAGGCAATTTGCCTCGCGCGGCATGTTACACATCTGGACGTGGCTACTCGACAATCGACATCAACGTGAACGTGGATATGAACGTGTTCAGACATCAAAACTATTTGCTCGCGCGCTCCCGGTTTTGTGAGGACGCATCTATTCAAGCAAGTCCCCGCTTCCGCTCGTGACCGGCGCCACACCACGCCTGCCGTTCAAACTTAAAACCAACATTCTGTGAAAGCGGATCATATTTGCGCGCGTAAATAAACAGCCCGAGATCATGGCCGGTATTCTTTCAGTAAAATTATTTTTAGGATCGAAAAAGCACTGTAACTAGCACAGCCGTTGACTTTGCGAGATGTTTTGGAACACCGAAAATTCCTGAAATTTAAGAATGTCTTGGGTGCGTCTAATTTAACGGTGGTAGAGCTAAGCTGTAGCCAATTGACTGCAGCTCATATATGTTCTGGCTACATCTGGCTTGCTCGACCGAGTAGTACCCTCTCACAGGAGATCGCGTAAATTAGCTAGCCAGAAGCCCCCCTTCCCCTCCCTCTATCCCATTGGCAGCGTCTTCATCAGGCGCATGCCTCGCGCGAGCACTCACTTTTGACGTCGGAACGCATAGACGTAATGTCATAATATGAGTGCTCGGGTGAGGCATGCGCGCCATATGGACACATCTATTCATCTTCAGGTTGGCAACGTACGAGCAATGCCTTTGATATTGCAAGCATCTATAGGCATCTATAGAAAGTAACTGCTTAACTTCAGGCGGGCCGTGCGCTTGTTTTCCACCTTGTTCACATAAACAAATGGAATGAGGAAAACTTAATGTTTGTACCAAATTAAGAATGAGTGGGATATGTATATAAATTAATAACTGACAATAGTAATAGTGGTAAGGGCCTCCGCAGACTTGCTACTTTTATCATCGGCGACCGGCGATTTTGTGACGTATTGATGCTGCGTTGCGTTTCTTCGAGGGCGAACGAGCGAGACGCAGCATCAAAATCGCCGATCGCCGATGCTAAAAGTAGCAAGTCTGCGGAGGCCCTAAGTTATAATGGGCATGACAAATTAGTTTTGTTCCTAGAAATGCTTTTTATAACCATTGTAAACTGGCTAAAATCGATATAAATTTGGTGGTTAGAGTCGATAATAAAAATACACGTCTCTATTATCTCTAGGGAGGGAAATCCCCGGATCAGTGGATGAGACACGAAAATAAGAGATATTTTTAATATTTTATGAGCGTTGTAATAAAAGTCATGTCACGCAGTAATAAATTCAATTTATGAAGCAGTGAACAGAATATATTTTTATGTTATTGTTGGTACATTAATTTTAATTGGTCTATTTCAACATACGCGTACCTAAATATTTTGTATAAAATGGATACCACGTTTCGCTGTGAGGAAATTCTTTTTCAATAGTACCTATTGGAACAAAAAAAATAACGAACATTTGGATAGAGTGGTTCTAGTTAAATGTCGATGGATTTTTATCGACTTAATACAACAAAATGTTCTTTAGTAATAATAAAATATGCGATCCTTACATACAAATTATAATAATAAGTGTGTCTAATTCGGTACAATATAATTATTATAAAAAATATTCATTGTAATTTGACGGGCCCGTTAGCGTGGTTGGCGCGGAGGCGCCTTTCACGCTGCAGGTCGTAGGTTCGATTCCTACCCGGGACATGCATTTGTGTGCGTGAACATGTCTGTATGTCCCGAGTCTGGGTGTATATGTATATTAAGTATGTATTTACAAATAAAAAAGTAGTATATGTAGTAATATCAGTTATCTGGTTTCCATAGTACAAGCTCTGCTTAGTTTGGGATCAGGTAGCCGTGTGTAAAAAATGTCCCAGGATATTATTATTATTATTATTATTAATAACGAAATATTTACCTATATGACTACAAAATCATTGTGACGTAGTGCGGATCAACAATATCTTCTTGTGAATATATAAGAATCAAAGTCCTGATTCACTGACTGACAGACAACGCACAGCCTAAACAGCTGGTCGTAGGGACTTGAAATTTGGAGTGTGTATTTGCCTTGATAGGTATAGGTATACTAAGAAAGGATTTTTTTGAAATTCAACCCCCAAGGGCGTTAAATAGGGGATGAAAGTTTGTATGGAATTTCGAAATTTTTTAGGTTACAATTATGAAAATTGGTGTCCAGCGCGGACGAAGTCGTGGGCAAAAGCTAGTTTATCATAAACATCGATAAGTAACAAAATATCGTCGCGTCTCTAGTCAGAAAACAGACAATGCGGAAGCAATCGATGTGAGCGATCACTGTTTGAGGAAACTTGTTCAGGAAACTTGCTTGTGAAGAACCACGACAGAGTAAAGTTTTAGACATAGCCACCATAAATATAAGATCGAGTTTAGGTACCTACTTACTTATCTTCAAATCGAGCATAAGTACCAAATGCTTACGAAGCGACAAGGCAAGCTAATTCCATAGATTAGCACTTAAATTTCGCTGAAGCATGTTTTTATGTGACTAAATTGGCTATCAAGCGTACGGCCCGCCTGATGTTAAGCAGTTATCGCAGCCTATAGATGCTTGTAATACCAAAGGCATCGCTCGCATGTTGCCGACCAGGGCCCTAAGTCGCTTAACCATTGCCATTGAGCTGTATAGTGATCTACCCTCTGGTCGGCGCACCGGCTGATCAGCCTGTGACCGACCGGTCAGAATCAACCAACGAATCAAGAGGGTCAGCAAAACGCCACAGTGGTGCCACAATGGCTAAGCGACTTAGGGCCCTAAAGGAGAGTGGGACACAGGGAAGAGGATAAGATTAGTGTACACAAAAGCAAAGACCTCTTTAATATGAAGTTAAGGTGTAAGTATATTACATGTACCTGTCTCCACACCCCTATTTTACACAGGGGTTTTAAAATTCAAACGGTTTACGACACCTGGGCGTACGAAATGAGGTTTCTGTGTACACGCATAATGGTGAGCAAATGAAGTATTAAAATATTCCGAGGCAGCTCTTGCAAATGGGCGGGCGCCGGTAAGTGGTTGCCGTTTGCTTAATAACCGTCTGTAGTTGGGACTTTTGCATACTTTAGAAGCGTAAATACATAATACTAATATGTATTGAGCTAGTATTCTACGCTGGAAAGACTTTAAAGTGTCGTGAGAAAGCGTTAGAACCGATTGGCGGATAATACGGATAATACGCGCATAGATTAGGTAGTCCGCTACAGTACCGTACATAAGTGAACAAACTTTGTTCACTTATGTACAGACATATTTAAAAAATAACTGGCCAAGTGCGTGTCGGACTCGCACATAAAGGGTTCCGTACCACAGTAGAATAAAAACTTTAAAAAAATATCAACTTTCATATATGGGTACCCCCTTTATTTTTATTAAACTTTATTTTTACACGACTGCCCAAAAAAAGGAGTGTATATGTGTTTAGGGTTCATGTATGTTTGTTTGTTTGTATGTATGTGAGATTCTTTATTCCACCATAACTTATAAATGCCTGAACGGATTTGGATGTATGGGGTATCGTTAGAATCCTTACATCATTTCGGGTAACACTGGGTATATTATTTATGAAAAAAAAAAAAAAAAATATGGCGGCATTATGGATCAATTTTAAAATGCAAAAAAATTTTTTTTTGTTCCATTATTACAATATGGGTATCAAATTGAAGGCCTTGATGAGCACATTCCAAAACTGTAGAATTTATAGACATCATTTAACATAGGTGGTACATGCAAAACAAACATTTCATTTTTGGTTGCTGTCACTAAAATGTATAAAATAAAAATGAATAATTAAAAAAAAAAAAAACACGACTGCCCTGCCCAAAAACGAACTAAAAAGGTATAAAACAAGTGCATTGTCATTGCAGTCGGGGGCCCGCTTAGATTAAATATGTTCCACAGAACGGTCCCCCGACTGCAATGACAATGCACTTGTTTTAAATTTTTTAATAGTTCGTATTTGGCAGGGCAGTCGTGTTTTTAATTTTTTAAATTATTTATTTTTATTTTATTCTGTTAGTATTTTTTGTTGTAGTGGCAACAGAAATACACATTCTGTGAAAATGACAACTCTCTACCTATTACGCTTGGTGAGATGCAGCCCGCTGACAGACGGATGGACAGCGTGGGCTTATTTATAGGGCCCTTTTGGCAACCTTTGGGTATGGAACCCAAAAAAAACACATGTAGAAGCATGACAAATGCGCGAGCGTTTTTTTTTACTAAATTGGCATTCGTAAAAATTTATATGTAGCGCTTTTATCCTTTCTGATCCTAAGAACCGAGCCACAGAATTTAGTGCCTATAGAAATCCTATCTGATTCCCTGAGCAAGCTTGCGTGAAACATAAACCTCTGTCTGCGAACGTCTGCTATGCAAAGCTCGTAAATCAGAGTATCGGGAACTTGACACCTCGAAACTAGATTTAGTTTAGGGCTTTTGCTGCGGAGTCAGTCTTGTAACAACAATACAGCCTCTCCCTAGCCAAGTAGCTTCATCTACGAGCGTTTCTACAAATCGCTACGCTTAAATGTATGGAAATGACATTACAAGTCGATAAGTAGTTCATGAGACTTATGTAATTTCCATACATGAAGCGTAGCGATTTGTAGAAGCACTTGTAGAAGAAGCCACTTGGCTAGGGGGGCAGATTTTGTATGTTTAATAAGATATGGTATCTTCTAACATTGCAATTACAATCTTGTGCTCAGCACACCACTACATGTAGCGAAATTAATTTGACAAATGACTTATTAAATAAATAAGAAGACATTATTCACCAGATAATGAGCCGTATTATTTTCCGCGAGCCACTGAGTCATACTGTGTCCATGGACTCAGTTTAGTATGACAAATTATTTGGGACAGTTCTGGGCGGCGGCTTCCACTTACCATCAGGTGGACCGTCTGTTAAAGTGCCATCCTTGGCTACAAAAAAGTGTCTCCCTCTATTGGTAATGTCTTTATTTTTGATATACTCATATAGCTGGACCTATTTCCCTTTAATAAGAGACCATTGACAATTAGAAACATTACCATATTGCACAAGATTATAACACCTATTTATCACAATGCATGTTGAGAACAATTTTCTAGCCGTAACTGACATAAATGCCGACAAAACCGCAATAAATGATCAATTTCCACAAAAGCGACTTACGACTAATGAAATTTACGAAATCAAATCTCGAACCAATGTTTGGTACACAAAGGGCGAGCTCGGTGCGTACCAAATTGTGCGGTTTTTGCCGATCCCATTTCCCTTACATGTGAAAGGTTACATGTAAAATTGACGCTCTAATTGAATAATCATTGACGATGGCTCGTGCTGCTCGGCAAATTTCGAAAACAATCTTTGCGTAATTTGCCCTAGGGCCCTACCACCACCTCTTATAGCAACACCCATACCTATTAGGAAAAGAGAGATTTCTTATAGTGGCCCCCTTACCAACCGTAAGGTTACAAAAAGAGGCACACTATACCTGGCAACCCCTTACGAGGCGTCAGGGACCATCTACGGTAGGTCCTGCCGCCAGAGCATCCACTCTAGTACTCAACGTGTGAGTTGCACCGTGATCGCTCACTACCATTTATCCAGAATGGTACCGGAGCCGTGAGTCGCTCACCACCCGCACTCCATGGAATGCTAACGGTTCAATCCCCGCTGGGGACTGAACTAACTGATGCATTCTATTACTTGGAGTCAATCTTATTATATGAGGTAACAACTCAAGACTCAGATAACTGGCAGGAATTACTTACCTCTAGAAAGAAAGTTTAGGAGACTTTAGAATCAAGAAAGTGGATATTTTTGTTGCCAGAAAATTCTAATCAAATGAATCCTGCAATTAGAATTACGGTTGCCAAATAATGATACTTAAATTATTCCCAGCAGTCTGTCCCGCAAAATCTAGAACCTAATAAATCAATGTCTAATTACTATCGCGTAAATTGGAACTTTGGAACTCATGTTTCGTTTCAGTTAACTGTCTGTAGGTGGCTGAAGTCTCTAAATTCTAAACTAACCCAGCACATTCATTAGTAGTTAGTAGTTAGACATGTTTGAGGTCTCGTGTCTTGATTGGACACCGTCCGATAGGTGGCGATACTTGATCCGATCTAAATTATAGGGCTGTCAACAACGGTTTATGCATATTGTGTTCAATTAATTGTTATAGTTTTATTAATTAAATTAATTATTCAATTCTATTTTATACATGAAATATAAGAAATGTGAATGATATTAATTTCAGTTTTCTGAACCTTAAAAACTGAATGTGAAGATAGTAAATACTTTAAGAAGAAAGTGGCATCAACTCCAAATAAAAGATAAAATCTGAATAAAATACATCAATTATTTCGAGTCTTTTAGTGCTCTCGATACGGAGGGGTATTTTATTTCGAACTTTGTTATTGTTTCTTAAACATTTTAATATTTAGATTGTTACATAATATTGCTTTGTATTATTTTTGGCACAGGCCAATGTCTGTAACTATGAAGGCAACCCTATATACAATGTGTTGATTTTGTATGTATAAGATCTTAATTGGGCGTGCGGCTTAACCTGGGTTACTAATTGATAGACCTAGTGCATAATTAAATGGTGTTGCGTAGGTATCTTTGAACTATTGCGTTGAAATTCCTTAGAAATAACATTAAATGGATATAACGTAGGTATTGATGGGGGCCCGTGCCCTTGAGTGGGACATTTAAGAGGCAAATTATCATTTAGCGTAGGTTGGCAGAATAGATACCTGGAAAATAACTCACCTTATACAATTCCTGAAACTTCAGCGCTTCCTGTTACCTGTAAAAGAAGACAAATATAGGATCAGTTTTAATATAGGTTACTACTTCAAGGAATACTCTAAAAGGGGTGGGTAGAAGTGAACTGAAGTGCACCCGCATTATGGCGAAGGTATTTTAGTGCCAATGTGCCAATTTATAGGTGGCAGAAACCATTATAACGGGACCCACCGGGACCATTCCGATCAATTCGAGTGGAATTGGGACCGTAGTCCAGTACGTTAGCTCGGTGTGGATTTACATACTTTTATTAGTATACCCACAAAGGCAATATTTGAAAAATCTGGCATTTAGAATCTGGCATCATACCTACTTAAGATTCAATCGTATAACGAAAAACCCTTTCAAATCATACGGGAAAGTACCACTTACGCTATTGAACGCAGTCAACCCGATTCGCGGACCCAACACTCCAGTTTAGTTCCTAACTGGCCACAAAATTTCTTAGTGCTATTATCATAGACCCTTATTGGGTGAGAGGTCAGAGGTTGACCTCCGATAGAGAGGTCAGTGGCACGTAAAAATGGTCTCTCATATCGTGAAATTGTAGCTCTAATGCCGTGTGTCCACTGGCAAGTAACTTCCGCAATTTCTTGCAGAAGTCACTTGCCGACGTGTTTGCACTGACTGCAATTTTCACAACCGTGTACATGTGGGACCTGCAGCAAGTTCGGCAAGTCGCAGAAGTCCACTTGCGTGAGTGTTTACACATTGGAGGTCACTTGCGCAAGTAAACTTGTGCAAGTTTTCTTGCCAGTGGACACACGGCATAAGGTTGAACCTCAGACGGGGTAGGTAGGGAACAGTTTTTACGATTCTAACTTTTCGAGTAACTATCCTAACCTAAGCTTAGTTTGTCATTTAGAGCGTTTTGATCTTTAGGAGAAATAGGATCGATTGGCATCCAAAATTGTGTAAATTGCCATTATTTTGTTGTGAATTCGCATCTGACAGTGGGTAACCATAAAATGTGCCAAAGTGAAAAACTTGCGTAAACAATAACATTGTATTTTTTTTGTTGTGGAACATAAAATAAAGAATATTGGTTTCTTAAATATTGTTTATGTGTAACATATTAAAATTTGCGCGTTGGTTTAAAAATATTCCTGTATAGCTTCATTATAAATACAACAATGATTCAGATACCTATTCATTTTGTTCAAAATAATGATCTGTATGTGAAGTGTGAAAGTGGCGAGTGATGTTAAATCTACTGGCTGTCACTCACCGCCTCTGAAATGCAAACGAAACACATAAAGAGCAAGCCAAGAAAAATATAGAGTTAATGCTGTGCGTCTACATATATCAAATCATTTTGAGACGTCAGTCTCCCTAGCCAAGTGGTTTCATCTATAAGCGTTTCTACAAAACGCTACGCTTCATGTATGGAAATGACATAAGTCGAATGTCATTTCCATACATGAAGCGTAGCGTTTTGTAGAAACGCTCGTAGACGAAGCCACTTGGCTAGGGGGACTGATTTGATTTCCGGGCGCTGCTCAGTAAGTACATAGGAAATTGCCGTTACATCATAATCGCTCCGGTGCAAGAATGTGACTATGATACAAAGGTACAGGTACAGGTGCAGGTACAGGTAGGTACAGGTAAGGTACAGGTACAGGTAAAGGTACAGGTAAGGTACAGGTAAGTTACAGGTACAGGTACAGGTAAGGTACAGGTACAGTTTTTTAAAGAATCTCGGCCGTGGCCGAGCCTGCTCATGACTGGGAATTAGTGTATTTTAAAATAGGCGCGCGTTCTTGCTCAGTTGGCTGGTAGTATTTTTTAGATTTTTCTACATTATGTCATTTCTTGGCCTCATAGTCTGTGTCTCAGCCGACAAGATTTTTTTTTATTGCCAAGGATGGCACACTGGCAGACGGTCCATCTGATGGTAAGTGGAAGCCGCCGCCCAGAACATCTGCAACTTAAGGGGAGCAGATTCGGCGCCGACCCTTTAGATACCTGTAAATATGCCCTTTGAATAACCCCATGTTGTAGTGCAAAGGAAAGACTTCGGGAGGGAGATCATTCCACAACTTGCACGTGCGCGCATGCAACTTGCATTTACAAATATTTGCAAACTTGCATTTGTTTTATTCTCGGCCTCGGCCGAGATATAAAAACTAGTATCGGTCGGACTTTTCAAATACCTATTTGTCTTGACTGTACCAGACAAATAGGAATTTCGACGCGACTAAATGAGAACCGACTTACCGCGTGTTGCGGGCAAGTGAATGAGTAATTGATTACATTAATCCGAGAGTAATGTTAGCGACGGATAATTTATCATGACATGCAAGTCACTGCAATTAATAACAGTAATTTATGGGTTTACATTACGTTCTTGGAAACAAGACACAAGTTTTGGTGCGACGAAAGAAAAGAAAGAAACTTAGTTATAGACTTTAGTTTTTATTTATTGGGATGAAAATTACCATCCAAACTTACCCATTCACCGGCCTCATATACAAAGCTTAACTATACTACGCCCAACCTATTTTAATTAACATTACGCCTACCGAGCCCGGTGGTGACTGACTTGAACATTATTACCATTTCGTATCACTTCTCGTTGGCCATGGTATAGATAAACATGAACAAAAAAAAAACAAACAGCAGTGTTATGCAAACTTGGGCTGGACAGGATTTTTTTTAAACTTTTTTCAATTGTTTACAAAACACAACTTGAATACATTTTTATTTAGTTATATTTAGTTTGTGCTTATACCCACCAACAGGATGAGCTAGCACCAATAATATTCAACCCACAATATATACAAATGAAATAACATTTTTATCTATCAGACAAACCAAAAACAATACTCGCATGAAGACGTAGGCGTTGGGCATTTTACGACAGAAATACAGTTGAGTGACGGCATAAAACCCGAAATACACCTTACACAACAGATCCGGCCTTGCCCTTCAAAACGAGGAAGTATAATTTAACGATCGCTCATTTCACACACGAGCTTCTGCGTTTACCGAACTTAGCGAAACGGACGAAGTTCCACGACACTTCGGCGTAGGAAATGCTTTGAAAGTTAATAAAGTTATACAAATTAGAACGATTTGTATATGTCGCAGAGAAATCATAAATCAGGGCTTTGATCAAATCACGGGGATGTTAAAATGGTGATTTATTTTCTAGCCGTATATATTGTTACATTGATAGGTATAACTCAGCATTTACAAATTCAGTCCATATAACAATAATTATTGTGATATTTTATAGCCACGTTATTATAAAAAACTAGGTGTCATTATTAAAGTGCTCTATTCAAATGTATGCCCTAGTTGCCTGCCGAGTTTAATTAGATTTTCAACGCATATGCAACGTGAACAAAGCTAACTCATGTTCTGAATAGTAATGACACGTTTATTATAGCACTAAATAGTTATATTTAATCAAAATAAAAAGAAAATTTATGTTTGAATCTCGTACATTTTATAGCCACATTTTTGTACTCGACTGTCACGCTGACCAATCAGCAAGGCAAGGGAAACGAAAGTGGAACAACTCAAGACTCGATTTGCTTACGCGCGTCTGATCAGCGCTTAAATCCGGCCAAGTGCGTGTCGGACTCGCACATGAAGAGTTCCGTACCACCGTAGAATAAAAACGTCAAAAATATCAAGTTTAAAGTATTGGACCACATTGATTTTTAAATTTTATTTTATTTTTAGTATCTATTTGTTGTTGTAGCGGCAACAAAAATACAAATTCTGTGATTTCAACTCTCTACATATTACGGTTTGTGAGATACAACCCGCTGAGAGTCGGACGGATGGACAGTGGAGGCTTGGTAATAATAGGGTTCCGTTGGCACCCTTTGGGTTCGGAACCCTAAAAGCTCAGGGCTGCCAACATATCAAAATACATTATATTAGCCCTTGTAACATTTCCCCACCGTTTTCCGTCGCCTACGCTTCTACAGTATAATTTTACGATCAATCATTCGTCTCACGTAACACAGATTGGGCGTTTGGCAAACTTCAGGGATACCTACTGTTTCATGCTTATTTCATACGCCTGTAACCTACCCTCTTGTATAGTACGTTTTTTATACTTGTCCTATTTGGTAAGCAAAGATGGCGTCCAGCGGGGCGATTGCGTAACTTTTTGTCAATGTTTCAATTGGTTTCGTATAATTGACACAGGATGAACGAAACCAATTGAAACATTGACAAAAAAGTTACGCAATCGCCCCGCTGGACGCCATCTTTGCTTACCAAATAGGACAAGTATAAAAAAACGCACTATACATACAGAATTGGTGCGTACAATGCCTCGCATGCCTCGCGTCAGCACTCGTGTTATGACATTATGTCTATGCGTTCCGACGTCAAAACTGAGTGCTCGGGCGCGGTATGCGCCTGATGTAGACGCAGCCAATCACGTCCATGATTTACACAATAAAAAGCTTCATAAAATTTAAAACACATTAGGGCCTCCGCAGACTAGCTACTTTTAGCATCGGCGACCGGCGATTTTGTGACGTATCGATGCTGTGTCGCGTTTCTTCGAGCGCGAACGAGCGAGACGCAGCATCAAAATCGCCGATCGCCGATGCTAAAAGTAGCAAGTCTGCGGTGGCCCTTAAACAAGACATGACTTAATGATTACCTTGTAGGAGCTATATGTAAATTATACTATTTTATTCATATTCAAGTTAATTAAACCTAATAAGGATCTCATAATGTATTCATGAGTGCTTGATTAGAGCGATGATCAAAAGGAGCGCTTTTCGAGGGAAATTACGAGCACATTGTATGTAATTAACGGTAAGTATGTATCTAATATACATTTGGATAATAATTAATTACATGTTAATTTTTAATATAATTATTCGTTATTATTTTCTTGTGGTAGAGTCAAGCTGTAGCCAATTGACTGCAGCTCATGTGGGCTGGCTCGACTGGGGTAGTTCCACCCTCTAGCAGAAGATCGGCGTACAGTAGCTATTACAGCTGCGTTTCGTACGATGAGTGAGAGAGCCGGAAGCCCAACTGCCCCCTCCCCTTCCCCCTCCCTCTGTCCCAGTCCCCTTCAGGTCAGCAACCGACTGACTTTAAAAAAGGAGGAGGTTCTCAAACCGGGCTTTTTTTTGGTTAATCACATGTGCATGTTGCGGCTGCACTGTAATACACCACTGCTCACCCACGAAGAATACAGATGTGTTGGTGTATTATTGTATTACTCGTGAAAACTTTAGTAAATTGTGACGTCACAAAGTTAATAATCTTGGAAGCTGACAGAAGGCGTCGTCGTGAAACACCTGCGCCGCACGAGACGTTAAATGTATTAATCTTGGGGATGACGTGATACCGTCATGTAGGGAGGCACTACGTTACGCTTGAGAGACAAGTAAGTACCTTAAATTACGCCAAGTTTTGTTTTAGGAAAGGGGGATTGTTATGATACAACTTTACATAAAGCAGTTATTCGAAATAAATAACAAGTAAGATGAAAGGTAGGTAGTATTAATTCAAGGAGTAATAATAATAAATAATATCCTGGGACATTTTTTACACACGGCTACCTGATCCCAAACTAAGCAGAGCTTGTACTATGGAAACCAGATAACTGATATTACTACATGTAGTACTTTTTTATTTGTAAACAGGTACATACTTAACATACATACCTATACACCCAGACTCGGGACATACAGACATATTCATGCACACAAATACATGTCCCGGGTAGGAATCGAACCTACGACCTGCAGCGGGAAAGGCGCCATCACGCCAACCATGCTAACGGGCCCGTCAAGGAGTGGCAGTGATAATTCTTAGAAGGAGTATATTAGTCCCTTTTCACGTCCAACTCCTGGGCACGGGCCTTTCCGCAATGCGAGGAGAATTCAGGACATAATCCACCGCGCTGGTCCAGTGCGGGTTGGTGGTAAACGAAAGTTGTCACTAATATTCGAAGGCCTATAACTCAGAAACTATTATAGTAACGTTTAGTCTGCCTTCATGAGGCATCTACATATCAGCCATCGTATATGTATAGCTTAATTTTTATTTCGTACCTTTGAAACACTCGGTTTAAGAAGCTTACCACTAACTACTACACCTTACTTGATAGCTCAAAGGACTTTAGGCACAGTGGAATTTAGACTGTGCTTTAGGCCCGTATTAATAATGGCCGGCGCAGAATGGGGACGGCAAGGCATGGCATCTTAATTTTTATCAATCGAATTCAATACTTATCCAATTGAAATTAGGTCTATATTTCAATGCTCGGTGATCGACATCGGAGCAAGAGAAAATGCTTGAATTCGATTGATAAAAATTAAAATGCCATGCCCTGCCATCCCCAGTCTGCGCCGGCCATAAATCGATATCAAGATTTAGATTGAGATATCGATAACTTGAGAGTTGAGATGCTGTTTTGACAGATGTTCCATACAATAAACGTCAAAACTGCATCTTAAGATCGATCTCAACTTCGAGATGCATTTATTAATACAGGGGCCCTACCACCACCTCTTATAGCAGTATTGTTTTAACGTTTCAGCGACTTTTTGTGCAATGACGTTTCCTATTGTCATGACAATAAGGTACGTCAATGCACAAAAAGTCGCTGAAACGTTAAAACGTTCCTATAATTGAATCGCGATAAGAGGTCGTGGTAAGCCCCCAGGCCTAAGATTCTATTTAGTAATTCAACCTCGAATCAGAAACAAGAGAAGTTCTAAAGTAGGTTCTGTGCGGAAATCTAATCTATGCCCAACTTAATCATTGCTCACTGTCTTTTACAGTAAATTACCTTTCAAAACCGTGAACACGAAACTTAGTTGGCAAAGTTACCAGCCTAAGCTCTAGGAAAAATATGAAACTTCACGAAAAATATAATCGCTTACGTTTTGCTGAGTTGGCTCGCCACTAATTTTAGACTTTACAGTTGGTTGCCGCTACAAAAAGCACCTATAATGGCAGTAATATAATATTTTTGATTAATTTTCTTGCCATCTTGTAGCATGTTTAAAGAAAAATATTATGGATAATATCAAATTATGACTGCGGTTATTATCAAGCGACTGTAGCCTAGGGGTGAACAGGTTAGGTTAGCAATCAGAAGGTCCTGCATGCACCAATGGATGAATTTTCATCTATGTGCATAATTTACGGTTCGCTGACGGTGAGGGAAAACATCGTGATGAAACCTACCTATCCCTCGGGATTAGGTAATAGTCAGTTCCTGTATACACGGCGACACGGTTCACCACCTGTCACGTTGGGTTCTGACTATCTAGTGAAATGTGGGCTTTGAGTCGGATAATACCTCCACAATGTGGTGGTGTATGGCCACTCAAGCCTCTGACTACCCCCGAACGGGGATAAAAGTCGTGACGTTACATTAAATTATGTTGCTAAAAAGCGTACGGTCCGCCTGATGTTAAGCAGTTACCGTAGCCTAAAGATGCTTGCAATACCAACGACATCGGCATCGTTATCTATATGCCTATCTCTTCTAATTTTGTAGTTGTGCTGTTCCTTTTTTTGTGCTGTGCTGAATAAATATTTTTCAGTTTTATTTCATTTTCATTTCATCGCTCGCGCGATACCGACCTGAAGGGGAGTGGGACAAAGGGAGGGGGTTGGGCTTCCGGCTCTCTCACTCATCGTACGAAACGCAGCTGTAATAGCTACTTCTCGCCGATCTTCTGTGAGAGTGTGGTACTACCCCGGTCCGAGCCAGCCCGTCAACCATCTACATTATACTAGCCTAATTAATTAATGTACGGTTTGTTAAAATATGCACAGAATGTGGGCGCTTATAAAATATGTAGGTATTCGATATTCGGTCGGAACGTTAGGGCCTATTTGCACTGACCTCAATGGAAGAGCCTTCGAACTTAATAAACGGTTGTTATTGTCTGAAGGATCGATGAAGAAAATAATTAATGCGGCGGACTTTATTAGGGGAGAATTTATTTAGATAGTGAAAGAAAACGACGGTAAAGAAAGAGACTCATTGGAACAAAAATTTCAATTGGCGGACAACTTCGTTCCCACTGAATTTAAATCTAGTAAAACACTGGTTAAAATCTATAATGATTTAACTTTAAACCTAGACTTAAAAAAAAACACACGTGATTTACACCAACTGTATGGTCCAAAACAAAACACTATGGATACCGAATATATGGATTGGGGGCGATCCCAGTGGCAAATTATGACGAGGCCGTTTCCGAAATTTTCCTCTGGCCGGAATTGAACCCGCAATCACCCGAAACACTACGCCAAGTGGTCGTCGACGAAAAATTACTTAAAAACTCTAATGGAATAAGCGTAAATTAATTTACCCCTAAACAATATTTATTCGCGTTCTTAATTTCGAAACGGTAAATAGTCTTGAATCTGGCCCTCAGGCGCGCCTTTAACAACGTCCAAATTAGGTTTCTTTATGTGGATGTCGTTAAAAAATAATAAATAATTTTACCACGGCATTTGGGTCCGCTGGAGCGGGCAAAGTGGAACGACCAATAAAGAGTTCCCTCGTAGGAGTTACGAGAGAGATGCGATAAAACAAATTCATAAAAACTCTGCAAGCAAAGTTTTTTAATTCGAATGAATTTAGAAGATTCCGCTGACTCAGCACATTTTAAATGTTGAGTCAGGTTATGAACTCAGCAGATGTGACACTAGTGTTCTTGAAGTACAATTATTTTTCGTTGACCGCTTGGCGCAGTGGTTTAAGCGTTGGCCGGCTCATTGCATCGGGTGGTTGCAGGTTCGATTCCCGCCGGATGCAAATATTGGAAACAGCTTATTCGTAATTTGCCCTGACCTGGGTGTCATTGGGATCACCCCCAGTTCATTGTATGTAAGCCATAGTACAAGCGTTGCTTAGCTTGGGACCAAAGTCTGGCGATATTAATTCATTTATGAGAATCGGATATTTTGAGCCACCTTATATAATAGTAGTTCTAGTAAAAACGCGCAAATAACTCTATATATTACCTCATATTATTTACTCATTGTCGACCTCTCTCTTAGTCGACCTAAAAGGCCAATTTTAATTGGTCTCCGAAGCTGCGGCTCATTTGTTAAGCATGGAGAGGTCACATTGAGGCTACGAAGCTTCACTCTGTATCAAATGTACTAAGTACGCATGCGTGAATGACAATGGAGGCACGTATATGGCGGTGCACAACACTCTGTAGCTTAAGGGCGCCTTTAAATTAGAGGCGTCAATAAGCGCGGCGTGGCAATCGCGCCCCTATCAAATTTATCATACAATAGTTGCAGCGTGCGCGGGTTTTGATAGTGGCGCTGCTACTTTGTTTCTACCGTGGTTACCGCGGCACTGTGTCTCTTCCACGCGCCTTAATTAAAGGCGCTTTAAAGATCTTTTCAGATTATAGATTAAAAATAATTTTAGAATATAAAATATCTGCAATGGTATCCTGGAACGACAAACTCATTTCCCACGTAAATTCACGTGTGTGAGTTGGCCGTTAGAGAACTGTTCAGACAGACAGTTCATTTGGCAGGCCTATCTGCAAGTAATATCCAGGTCGAATCAATCAAGCTGGACCCACTCGTGTCTCAAGGTCTTGATTGATGGATTAGCGTGACAAAGCTAGTTTTTAACATGGTAAAGTTTTTTTATGAAAAAAGTATGCATGCCAATATAACAGTGACCGATCAGCTTTTGAGTTCCTATGTTCTTTGGAAAATGGGTTGGTATAGTAGCGTTCATAAGTCCGGTAGCAATCGCAATCAATTTCGTACTGTCAATTTCGTACTGTATGTTCAGCGAATCAATCTTTAAGACTGTATAGGCACCTAACGAGGCATGTTTGGAGGCTATGTCCTCTTAGACGACTGGGTAAATTTTTTGAAAAATATCAACGTGTTAACTGAACCCTCATCTTTAAAAAATAAGCAGTAAAAAGTGCTACATGCTCTTTTACTATGTGAAAAAAAATATTAAAGTGAAGCTGTTTTCATCTTAAAATTTCTATCTCCTTCTAAACGGCTTGGAATTTTTAATTATTTTCACCAAAAGATGGAGATAGATAAAACCTAAAAAAAAGTTCGATTTTGGTTATGCAATAGTTTTTCACGTCACAATTAATGATTTTCGATACTTTCGCAACAAAAGTGGGCGGGGTTTGTGCGCTCTCGACCAATCCAGACGGCCAAAACGCTCGGCCGGGAAGCGGGGCCTTAATGTGCTACTTTACTTATGAACACTAATTTCTTATGGGACTAGGGTGGCAAGCAATCGTGCCCGCCTGATGTTAAATAATTATCGTAGCCTATAGATGCTTGTAACATGAAAGGCCTCTTTTGCACGTTGCCGGTATAAAGAGCGCTCATAGCTAGCTGCATTCACTGATGGGTAAACAATCGGAGGTTAAGCAACGCTTAGCAAGGTCAGGCAGAGATGGGTGACCATTTAGTGGCATTGAACTGGGCGTCTCCGTGCTTCAGAGGGCACGTAAAAAGTCAGTCCCGGTTGTTGTCATCTAGGTAGCAGTCGTTAAGCCTTGTCAGAGGCCTTCGGGCGGCTTGAACAACTCTGACACTAGGTTGGCCACTAACCATACGATAAGAAGAAGAAGGTATAAAGGAGTGGTACAGCGTGAGGCTGGGCTTCCAGCTCTCTCACTCATCGTACAAAACGCAACTAAAATAGCTACTTTACGCCGATATCCTGTGAGAGGTACTACCCGAGTCAGCCCGTATATGAGCTGCAGTCAAGCTCTATCATCAATACTGGATGAAATCGATATCGTCGGCAATATTTTGACCAGTGATTCTAAACATGATTCAAAATATTTTAGGAAAACAAATAAAAAAATCTATTGATAAAAAAATATTGATCGGGTAAGCAAATAAGCAAACCATTTAACTGTTATACCTTACCTGGGTAATAAATTTTTATCAATTGATTTGTTGATTAATATTCCCTAAATATTCTGAATCATGTGTAGAATCACTGGTTAAAATATTGCCGACGATTTTGATTTCACCCAGTATAAGTAAAATGCTGAAGAATACCTATAAGTAGGTACCTACCTAATAAAGGATGTAAAATTGTCAAATTATGTTTACATCTAAATTGTAAAATTGAAATTTTCACAAAAAATAAATGCGGAAATAATCTAAAAGTGACACTACATCCTTTATAATCGTCTACTGACCTCATCTACTGACCTGTAGGTACAAGGGTGGCAAAATCGCTTCGGTGTCGGTGTATTTGGCGGTACATTTGTAGGCGTAAAGTTAAAATGGCAAAAGTAAAAAAGCCATCCCGTGGCCTATACCTTTGAATATATTTGGATTGTTTTTTATGTACGAATTACTCACGTGATACCCAGTATGTGGTTTCAGTTATTGTCGTTATGTCGTCACCACTCTGTATAATTGTATATTTTTTATACATAGGTATACTGTTTTATTAGTCACGAGAAAATCCAAATTTAGTGTCAATTTTTAACGCTCATAGGAATTTCCACCAACCTCATAAATTAAGAGTTTATCCATAAGCTATTTCCATACATATGTGCCGTGTCATTACAGCCAATTCGGGGCAATTGTCGCTGATGATGAATAAAAATGATAGTTTAATAGATAGAATGATACCGTGAACTCCTAGCAGGGTCTCTTGCGAACTAATACATTGGGGCAGGTTAGGTTACATCTTGTTTGTCTTAAATTTTTACAACATGCAAAGATATTACCAAAATAGAGGGAGATACGTGACTGTCCAAACAGTTGGCACATAGCGTTGCTGTAAAAAAATGTATACAATTATTATTTTTCTTTTGAAAAGAGTAACCACTGAGTTTCTTGCCGGCTCTTCTCAATGGATGCAACATTACGAACCGGTGGTAACGTTAAATATTGTTTTTGACGATTTGTAAACGCTACATTATAGCTTACAAGAGTAAAAAAAAATGAGTTTAGTTGAGTAGGTCTTACAAAATGGAGTACATGGACACAGTATAATTCAGTCGCTCGCGGAAGATAATCTTGAAAACATATCGGTATTGCCAATATGGTTCATCTTCTGGTGATCTTATGTATTTAATAAGTGAATTGTCGAATTGCGAGTGCGATAACATGTGTCAATTTCGCTGCATGTAGTGGTGCGCTGAGCACAAGTCACGTGACTACGATGTTAAAAGGTATCATATCTGCTAAAATAATA
Organism: Drymonia ruficornis; assembly: GCA_947859195.1. NCBI lineage: Eukaryota > Metazoa > Arthropoda > Insecta > Lepidoptera > Notodontidae > Drymonia > Drymonia ruficornis. The sequence continues at coordinate 4,931,972 of OX401926.1, read as the reverse complement.
CATCAATGATTGTAATAGAATTACAATGGTACAGAATATTATTCTGAAATTATTGGTGTCTCGTGCACTCTAATTTCTTCATATGATAAAGGTAATAACAAAATATTAATCTAATGAAATACGTAGAAACGTAATTCCAATCTACTTCAGAAAGAACCACACAAAAGCAAAATTGAATACGAAATTAAAACAATACTAGCCGACTTCAAAGCAAAACCATCAGTGCAAACTCAATACATTCCTTTTGGCAAAGAACATTTCTGTTTAAAAACATAATAGGGACCAGTTATTCATTTTTTCGGTTTATCTCATTGATGTATTATTTTTAGAAGATATGTTACTTTCTAACATTGCAATCGCGAACTTGTGCTCAGCGCACCACTATATGCAGCGAAATTCACAGATCTGTTAACATTCGACAATTGATTTATAAATACATAAGAAGGCATTATTCACCATACGATGAGCCGTATTGGCAATTCCGACATGTTTTCAATATAATTTTCCGCGAACGACTGAGTGGTACTGATTCCGCTTAGGGTGACATTCCACTCTTCAAATTTCTTTGCCTAATTTTGATGCCCAACATTTGGTCAAATTTCTTTGGCGGATGCCCAATCAACTTGTCAAATATCTTCATCCAAGATTTCTTTGTAATTTAATTGAGAAAAATATCTTGAAATTTTAATCACTTGCGTAGTTGAAAATCTTTGATCAGATATCGGTGTTGCTAGTAAATTGGACGACGTCATCTATTTTATTTGCTCATACGTGCATTGGACAAATATATTTGACGAGTGGAATACCAGTCTTAGCCAGCACAAACTATTTTGATCAAACACGTATCTCCCTTTTGGTAATGTCTTTGGTTTATCTCCAAGTTTTTGGGTTTGACGTTTCAATTAACAAAGCGAGATTATGTTTTTCTTTTCCGTGAGTAATCATCACACAGGCTGGCTATCTGTCTGTCTGTCGCTAGCGTTTTGTTGGAGACTTTGATCTAGATAGAAACGTCAAGATATAAGACGGGAAAGGTCAACTTTGCTTAACAATGACGTGGGCCGTCCGCATCAAAGCGAAAACGCAATAGCATATACAGGGTGTTATGTAAAACGAGAGACGTATTGAAGGAAGTAAGTATTCCTTCCTCGTTCAGATAGATGCACAAATGCACATACATACATATATACATACCGGTCAAAATCATAACCCTCCGCCGTAGTCGGGTAAAAACGAATGAATAAATTGAAGTATGAAGGAAAAACGGATAAGAAGGGCTAGACAAGTGGCTGACGTCTACAAGCGTTCCTTCAAATCGCTACGCTTCGTTTATGGAAATGACATAAGTCACGTGATGTACATAGCGACTGGTTGTTGATTTACATAGCGACGTTTGACATTTCCATACATTGTGAAGTCTAGTCCATTCTAATCTATTCGATTAGCGTTCATGCCACTTGTCTAGGGGGGCTGGTCATACACGTGTACGACTGGGAGTTCATAATGTTAAGTTGGTATAAAATTATAATTAATTAGGTTTGTTAGAATCTTTCGCACATAAAAATGTGACGTATATTAAGATACAATGGCGTGAATCTTTACGACTTTTTAGATAAAACATTTTTATGGCGCCTCTTATCATTGCACGATTTTTAATTAATGCGCAATATTTAATAATGCGTAATAAGTGCCGTATTATTATTATTTTTAATCATAATAGTAATTACCAGTTATTTGATTTTATAATCTCTTTTGTAATGTTATTAGGATTGATTTCAAGTCAGTGCGTCGATGTGGATAAATAATTCGAATTAAGGCACATTTAGATCTGAATGGCGGTTAATTCAATTATCTGTTAGGCAGCATAGTCGCGAGCACCTGTATCCGACACAATGATGAGGAAACAATGGAGCTACTCTCTAAAACTAGCCCGAAGTGAGATTAGTCATGAACACGCTGCTAGGCTATTCTGTAACGTCATACTCACTTTACACGCGTGAATTTTCTAGTGAAATGTCAAATTTCAATACAAAATTTGACATATTGACATATACAATTTGAGTTTGTCGTTACAGAATAGCCTAGATGTAGACAAACCGAAAATCACGCAATCACCATCAATTTGATGACCACTTGGCGCAGTGGTTTGAGCGTTGGCCGCTCGGCTCACTGCATCGAGTGGTTGCGGGTTCGATCCCCACCATGTCGGAAACGGACTTTCTGTAATTTGCCCTGGTCTGGGTGTCATTGGGATCGCCCCCAGTCCATTGTATAGTAGCCATTACAAAGAGTTTGGGACCATACAGTTGGTGTGTTTGTCAGCCGATATTTATTATTTTTATTAATTTAAATGGCCGCGTAATACATCAGGCATATCCGAGCACTCAGTTTTGACGTCGGAACGCATAGACTTGTGGTCTGTCCATTTCGTATTTACGTAGTAATACAAATCCACTTTGTTTATATAATTCATTTCTCTAAATAAATCATGTCCACATCACCCCACGAATCGGTGATTCACTGAGCCCAACGCAAACATACCGGCGTTAATTAAATTATTTGTAGAAGTGGCGCGAATGTAAATAATGATGCTACCGTAGACGTCACGTCCCGTCACGTCACGTCACGTAACGACGCATTAGATACTAAATACGACGGAGAAATGTGACCTTTATGCAATGGTTTTGGTTTGTTACTGAAAATAGTTTAGGCGAAAATGGTTCGCATAAAACAAGAATTCTAGAATCGTAAAATGCCAGATTCTACTATTTCCAGATTCTACAAATGCTATGTGCTTTTAGTGATGACACACGGCCCGGCCACGACCTTGTCGCTATCAGCGACAGAAGCGCGCGGGGGTACTGAAATCTTGCATCTCGCCATGAGCTGCCGGTCTCGGCGGCAACGCGTACCCACCAATATTAAGGGCTCATACTGGTTGGAGGTTCTTATCAATATGTAAGGTATCTCCCTTATCTTAATCTGACACGCTCGAGTAAAATCCAGAAAACCCTTCTACGGCTCCCCACCTAGTAGTACCGACTTTTTATCCAAAAATATTCAGCGCATTGTTCGCTCATCTCTTTGTTGTTCACCTCATCTAAATCATTCCTGTTTGTTTTCCAAGTATCCTTGTTATGAACTTTCTCTACCCACTCCTAATTTATCGTTTTTCCAAATCTTTTTTGTTTTGTGCAAAAATCTTGAGTTATATTGTATGCAGTGTGAATCGCCATTCTTTGGGATTTATCGCTACTACCAACATTTTTCATGGTCTTTTTCGTAGCCATGATTTTATATTTCCTTCGTTTTATGCGTCTATATTTTCACATGTTATTTTACCCGAGTAATGTTATGCCTATACTTTTGAAGAATCTTTGATAAGATCGTAAGCTAAACGTCTTAATTTAATCGAAATGGATAATACTTTCTACTTAGATCAAGTCAGCCCCTTACCTCCATTGCGACTCATTCTAGGCATATAGCGATTCATTTTAGGTATTCAGCTGAGTTCCAATAGATGTGATGGGGGAAATAATGATAACATAATATTTTATGAACATTGGAGTCCGTGACGTGATAACCAATTTCAATCGTTCTTGCAAAACATCGACCACATAACCAGTAGACGCCCATACCTATTAATTCGCAATACAAACATTTCAGCTAACTAAGGTGCGTGGGCGCGAGGTGCTGAATGCTCGTACCAATGAGTGATGAATGAATTTCTAACACACACACAGAGACACAGATCGATAATTACTGGCCAAATATTATTGGGCGTAGATTTATATCATGGCGGCTGTACACGCTCATCTCGTTGCCTCGCGTGCCTCTCATCGTGAAGAGGCTCGACAATGTACACGTTAAGAGGCTCCACAATGTGATTCGTTGTATCAATTTAACTCCGGATGCCCGCTGCGATGGACCTAGAAGAAGTCCTTTGACTCGAGCGCAAAAAACCGCGAGACGTAACGCGACGCGATGAGGACACCATTTACATACCGCCGCCATTAGATATGTCTTCATAATGTGGTATCTGAAAACATTCGCTTTATACTAGGTGTCTACTGGATATTAAGTCGATGTTCAATGTTTTTTTTTGTGGAACATGCTATACAAAATGACTCATTCAAGCGATGCGTATAATGCCACATCATACAGTAGCTGATTGCGTGGTTCCGTATCCGCCTGTGATGTGTGGAAGCACTTCCTTTTTACATCTGACCTTGTTTTGTTCTACTACTTTTAACGTATAATAGTAGCATTCAAGTTTAAATAATATTATTGATCTCATCACTACTCACAAAGCCCCCCAGCTTATCTGAGGGCCTAGATAAGTGCATTTATCTATAATCTACAAGCGTTTCTACAAATTGTTATGCTTAGCCCGCCGCACAGGCACAGTATTATTTAATTGATGACAATAATAATAATAATATCAGCCATTAGTGTCCCACTGTTGGGCAAAGGCCTCCTTCCATTTCTTACACTCCTCCCTGTCGTGGGCCATACCTGACCAATCCCTTTCAAAGGTGTCCAGTTTGTCACGCCATCTCCGTCTGGGCCGTCGTATGACAATAATATTGAAAAATATTTGGTCCCGTACTTTAATTATTACTCAATACGACAATATGGACACACATGAAATATAATTGACAATATGGATATTACTGTCAATAATATTACATGCTGCGGGTCTATATGTATGGACATGACAATACATAATGTAAATAAGTAGATGGCGTGATTGATGTAATTCTCATGCATTGAAGCGTAAAGATTTTGTAGCAACAAAAGTGATTTGTAATGTCAGTGTAAGTCCATGACTTTCTATAAATTTGGGGTCAAGTGTTTGTTTCCACTGTTGACTTGAAAACTCCAACCAACCATAGAGTTTTGTTTGACCTCGTTTTTTCGTATGTATAGGTTTACGCAAGGATCTTTTAATAGAGGATAGACAAGTTGAGTTTTTGGTTAAGAAGAAATTCAACTTTATTCTGCTGCCTTAAGGTCTATTATACCTAGACAATTCTTAGACAGAAAAACGAGCCGAGCGAGAGGCCCTAGTTGGGACCGTGTCCCTCTCATTTCGAGTTGCCATGCCAAAATAATATTATCGTTGGGTAGTGATTGTTAGTTTTAAATCAAGCAAATAAATTAATTTATTATTTATCGTGACTATTGTTTTATCATATTAACAATAGTCACGATAAATACTAAATTAATTTAATTTCTTGATTTAAAACTAACAATCACTACCCAACGATAATATAATTTTGGCATGGCAACTCGAAATGAGAGGGACACGGTCCCAACTGGGGCCTCTCGCTCGGCTGGTTTTTTGTGCATTAGTGAACAGTCCAGTATGTATTTACGTTCGTAGGTTTACGTGAATGGATATAGTTTTACGACTATCTTTCCACGCTTCTGGTTTTCAGTTGATCCCTCTGCGTGACGTGACTCGTGTTTTAAGGCAGTTTTATTGTTGTATCTAAGTTTATTGGGTGTGGATAGCTTTATGTTGCCTACCGGGGGTCTTGTGTTGCCTACTGAGTAGGCTATTTAGTTGAGGGAGGTTCTTCATTTGTTTTTCAACGAGGTATTTGTAGAAAATGTTTTCTAACCGGTGAATGTTTGATTACACCTGTGGCCTGATTCACGTAACCAAAACCGTAACGATGTCTCAGCGATATAGTCGTTGATAGACTTTTTGGAATACGAAAAGGCTATCAACGGTTACGGTTACGGTTACGGTTTTGGTTACGTGAATCGGGCTACGGGTTATGTAAAAGGTAAGTACTATACAGTGGTGCTCATAACTCTAGTATACAATCAATAAATACCTACCTGCACCTTATGTTTACAGCGATTAAATCTAGCGTGCGTTCAGTTCAGTAAAAACTGACCGCTCGGGTGAGCAACTTGCCTCTTGTGGACGCACCCAGTGCAATTTAACCAGCGCTTGGCGCGGTGGTTCGAGCGTTAGCCGCTCGGCTCACTGCATCGGGTGGTTGCGGGTTCGATTCCCGCCAGAGGCAAATTTCGGAACAACCTTTCCGTAATTTGCCCTGGTCTGGGTGACCCTGGGATCGCCCCCAGTCCATGTTCTGTACCCATAGTACAAAAGTTGCTTAGTTTAGTGTTTGTTTGACGATAATATAAAAAATAAAATCGATATTATATTGAAATTTATGTTATAATAGACTTCTGATATCCATAATAATTAGTGAAAGAGAACGAAATTACTTTAATTTGGCGTGAAAGTGAAATAATCATCACGTCAGCTCGCTGCCCATTACGAGCCGTCAACCTATGATTCCGCCCAACCTCGCGATCCGCCCGCCCTTCGCACTTCGAACACTCCATTCAGTGCGTGACGGGAATCCACTCGCATTTTACTGGTATTTTATACGCTTTTTTCGGTAAACATCTATAAGACAGCATTATGGGTGAAAAATCAGGAGTAATGGTTAACTTTATTTCCACTTAACTGATCAAGCAATATATTCGTATTTCTTTTCTTACAATGTGTAACGTCACGACTTTTATCCCCATTCGGGGGTAGTCAGAGGCTTGAGTGGCCATACACCACCACATTGTGGAGGTATTAACCAACTCAAAGCCCACGTTTCACCAGATAGTCAGAACCCAACGTGACAGGTGGTGAACCTTGTCGCCGTGTATACAGGAACTGACTATTACCTAATCCCGAGGGATAGGTAGGTTCCCGCACGATGTTTTCCCTCACCGTCAGCGAACTGTAAATTATGCACATAGATGAAAATTCATCAATGGGTGCATGCCCCACCGGGGATCGAACCTGGGACCTTCTGATTGTTAGCCCAACCTGTTCACCCCTAGGCTACAGTCGCTTCTTACAATAAAAACTACAAATAAGCTTACCGTCGATGTTGAGTAGATACTGTTGCCTAAAGATGCTTGCAATACAATAGGCATCGCTCGCATTTTGTCAACCTGAAGAGGAGTGGGATAGGCTCTCTCACTCATCGTATACAAAACGTAGGTAAATTTACGCAGATCTTTTGTGAGAAGGTGGTACTACCCCGGTCGAGCACGTTTGAATATGGACTGCAGTTTATTGGCTTAGGCGGTAGCCTCACTGGTAATTCGATTGCGATTTCTATACTAATTCTTGCTTATCTGATACGGCCACCACCATATGTTTATAGGTGTTTCATCGCTGTCGCATCGCTGTTGCATCGCTGTCGCGTCACTGTCGCATCGCAGTCGCCTTACCGTTGCAATCCCGACCTCACAGCTTGGCTTACATGGTCATTGAATTTCCTCCTATTAACCCGACTCCTCAAAAGCAAAATACTTATCTCATTATAAATTCGCTCATGGTCCTAAGTTTTGCGTCCCTCCTAAAGTTAAAGGTTCAACTTAAATATTCAGAGACGGCTCAGCAAGTATTGCGAACAAGAAATGCCCACTTGCTGAATAAAACAGTGCGTATTACGGATTGGCGGGTCGCATACGAGTGAAGCGCCTTAAAAATCTCAATAAAAAACAACTACCCATACAAAAAAATATGGTAACTGTCGCTTTTAAATGTTATAATATTTCGATTTGTATGCATGCCTTTGGTATTGCAAGCGTCTATAGGCTACGGTAACTGCTTAACATCAGGCGGGCCGTACGCTTTTTTGCCACCGCAGTCCTATAAAAAAAATAAAAAAAAATAATGCTCAGCGATATCAAAACAAAAGTCAACGTGCACCCAGTCTAGCATGTAGACCGGTCTATACGACCAGAAATTACTGGCGGCCACTTATTTGCGACCAAAGGTTTTTAGGCCGACGCGTGCCAAGCCAACGTCCAATCAAGTGAGGTTCATTGTAGTTTTATAAGTGACGAAGTGTTGTCCCGTATAAACTTTGGTCACCTTTTAGGTCTGTACATCTGCGTCTAATGGCCGGCGCAGACTGGGGACGGAGGGGAATGCCATTTTAATTTTTATTAATCGAATTCAATACTTATCCAATTGAAATAAGGTCTATATTTCAATGCTCGGTGATCGACATCGGAGCATTTTCTCTTGCTTTCCCTGCCGCTTTCCCTGCCGTTCCCAGTCTGCGCTAGCCATAATATGCGGCCTGTCATCTCAATCCTGGGTACCTAGCCCCAAACACGCCAAGACAAGACTTTTGACACACATCATGCCGCATGTCACTCTATTTCTTAATGCATAGGAGATGAGACAAAATCGATCTATCTCGCGTTTTATCTCGTCACGGCTGTGCTAATAGTGCTGACTGGCATAGTGCGCGATCGTCCTAAAACTTTATACGACCGAAGGTACGTACGTAAACTTAGTAAGGTAAAGTGAATAATATATAAAGTTTAACAGTTAGGTACCCATTTGGGAGACACTTCTAATTAGGGATTACTGTCATGGTGATTAAAGGCACCCCAGCAAAGGGAAGATCAAAGTGAATATATGTTAATAAAGTTTCAGTGGACATAATAAATGTAACGTATATTTTCTAGAAATGTAACCGCGCAATAGAGCCAAGCTGTAGCCAATTGACTGCATCTACATACCTAAAAATAAATGAAATTGAAGTGTCTGTTTGTAATGCCAAAATAACAGCTTTTACTGGATGCATAGTATGAAAGCATATACAGTACCTACTTATAACAAACAAAAAAATAGAATTGTCTGCCTGTCTGTTTGATCCGGCTAATCTCCGAAACGACTAAAACGATTTTGACGGAATTTCACTGGCAGATAGCAGATGTTATAAGGAGTAACTTAGGCTACTTTTATTTTAGCCATTTTTAATAAATCCACGCGTACGAAGTTGCGGGCTCGACTAGTAATTAATAACTAATTAATATAACTATGTATTTACCTAATCTAGATCTATGCTATTTACATAAAACAATGAATTATTAATAACAATCAAATAAGTAATTTAATCGGACGCATTATTTGCTATACACCGCCAACATTAGTTCCTACCACAGACATAGATCTAAATAGATGACGCATACCCCCGTTTTGTATGAAAACCAAGCGTGTCACTTTTTTTCTACCTACTGTGAGCCTTTTATCTCGGTCAAATTTTCTTGTGGAGATTTTTTTTTACACAACTAGGCATTTTTAATGTTTTATGGCGTACGGCACCCACAGCGGTAGAGCGCGGACTGAATAAACGGCATCAAAGGCAGTGCATAGCACTGCTTTTTATGCACATTTTGGCACGCAAAGAACATACACTTGCGGCATCTATTTAGATCTACGTCTGTGGTTCCTACCGCTTCAAACGTTACCGTGTGGAATTTAATAAGGATTACTCTCCACGGTATTAGTGAGATTAATTAACAAGTGATACTTGTACGCTATCGGCTTAATGAATAAGCATACGGTAGCAGGTAACGTGTTATTGGCATATCAGTGATAACATAGATAAGGCATTACCTACGCGCGCGTGTGACATTTAGATAGGGACATCAGTTGACATTTCACATTTGACTAAAATGTCACAAAAAACGATAAAAGTACAGTCAGCTATCTACAGGATGAATTTGAAATCATGGGCATCCTTTTAAACTATGACTCTACACATGATTCAAAATATGTTGGTAATACATATAAATAAAAAAATCTTTTGATAAAAAAAATATTGCTCGAGTAAGCAAATAAGCAAACCAGTTAACTGTTATACCTTACCCTGGCAATATTTTGTTATCCATTGATTTATTGATTAGTATTCCCTAAATATCCTGAATCGTGTGTAGAATCACCGCTTAAAAGGATGCCCATGATTTCAATTTCACCCTGTATATACTCCCACCAAGCTAACTAGGCGCAAGGGTATAAATATCAAATGATAAATAAGTCAATGATTCCGCGGTCCGTCCACCACGTAGTGGGAGCTACTGCCACAGGAGTGCCCAGGCATTGGCCCAGGTCCACTACGTTGCTGACGGACCGTGGAATCATTAAAAAAAAATATATAACGTCACGACTTTTATCCCCATTCGGGGGTAGTCAGGGGCTTGAGTGGCCATACACCACCACATTGTGGAGGTATTAACCAACTCAAAGCCCACGTTTCACCAGATAGTCAGAACCCAACGTGACAGGTGGTGAGCCTTGTCGCCGTGTATACAGGAACTGACTATTACCTAATCCCGAGGGATAGGTAGGTTTCCTCACGATGTTTTCCCTCACCGTCACCGTGGAATCATTGACTTATTATAATTTGACATTTATACTCGTGCGCCTAGTTGGCTTGGTGGAGTAGTAAGTCGCCGAACATTCTCAGTTGTTCAAGTGGCTTGCACATTTTTGTTCCGGTTTTTACCCGACTACGGAGGCGTTATGATTTTGACCGGTATGTATGTATGTATGTATGTATGTATGTATGTATGTATGTATGTATGTATGTATGTATGTATGTATGTATGTATGTATGTATGTGCGTCTGTTCCCACCTAACTTCCAAACTACTTGTCGTAATTTGACAAATGAGGTATCGTCAGAAGCGGCTTAATGGCGCGCTGGTTATAGGCTATGTGACGTTACATAAAATTGCATATGGCGCCCTCTAGAGGACATAATGTCATGAACTAAAGAAAAAAACATTTTTTAATGAAACCGTGTGTGGTATCAAATGAAAGAGCTTGATGAGCACATTTCAAAAATATATATATTGTTACCTATAACTCCAAAATAATTAAATAAAAAGTAAGTTTAAAAACTAAAACCCGACTACGGAAAAAACGCGCTCTAAAAAGTATGAAACAAGAAAATATTCTCATCTAGAGGATAGCCGTGGTCCGTGTTCATGTGCCATTTGGCCCTAAAAGACCTACACGGACCACGGCTATCCTCTAGATGAGAATATTTTCTTGTTTCATACTTTTTAGAGCGCGTTTTTTCCGTAGTCGGGTTTTAGTTTTTAAACTTACTTTTTTCTTGATCTAAACAATATTTCAATGGCGGCGTCTTCATCAGGCGCATGCCTCACCTGAGCACTCAGATTTGACGTTGACACGTATAGACACAATGTCATAATATGAGTGCTCGGGTGAGGCATGCGCGCCATATGGACACGTCTAATGTGTTGCTAATATTTAGATGTGTCCATATGGCGCGCATGCCTCACCCGAGCACTCATATTATGACATTACGTCTATGCGTTCCGACGTCAAAAGTGAGTGCTCGCGCGAGGCATGCGCCTGATGAAGACGCCGCCTTTGGTTTTGACAATTTTCTTCAACGTTTATAATTACCGATAATCAATATAAAATATTGAGACAAATAAATTGATTTAGGTATGTCGCTGACTGTACCTACCTAATTTGCTTACATAATTTATTTGTTAGTTCATAGGTACTTAAAAGATAAACTAATTCCAACTTTGCTTTTTTCAATTGTTTTGTTAATTGCCTTGATTGATGTTCCATTTATTACAACTCAAAGGAATTTACTAATCACTATATTCTTATGTTAATGTTAATAAGTAGGTACCAACTAGGGAGCTACATAAATATAAAAAAGGAATATAAAAGCTGTTTCTTTCTTATGTGTGCGCAGTTACCTGCTAATAAAAAAACTTATTCTTTTCTTCTTTTTCTTAAAAAAATACGCTTTTCATAATACACATAGATTCTAAATTAATTAGGTTGATAGTGATGTAACTAAGTGTTGTTCCGCAATACGAAATAGTTACTTAATTCTAAATTAATTTTGAGAAATGTTATTCATCTCAGTCGATACCTACCTCTAGAAATAGTCTCTTTCGTTATTTAGTAAAGTTTAATTGCGAAGCTATTAATTAAGCCTCCCCATCAGTAGTCAGTTGGTACTTATTTAGACGTCTTATCATCATTAGGCGTCTAGTTGGACTTCAATATTTAATTAATATATATACTTCATAATTCTATATTTACTTTATTATGGGACTGAGATGGTAATCAAGGGTACGGCTCATCTGATATTATGTAGTTACCGTAGCCTATAGATGCTTGCAATACCAAAGGCATCGTTGCACGCACTCGCACGTTGTCGACCTGAAGGGGAGTGGAACGAAGGGAGGAGAAGGGGGGGAGTTGGTTATCTTTAACAAGAGGAACAATATTGTTTAAATTGGCATAACAATCTATGGATTAGGAATTGTAGGCATTGCTGTCTTGCATAAACTCATCCATGCAGCTTTGGGTAAATGCGGTTAAACTGTGGCTAAACTCTGTTAGCGTTATATCGGATGTATCAACCGCTTGGTACAAACACAAAACTAATGTACAGGATAAAATTGAATTCAATAGCCATTCAATTCAATTTATATGAGGTCTTCAGTAAGTAACTGCAACAAGATAATAATAAAATGTCAAATCGACAAAAATACAGATTTTTGTCACTTGATTATATTCAGTACTTACGCAATTTTTTATCATGGCTTTGTCTTATTCATTCATAAAATGTATTAATTATACGTACTTAATTCTAACTAAAAATCATACGTATAGTTTTATATAATAGTTTAGCAAATTAATTTGATTTCACCCTGTATATTTCCCGGCAATATGCACATCGTGCTTTAGAAAGAGATGGGTAATCGGCTTTGTAGAGCGTCGTCTCTGTCACGCGTAGATGACACTCAAAGCCGAAGCTAGCCGATTATTAGCTGCCGGGTAGGTACTTACTGTTTGCGATATTAAAAGTATTGCAAGTTTAAGCCCTTATCTTATTTTCTTAACCCACACCATCGCTTGTCTTGATAGAGTTTGAATAATAAAAGCTTCACGGTTCCGCCATTAAAAGTTTAGCCGTCTGAAGAACGCTTAGTTTATGGCTGTAATAGTGAACTTTTAGGTGGATGAGTTCTAAGGTGTTACGATATTAGATAAGTTATAATTATGCTAAAACCTTCAGTTTACTATAATATCGATAACCAGTCATCAGGTTGGATTAGAAGGCAACATCAATACACGTATTTATATTTTCATAGAATAGAAACACTTATTTATGAATAGTCAGAGTTTACCACCGGTCACCAAGAAAACTCCTTACGTAGTCACGCCACATTAGCTATAGACAATCCACGAAAAACTTTTCCAAAGACACTTTTCTTAATACTCTTTTTTTTGTTCCGTCAAGAACATAAAGAAATGTAATTCCATGCATAATAATGATTCGCGACGAAGAAGTTTATACAACCGCCCTGCAGTGAAGTTCCGTTTCATAGCTTCTATAAAACGCTCAACACAAATCCTCGCTCGGAAACAAACCTAAACTATTTTCCATATACTACGTAGTTACGTTTTTAACCCCCGAAGAAAAACGAGGGGTGTTATGAGTTTGACGTGTGTATCTGTGTATCTGTGTGTCTGTCTGTGGCATCATAGCGTCTGAATGGATGGACCGATTTGGATTTAGTTTTTTTTTTGTTTGAAAGGTGGGTTAATCGAGAGTGTTCTTAGCTATGTTTCAAGAAAATCTGCTCAGCCGTTTGAAGATCATCAGCTCTTTTTACCCGACTACGGCGGAGGGTTATGATTTTGACCGGTATGTATGTATGTATGTATGTATGTATGTATGTATGTATGTATGTATGTATGTATGTATGTATGTATGTGCATCTGTTCCCACCTAACTCCCAAACTACTTGTCGTAATTTGACAAATGAGGTATCGTTAGAAGCGGCTTAACGGCGCGCTGGTTATAGGCTATGTGACGTCACATAAAATTGCATATGGCGCCTACTAGAGGACATAACGTCATGAAATAAAAAAAAAACATTTTTTAATGAAACCGTGTGGGGTATCAAATGAAAGAGCTTGATGAGCACATTTCAAAAATATATATATTGTTACCTATAACTCCAAAATAATTAAATAAAAAGTAAGTTTAAAAACTAAAACCCGACTACGGAAAAAACGCGCTCTAAAAAGTATGAAACAAGAAAATATTCTCATCTAGAGGATAGCCGTGGTCCGTGTTCATATGCCATTTGGCCCTAAAAGACCAACACCGACCACGGCTATCCTCTAGATGAGAATATTTTCTTGTTTCATACTTTTTAGAGCGCGTTTTTTCCGTAGTCGGGTTTTCTAGTTGATGAAAAGATATAAACAACTTCCACAGGTCTGATCGATACGAAATTTGAAATCCTGTCACTTGTCAATGATATTACAAAGTATGACAAGCTTGACCTGATGCGCAGGCATCATCAGAAGAACTCCTCAACGGTGTACGGCATCTACCTTGTGTTTGGGCTCATACGATGCGTTTTGACGAGCACATGCTAGTACAAGCTGGGCAGTTAGTACACCGGCACTATAAGTTTAAAAAGCATGAAATAAATTTAAATTAAAAATTTAAAAAACCCCCGACAAAAAAAAACCTCTGAAAAGAAAAAAATAATAATAAGTACGCCGGTCATGGTCATAATCTACAGGTTACTCTAATTATAATGTACTTAGCGGTCCCCCGACGCAACGTGGCGCTTGGGTGAAAATATTCAGATATTATTTTTTTCTTTTCAGAGGTTTTTTTTTGTCGGGGGTTTTTTTAATAACATACAAGTACCTATATTATGGTTCACATGATTTTTTTACTGTCCCATTGACCCTGCGGAAATGTTATATGTCACGAATACACACTATAAAGTTACGCTATAAATTATATTTCGCGTTTTGTTGACTACGTCCGTGATTTTTGCTAATAAATAAGTTATGTTGCTATTTCCGCAATGCCGTGAATGCATACCGAAATAATTATGTGAACATGGTTTAATGTGGGAGTGGTCAAGGGTCAGTTTGTTTGTAACTTTTGTTTTTTTTTGGCATTAAATGGTTTGTGTTTTATGCCAGTGTCGGTATTTTCTGAATTTTTACGAAACCGCAATCAAAGTTTGCCCTACATTTACTAACCAAAATAGTTTTCCGGCCCATTAAAGTTGCCAAAATTCTGGAAACTTCTCCAGTTATTTTTTCTCTTGAATAAATATACTGCGCACCACTACGGTTGTGTCAGTCATGACAGATAGATAATTTACTCGCCACTTCGATTCTATTTTCAAATTTAAGCCGAACAAAATCGTGACCCGAATGTTTTGCTTTTTTTAATATAAAAGTTTACCGTGCATCACACTTAGTCATAGAAATAAAAAATATGAAAAAAAAAAACAAAAAAATACTCATAGAGTAAAATTTGTAAAGTAATGATGATGCCCTTTTGCTAATGAAACATAATTTTATTAATGCGATAAATTTCATTAAGGACCTATTTAGTGGAAAAATTATTTCATAGATACTAAAGATCAATGACACACACCCCCGCATTCGACCATTTAATAAGCGGGTAAATTATTTAAAGTCCAATATACCTTGAGCTTTATATTAAATTAGTTAAGACTTAAGATTCTTTGCTGCAATCTCATAGTGTTGCTCGTTGAGGTACCACAAAGATTTTACCGTGGTAGAATTTTAAGTTATTAGAAAATATTTTTGGAATAAATTCTTCTTTTGGATTATTTTGTGAATAGAATGTTTCGTGAATAGAATTCGTCTAATAATGTTATGGCCGCAAATATATGGATAAGGTACTCTACGTGAGAGCATGAACAGAATTTGTTAGCGTAGGTCCCTAATTTGGTAAAAATAAAATTGTGGATATTAGGTATTATCGTGGTCGAAAATGTCTGTCAATTTCGTAATACAAGCATAATCTTACTTTTTTTTATTTAATTAAATTGAACGCTGAAGATTTCACGAAAATGGTGATGAAGTATTTTACTAAGTCATGAATCTGAATCCTTTACTAAGTCAAGTAAGTTTTTACTAAGTCATGAAATATATCCCCTTTTAGTTTTTTTTAATGAATAAAATGTAATGAAAGGCTTTTCTATTTATAAATTTGCTACCAGCGTATTTCAAGTTGTTCCATTAATTAATCAAACAATTCTGACATATTTCTCAAACGAACCGCTATGACAAAAATTAACACATGCGCTCTACTTTGCATACAAGATTAAAATATTCTTTCATCTCTGGAATTTCAATGACGTAAGGAATTATTGAAAAATGTGCGCCCGTTCGTATAATATACCACGAATAAATTTCATTATATAAATAATTTTATATGAAGCAAAAGCATTTTATAACTAGACACAAAATTTTACCAAGTAATTTTTCTTCGTGAAAATTTCAGATATTGTTATTCTTTTGCTATACGTTATTTTTATTATAGTATTATTATAGTTGGTAACTGGCTGCGTCGACATCAGGCGCATGCCTCGCCCGAGCACTCAATTTTGACGTCGGAACGCATAGACATAATGTCATAACATCAGTGTTCGTCCGAGGCATGCGAGTTATCCGGCCGCAACAATTGAGTTGAATTTAAATTAAAAAAAAAAAACAAATCAAATATTGAGTCGAGCCGCTTATGTCAAAGAATATTTTTTGCGTAATGCTAAACATAACCATGTATGTATATTAAAGTACTTTGTAATTTTACCGGCCAAAGTCCAGCAGTTGACGTAACATAAAAAACTTCATTAAAACAAACGCTCGCGGAAGAGTCAAAGGGAAAAGGTGCCTTTTTTATTTAGCAAAAAGGCATCATGAAGCTTTTTTCGCCCGACCCAAACTTCGCCGGGTATAATACCAAGTGACGTCATTTACGAAAGCTCCCCATCAAATCGCTGGAAACCTTTGAAATGTGGACATTGCGGCGGTAAAGAGCCAATTTTGTATAATATACTGTTTATTTTACTGCGAATTTTTTTGTTGAAATTTTGTATTCGCTGTTAACAGGGGGACTTATTGGCTTTATAGCTTACTGCTCTTTTATTGTTTTATACTACATTTCACTTTTTAATACCAATAAAGATTAATCAAAATAATGTTCGTAGATCGGACATTGCGATAAATTCTATCAGATTTTTTTTATGAATGTGGTCAAACAAAAGTAAGTACCAAAAAAATATGAAAGAGGGAGACATATGATTATCTTAATAGTATGTCCTACTAAACTGAGTCTACGGACACAGTATAACTCAGTCGTTCATCTTTGACTGTCGAATCGCGAGTGCGATACAGAGGGCCTACTCTTTTACAAACGAAAACTAAATTTCGGACGAAATTTCGGACGAAATTTCGCGTATTTCCTACTATGTTTCTCATTCATTCCGACATCCCTTACGAACGAAAATTGTTTGACGTCTTCGTCGTCGTCGAATCTAAACGATCCGAAATTTCGTTTTCGTTTGTATAAGAGTAGGCCCTCAGATCCTGTGAATTTCGTCGCATGTAGTAGTTCGCTGAGAACATTTCTAATGATTGCAATGTAAGGAGGTACCATATCTGCAAAGACATCATCAATGCTAAGTACCTATAAACAACAAAGAGACACAGTTTCATTAATCAGTATAAAATACACAGAGCATAAAATCAATAAAATCCTTACGATTCTACCTTTTACGACAAAACATTTAACAGTAGCCGTCCTCGGAAAAACATAAACATATTTTATATTAGACCTGTGGTACGGCCAATCAGAATCCCCAAATTATTCTTAGCAATACGAATCGTAAAAACTTCGAAACTAGAGTTAGAAGAGGACGAAGTTGGGGACTTAAAAAGTAATTTTATTATTATTCCACCGTTTGCTTTTGTGCTATGAGCAAACTGCCTGTTTGACCCTGACCTCAAGCCCTGACCCTGGCTGTCTTGCCAAGTTTATTGTGAATAGGAACATTATATGCTAGTTTTTTTTCGAACATTTTAGGAATTGAAATCGTAATGATTACTCATCAATTACGCCATTGTATGAACTCAGCTATTTGTCAATTTATTTCACCAAAAGCATCTGGAAATACATATCCTACTAATATTATAAATGCGAAAGTGTGTGTGTGTGTGTGTGTGAATGTTTGTTACCACGTATCTCCATAACCACTAAACTAATTTTAATATTTGAAACGTAGATAGTGTAGGCTCTGGAATAAGACATAAGCTAATCTTACATATCAATTTCCACGCAGGCGAAGCAGCTAGTAATAAATAAATATCGCCAGACTTAGACACCAACTGTATGGTCCCAAACTAAGCAACGCTTGTATTAAGGGTACCGTACAATGGACTGGGGGCGATCGCAGTGACACCCAAACCAGGTCAAATTACGAAAAAACCGTTTCCAAAATTTGCCTCTCTGGCTGGAATCGAACCCGAAACCACGTCTATCGTACGTCACTATCTATTATACGTGTGTTTGTCTGTTTTCCGCTTAGTTGTTAGAACCTACGCAACGGATTTTGATCATCGAGATGATATGCACTACGTACCAGAGCAGATACCGCGCAACACTACGATGTCACATTTCTCATTCTAGTTATTCTCTTTCAATCGCCCGCGCTATTCCACCGGCGGTGTGTGGCGCATGGCGTTTGTTTGACGTGACGCCTCCAGTACGTAGGTAGTATTATCTCGATGATTTCGATTCGGTTTTCACTATTATTTAGAGAATATTTTTGGAATTTTAATCAAACTTATAAATAGTAAAGAAAACACCATGCAAAGGATCGGTAGTAAAATCAATGCAATTCAATATAACAGCAGATAAAATTCTATGTAGTGCCATCAGGAAGGTCTCATCGTACCCTTTTCACCCTTTCCCAACTAACTTTCCTCTAATAGTTTGCCGTACAAATAAAATATAACACAAAACGACCCATGGGAATTCGCCATCGGCTAACTTCTTTTAGGGGAAAACTTTTTATTAAGGCGGTGATACTAGAGATCCATTCTTTTCCAATTCCATTTTTATTTTCTACTAGCTTTATCCCGCGACTTCGTCCGCGTAGAATTTAAATTTAAAAAAAAAAATCGGATCCCTGATCCCGGATCCCGTATCTCGGATCCCGTTTCCCGTTTTTAACGGATTACGGATCCCGTTTGCTGGATCCCATAGCCCGGATATCCTGGAGCTCGTATCCCGGATATCCCGGATCCCAAAAAATATAGCCTATGTTACTCAGGATAATGTAGCATTCTAATGGTGAAAGAATTTTTGAAATCGGTCCAGTAGTTTTTGAGTTTACTCATTACAAACAGCCATACAAACATACATACAAATCTTCTCTCATTATAATATTAGTGTAGATGAATGATGGAGTCGTACTGTATCCGTAGATTCTGTTGAGTACCTAGGTCATAGCTAGTATTTTTGTCAATCACATGTGTCTATTTTTTTATTCTTCGTCTCACACATTTTAGCACTCCACTTTTATTTGGGTGTAGCTTCAAATCCCAAAAAACATAATTTCCTTTACCTTTACCTTGCACATAAAATGCAAGAGACGCAAGTCTGTCGTCGGCGCCTAAAGCGAGCGACATGTTCCTAAGTGTAGGCCTCAAACACACGAGCGGCACTTTGCCGTCGACAGAGGCAACTGCAGCTGTCGACGCTGGTCGGCGGTAGCCGTCAGCTCGGCGGCGGCTGCTGACGTTGTCCGGCGGTAGCTGTCGACGAGTGCCGCTCGTGTGTTTTCGGCCTTAGTGGCAGTTGCCAGAAACGATACGACACTATTTACGCTCCACTCACCAATTAGAGGAAAGTGCTATAAGGTTTTACGGACGTAACGATGGCTATCGATTACTAAGACATGGGATATGGCGATAGGATTATGGGAGTGGAATGACGCCATTCTTAACGTTAGTAAACACGTTGGACAAACGGAACGCTACTCAAAAATCTTCTTAGTATTAATAAAAGTCTTCAAGTTAGTAGTAGTTCACAAGTATTACGAACATTTGCTACCTAGCCGCGCATCGCTACGGCTTTAGGCTCGTGTTAATAAATGCATCTCAAAGTTGAGATCGATCTTAATATGCTGTTTTTGACAGATATTCCATACATGAATTGTAGTTTAAACCACGGGAGAATCTGGGAGAGTCAATATGACTGTGTTTTTGCGAAGTTTTTTTTTTAACTTTCCTGTCTAAAACATAGATTTATCAACCGTCTAGAATGCATACCATAAAATATATGCTTCTAAAATCTCCATTCTAAAAACCTGGCGAAGCTGTTTTCCATAGTGGCACGGCTGCTGGTCGTTTGATATGGTAGTCACATTAAATTTGCATAGACCAATCGATGGAGGCTCTATTTCCGTGCTTCAGTGACCTCTCCGCCAGATGGCGACTCTCGAGACTATTTATACCACGTTCGATATTTGAAAAATAATAGTCTTGATTGTTGAACCCACAGAGTAAAGACTAAAGAAAGAGGTGCCCTTATTAGATATATGTATGAAAAAAAACGTGGTCATCGTTTTTTCATTTTCATTGTTCTATCTACCGGTAAATAGTTGAACTACTCGCTTCGTTTTATGTCGATGTTAGTACTAGGCCGACCACTCAGCCGAGTTGCTTAGGGCCAGTCCCCTTAGTAATCGGTCCATGGTTGAACCCATTAAATGTGTATTGTTGAACCATAGATGATTATAGACAACCTTGTGGAGGGATATCTGTAGAATTTTACTTTTTTATAGCACTAGACTAAACATTTTATGATCTACTAGCAGTGCCCGCGACTTCGTACGCGTCAATTTTAGAAAAAGATTACCCGATTACCTTTTCATATAGGATGTACTATAATGCGGTATTACCATGCGACAATTTGGCTACAATAACCTTATTTAATGTAGGTAGATAATAAAAGTATAAATATTGTTAAGTCATACCTTCTGCCAGATTTATATGTAGAGATTTTTAGTCAGTCTACAATGGCAATAAAAAGCATTTCTATGGACAGAAGCGATTTGTAATGCCAATGTACGTCTATCATAACTACCTTTAAATTTGAGGAAAGTTTTATTACAGTAGCAAATCAGTTGTAGAAAAATTACGTCACAATTACCTTCGTTCAGCAGTATTGTTTTAACGTTTCAGCGACCTTTTGTGCAATTACGTTTCTTATTGTCATGACAATAAGGTACGTCATTGCATAAAAAGTCGCTGAAACGTTAAAACAATACTGCTATAAGAGGTGGTGGTAGGGCCCTGGGGGTTTACCACCACCTCTTATAGCAGTTTTGTTTTAACGTTTCAGCGGCCATTTGTGCAATGACGTTTCTTATTGTCATGACAATAAGGTACGGCATTGCACAAATAGTCGCTGAAACATTAAAACTTTCCTGTAATTTAATAGCGATAAGAGGTCGTGGTAAGGCCCCTGGTTAATATTCTGTAATGACATCAGAAGCCCAGTGATGTCACATTACTGTGCCAACATTACCAACAACAGTATTTTAACACGTAAATAATAAATATTAACTTACCAGATCACCCGTATAGGCTTCATTTTAGAATGCGTCTCTTAATCCAATTTAGGTAGTAATCTGAAAATTAATGAAAAACATCGTAAGTATTTTGTTTTTTGTATTTAAATATGTAAGTAATTGGGTGCGTTTACATCAGGCACGCGCGCCCGAGCCCGAGCCCGTTTTGACGTCGGAACGCATAGCCATAATGTCATAACATGAGTGCTCGGGCGAGGCATGCGAGGCATCTGGACGCAAAAAGGTCTTTCCAGCAGCTTTGACTAGTGATTTTACTTTATTCGTAGTAAATAATAGAAGGGCTGATAAAAATATTTTAGCTGTACGGACTTGATTTGATTAAGCTATTAGCAAATAAATCACGAAGATATATAATACATAAATGGCTAGGTATTAGGCTCGAGTTTAAAGTGACACATTTAGAGGGATATAAAAAAGGTGAGTAAGTTACGACAAAAAAAATAAGGCAGATTTAAAAGTTAGTAGCTGTCAAACGATGACTATCAATTAATCGTTCTATTTTTAAACATAACACGTTCATCGCACACGTGTCCTAAACATTCGCTAATCACGTTCAAAAAAGTGACAAAAACAAATATGACGGAATTCCCAAACCACATCAAGGTTAACGCTAAATGTTAAACTTGGTTGCTTCTGTAAGATGCCAATGACTCAAAAAGATAGGTATACCTAACACACATTACCATTCATTTATATGATAAAATATGGATATTTAGAGAGTGCGCAAACAACGCCGGTGTTATTTTTAAAATCACTATTCCAGTTACAAATCCAGATCCAGTTACTAATTTCTTAGGGACACCGCAGACATGCTACTTTTTGCATCGGCGATCGGCGATTTAGTCGCTTTTAGCATCGGAGAAGTCGCTGCGTCCGACCGCAGAGAGTCGCCAAAACGCGATGCAGTAGCAAAATCCCCAATCGCCGATGCAAAAAGTAGCATATCTGCGGTGGCCCTTAATCGTGTATCTACTTAGTACAACATGTCATGTTCTGTTTTCTAACCGATATTAAAGACATTACCAAAAAAGAGGAAATACTGTGACTGTTCAAAATTGTTTGTACTACTAAACGGAGTCCATGGACACAGTACGCCTCATTCGCTCACGGAAAATTATGTTGAAAATATGTCAATGTCATTGTCAATGCTCATCTTCTGGTAAATAATGTCTTCTGCTTAATATCAGGCGCGCTGTACACTTGTTTGCAACCATCTCAGGATACACGACACACTAGACACTCAGTGTATACATCGAGTGTCTACGTGTGTCCACCACCGCGACACCTTGTTGCTGTTGTAGCGGCGGTGTCGTTCAGTGTCCGTGTCATCGCCGTGGAGACAGGACGCGCGTGGTGTCCGACACAAGTGTTTTGAATTTCGAACCTTCGCAAAACTTTTAGCTAGACCAATATGACAAACCTTGGGTCAAACCTTGGCGTCATCGTTGGACACCATTACCAATCCTGACTTATACAGGAGTAACAGTGGGAGTGTGCGGCGGGCCTAGTCCCATTTAAAGACCACACACGTGGTCTGTGGAGGAAATGAAATCTTTGATTTCATTTTATGAAGCGCTGCCAGAGCTATGACAAATTTAAAAACCCGATTACATAAATACATCACAGACGATCGATTTTGTAAGAGAAACAGAACATCTAATCCAGTATTCAAATGTTATGGTCCGCATAACGTACGACAGTTCATCAATAAATTATGTCAATCATTTCCGAATTCATGATAGGTGTGATGATATGTGTTATGTTAACAAATGTATGTTGAATTTGAACCAATGCCAGAGGCGAAATTAATTTATTATTCACATAATAATTTGAATGTTTGTATTGGCGTTTGAAAAAATATGTTGCGCAAGATAATCATGGTTATATCATGTATACTTAGTATTATTTATTACTGTTGTAAAAAATCACATATTATATTATATTTATACATAGGGAATATATTATGTAGGAGGTTTATTGAAATAAGTAAGGCTTAGGGCCGGGCCCCACTTGCACGCTGCGCTGCGCTGCGCTGCGTCGTCGCAAGATTTTGTACTGGCACATCACCGTCTCCCGCTTCGTCTCTCGCCCGTTGACACTTTGATCCGTTGCGACGACGCAGCGTAACGCAGCGCAGCGCGCAAGTGGGGCCCGGCTCTTATTGGTGGTACAGCCAAGCAGAAGCCATTTGACTGTAGCTCATATATGGGGTGGCTCGACCGGGGTAGTACCACTCTCTCACATAAGATAGGCGTAAAGTAGCTGTGTTTCGTACAATGAGTGAGAGAGCCGGCAGCCCAACAACCCTCCTTTTCCATCTCTGGCCCACTCGCCTTCCGGTCGGCAAAGTGCGAACGATGCCTTTGGTATTCCAAGCATTAATAGGCTACGGTAATTACTGCTCAACATCAGGCGGGCCGGAGGTATGTTTGCCACCTTAGTCATATAAAAATCATAATAATAATATCTCTAGAATTATGATTATAGCCGTAATAAATTAATTAATTTGACGATATTACATGTAATAATGTATGGTAATATATACATAATACATGTATTATTGGCTTTACATAATAAACATTTTGGTATACATAGGTACACAAGTGTATATAATTAGTTAAACACCTTATTCGAACAAATCAACAATATTGCTACCAATATCTGACAATTATTACTTCGAAATGCCTAGTTAAATGATTGATTAGTACCTAGTAGTAAACCTAGTGATTAATCTGATTAACGCTAAAACACTACCACTTTCGAGATATGTTAGGATGTCATACCGAATTGGCATTAGTTAAACGTTAGATAGATTATTATAGAAATCAGCTAGCGACTTTATTACGCCAGTGCAAATAAATACAATTGAAGCGTCTGTTTTTTATATCAAAATAACAGCATTTTACTGAATGCACATGAAAATAACAAACTAAAAATGTCTAATCGGTTAAAACTAATTTGTCTAATTCGGCTCATCTCCGGAACGGCTGGACCAATTTTGACGGGATTTTCACTGACAGATAGCTGATGTTATAAGGATTATTATAGGCTTTTATTATAGAAAAATAATTAGTATTACGCGCAAAAAAAATCAAACCCATTAAATTCCACGCGGGCAATCTTTTCTAAAATTCACGCGTACGTACGATGTCGCGGACACAGCTAGTAAATAAATATGGTAATGACATCTTTTCTTGTCACATTCTGCCAGAATTATTCATAAATATACGAAGAAAATTTTGCCTAATTTAATTTTCTGATGATTAATCTACAAATTAATAAATTATAAAGTTCATTCCACCGCAGACAGAATGAACGACCGTTCCGACCGTGAGTGAAGTATCTTCGTAAAAACGTATCCGGGGTCAAGGTGCGGTTACGTGTAACCAATAATTCAAATCAGTTATATTTAACTATAGTTTTAAAGAACGTAGTATGTATCGTACAGACTAAGCTAGCGAAGATGAGCGATTGTTTATGAAGAGGAAAAATGTGGTATGTCCACAGAGTAAAGACTAAAGAAAGAGGTGCCCTTATTAGATATATGTATGAAAAAAAACGTGCTCATTGTTTTTTCATTTTCATTTTTCTATCTACCGGTAAATAGTTGAACTACTCGCTTCGTTTTATGTCGATGTTAGTACTAGGCCGACCACTCAGCCGAGTTGCTTAGGGCCAGTCCCCTTAGTAATTGGTTCATGGGTATCGCTGATTTAGTACCGTCCAGACTACATCTACCTACGCCTCGCATGCCATTTTTATTTCACTAAAGTGGCAAACCAGCGTACTACTGCAGCCCATAGATGCTCGCAATACGAAAGGCATCGCTCGCCCGTTGCCGACCTGAGGGGGAGTGGGGCAGAGGGAGGGGAAGTTGGGTAGGGGGGTGGGCTTTCCGCTCTCTCTCTCATCGTACGAAACGCAGCTGTATAGAACTACTTTACCCCGATCTCCTGTGAGAGAGTGGTACTACCCCGGTCGAGCCAGCTCATATATGAGCTGGAGCCAATTTAGATACAGCTTGGCTCTACCACCAGGAAAACCTTGAGCCCTCGCCCGAGCACTCATTGTCGGTCGTTTCCGAAATTTGCCTCTGGCGGGAATCGAATCCGCAACCATGTAACCACCCACAATTGTACCACCCTCTCACAGAAGATCGACGTAAAGCAGCTATTACAGCTACGTTTCGTACGATGAGTGAGAGAGCCGAAAGCCCACCCCCCCTCCCTCCATCCCGCTCCCCTTCAATTCGGCAGTGTGCGAGAAATGCCTTTGGTATTGTAAGCTTCTATAGGCTACGGTAACTGCTTAACATCAAGCGGGCTGTACGCTTTTTTGCCACCGCAGTCCTTTAAAAAAAATTGAAATTGGGCCGAACGGCCTCCGCTCATATCCCTGCGCCAAGCGGTCGTCATAATATAATCATGAAATCGAAATCGTGGGCAATATTTTAAACGGTGATTCTACACATGATTCAGAATAGTTAGGGAATATTAATCAACAAATCAATTGATAAACATTTATTACCCAGGTAAGGTATAACAGTTAAGACTGGGCAGGTAGCGAACGAGGCATTTTTGGAGGCTATCTCCTCTTAGACGAGTGGAGTAAAAATTTTGAAAAAAATATCACCGTATTTATTATACCCTCTTCTTTAAAAAACAAGTTTGAAAAATGTGAAAAATGCTCTTTTACTATGTGAAAAAAATTACCAAAATGTAGAAATTTTCAAATTTAAATTTCTATCTTCTTCCAAACGGCTGGGAATTTTTAAATAGTTTTTCCACCAAAAGATGGAGAAAGATAATACCTAAAAAATGTAAGCTTGATTTTGCGATGCAATCGTTTTTCACGTCACAATTCATGATTTTCCAAATATTCGCCAACAAAGTGGGCGGATCCGGTGCGAGGGGCGACGGGCGGCAGTACCGCGATGACTGTTGGACGGGGAGGTTGTGTCACTTTTCTACGCTCCAGTCGCTTCAATTATCGTGTATCTCTTTTTTATAAATAAATACGTAAAAATATTGCAGTGGTTTAGAATATTTTGTAGATAGCTAGCATTTGTTAGATTTTATATTTGTGCGCATTTATACGACTTTGTACCTAAGTAGTTGTGATAAAGAGTTGTAATTTAGAACATAAATTACAATTCTTTGTTATTATATAAAAAATACAATTGGATACAAATACAATTGCCTAAAATAATAAAAAAATTGAATAACATGAAAAAAAAAAAAACCAAAATATAAAACTAGGATTCGATCCTACATACTGTCGCGCGTACACATTGACTCACTGAGCTATTTACATATTAATTGAAGTGGCGAAATTATGAACTATATACTTCGTCATCCATTGAAAAATTGACACCTGCTTCGTAAAGTGGTTTGACGTAGTCTGTTCGGCTTACTGCTTGCGTGGTTGCGGGTTCGATTCCCGCCAAATGAAAATTTTAGAAACTGACTTATGCGTTATTTTTCCTGATCCCAGGATTACGGGGATCGTCTCCAGACCATTATCCATAGTACAAGCGTTGCTTAGTTTGGGACCATTCAGTTGGCGTATTAGTTTGTCAATCCAAATAAATTATAAAATGATTAAAATGTAATAAAACATGTAATAAATAGAAAAAAAACAATATTATTACAAATAAGAACAATATTATCACCAAAAAGTTATTACATAGACATGCCGAAGGTGAGGTACGAACTCACGGAATAATTGCTAATGCTTTACCACTACGCTAATGATACATTGCGAATGTGGATGAAATTATTCACTAGCCCTATGATATACATTTTGTGCTATAGTTCTATGAGGAATAAATACATAAATTATATGCATTAAAAAATAATAATTTTGTGTAAATATTCTGATAAATTCTGCACCATTGAAAAATACCATTACTATAATAAATCCAAATATATTTAAATAACTAAATATGGTTGGATTTGAACCCGCGTCGTATGTAATTCTCTCTGTTTTATCAAGATGTCTAACTTCAAAATAAAAAAAAGTATTTTCAAAATCTGTTCACCCAGTCGCAAGTTCTGAGGTAATAAACATAAAAAAAATACAGTCGAATTGAGAAACCGACTTCAAAAAAGTTTGAAGTCGGTTAAAAATATCACATTAGAAAACATTAAAAAATGCAATATTCCACTTTGATCACCCAGGTGGTCAGAGGTTGTGTTGCAGGTTGTGTTGCAAAAGACTCAACGAGTCTTTTAGGCTTATTATTAGGGCTCGAGCCTTTTTATGAAACCTCGGAGGCTAAAGAACTAATTAGCCCCGAGCCTTCGCGGCGAAGAGGAGGCTCTCGGAAATAAAGCCTTTATTTTGAAGCGCTTTCTAAAGAGGCTTTGAGCCCTTTTTGATTTTAGCCCTTTGTGACCATTCTTGACTATACTTGAATATGCATGACTATTCTCAACAATTGTTGACCAGTATTGACCATCCTTGACTATTTGACCATTATTTACTATTTTGACCATTATTTACTATTTTGACCATTATTTACTATTTTTGACCATTCTCAACTATTATTGACTACTATTGATCATTTTTGACTATTTTTGACCATTGTTGAGTGTTTTTGACCATTGTTGACTATTTTTTACCATTGTTGACTATTCTCAACTATTGTTGACTACTATTGATCATTTTTGACTATTTTGACCATTATTGACTATTTTTTACCATTATTGACTATTTTTTACCATTCTTGACTATTTTGACTATCGTTGACTGTTTTTGGCCATTTGTGACCAATGTTGACAATTTTTAGCCATTGCTGACTATTCTCAACTATTGTTGACTACTATTGATCATTTTTTACTATTTTGACCATTATTGACTATTGTTGACTGTTTTAGGCCATTTTTGTCAATTTTTGACCAATGTTGACTATTTTTAGCCATTGTTGACCATTCTCAACTATTGTTGACTAATATTGCTCATTTTTGACTATTTTTGACCATTGTTGAGTGTTTTTGACCATTGTTGACTATTTTTTACCATTGTTGACTATTTTTAGCCATTGTTGACCATTCTTAACTATTGTTGACTACTATTGATCATTTTTGACTATTTTTGACCATTGTTGACTTTTTTTGCCATTGTTGACTAATTTTGACAATTTTTTACCATTCTTGACTATTTCGACCATTATTGACTATTTTTGGCCATTGTTGACAGTTTTTGACCATTGTTGACTATTTTGACCATTGTTGACTAGTTTTGACTATTTTTGACTAATATTGACCATTGTTAACCATATTGACTTTTTTTTACCATTGGTGACTATTTTTGACTATTTTGACAATTGTTGACTATTATTGACTATTTTGACCAATATTGACCATTGTTAACCATATTGACTTTTTTTTACCATAGTTGACTATTTTTGGCCATCGTGACCATTCTTGATTATTTTGACTATTTTTGACCAATGTTGACAATTTTTGACTATATTTTACTATTTTTGACGATTGTTGACCATTTTTGGCAAATGTTTACTATTTTTGACCATTGTTGAGTATTTTCGACCATTGTTGAACATTGTTGACTATTTGGGACAATTTTTAACAATTTTTGACGATTTTTGTCAAGTTTTGTCAATTTTTGTCAATTTTTGTCAATTTTTGAAAATTTTTGAAAATTTTTGATTTTTTTTTAATTTTTTTAATTTTTTTTGATTTTTTTTGAATTTTTTTGACAATTTTTGACCATGGTTACCAATGTTGACTATTTTTGACCATTGTTGACAATTTTTGACCAATGTTGACTATTTTGACCATTTTTGGCCTATGTTGACTATTTTTGACCATTGTTGACTATTTTTGACCAATGTTGACTATTTTGACCATTTTTGGCCTATGTTGACTATTTTTGATCATTGTTGACTATTTTTTACTATTCTTAACTATTTTTGACTATTTTCGACTATTGTCATTTTTTGCCAATGTTGACTATTTTTGACTATTCTTGACTATTTTTAACTGTTTTTTATTCTTTTTGACTATTTTTGACTCTTTTTGACTATTTAAGACTATTTTGGTTATTTTTTTGCCAATGTGGACTACTTTTGACCATTGTTGACTATTTTTGACCAATGTTGGCAATTCTTGGGCAATTTTGACCATTTTTGGCCAATGTTGACCATTTTTGGCCAATGATGACAATTTTTATCCATTGTTGACTATTTTTGACCATTTTTGACCACAATTGACCATTCTTGTCTTTTTTTACCATTATTGGCCTGAAATGGTCAAAATTGGCCAAAAGTTTTCAATATTGGTCAAAAATAGTCATGAATGGCCAAAATAGCCAACAATGGTCAAAAATAGACAACTATTGTAAGAAAAAATAGTCAACATTGGTCAAAAATAGGCAACAATGGTCAAAAATTGTCAACATTGGCCAAAAATAGTCAACTATGGTCAAAAATTTTCAACAATGTTCAAAAATAGTCAACAATGGTCAAAAATAGTCAACATTGGCAAAAAATTGCCAAAAACAGTTGAAAATAATCAAAAAGAGTCAAAGATAGTCAAAAATTGACAAAAATAGTCAAGAATAGTCAAGATTAGTCAAAAAGAGTCAAAAATAGTCAAAAAGATTAAAAAATAGTTAAAAATAGTCAAGAATAGTCAAAAATAGTCAACATTGGCAAAAAATGACAATAGTCGAAAATAGTGAAAAATATTCAAAAATATTCAGAAATAGTCAAAAATAGTCAAAAATAGTCAAAAATAGTCAAAAATAGTCAAAAATAGTCAAAAATAGTCAAAAATAGTCAAAAATAGTCAAAAATAGTTAAGAATAGTCAAAAATAGACAACAATGGTCAAAAATAGTCAACAATGTTCAAAAATAATCAACATAGGCCAAAAATGGTCAAAATAGTCAACATTGGTCAAAAATAGTCAACAATGGTCAAAAATGGTCAACATTGGTCAACATTGGTCAACAATGGTCAAAAACAGTCAACAATGGTCAAAAATAGTCAATAATGGTCAAAATGGTCAAATACAATCCAGAAAGGTCAGGATAGTCAAAAATAGTCGAGCATGTCAAGAATAGTCAAGAATAGTCAAAAATAGTCAATAATAGTCAAGAATAGTCATGAATAATCAAGAATAGTCAAGAATAGTCAAAAACAGTCAAATACAGTCAAGAAAAGTCAGCATAGTCAAAAAGTCAAGAATAGTCAGAAATACAATAGGCTAGCCAGGAATAGTCAGCTATAAGGCGACTCCTTCTTATACTTGCGAAGACTTGGAAAGCTCACAACAACGGAGCTCCAAAAGAACTCCGAGCCCAAAAAGGGCTCGAGGTTTATTTAAAACTCGAGTCCTTTTTTAGCCTTGAAATATTCGGAGTCGTTTTTCTTCGACGAGCCCCATAGAAAAGCTCGAGCCTCTTTGAGAGGGCTAAAAGAACTCGAGTCTTTTGCAACACTATGTATATGCTGTGGGGTTCGCTCTAGGGGGTGCATTCCGAAATTCCGAAATTTCATAATTTCGAAATTTCGGACCATTTCTGCATAGTTTTCAATTTCGGAATTTCGGCCATTCAGTTTCGGAATCCGAAATTAAATTTAGTTTCTTATCAGCCACCGTAATTCTCGAATGAATCATTTTTCCATTTCGTGCGCTATCCTAGAGTCTTCATATTGGAACTAGAACATTATGGAACTATTAAAATGCCTGTAGAATAATATCCCGCGACCTAAATATTGAGAATAAAAGTAAAAAATCATAATGTGAGAGGGATACTACTTATATTCCCAAAACTGTTCATATTTCCTGGAGGGGTTTATCAAGGCGGGGCAAAATTCGACAAGTTTCATCAAGTCTTTCAAATCAAAGGCTTGCGTCAGCCTGGACTTTCTCTCAGTTTTAACTTATTGAGCCTAAACATGATGCGTAAAACTAAAGTCTATGAAACCAAACCCAAGAAAACGTATGAACATTATCATAGAGGCACGAATAGCTATAGAGCGAGGGTTATTATTATGTATTTCTGTCCTGAACCTGTTTCTTATGACTCCGAATCCGAATGTGATCAATAGTAGAAGACCCATTTGCTAATCATGAGATTAGGTTAGGCAGAGGCACGTACTGAGGAACAGATCATGAAGGTGAAGGCTAGAAATTTGTGGAATAGATCAACGGCACAGGAGTGAAATCAGTGTCGGGTAAGGAAAGAGCCCATACTGTTTTTATTGTCCTTTCGAGATTTTCCCAAAAAAATCCTAATTCTCCTTTGACTATTTCGTATAGACTTCCTTCAGTATCCTCCATTTATCTGTCTAACAGGACCTTTCCAGTTCGTGCGGCCTTCTTAACGTCATCTTTTCATAGCACTTGAGGTCCCTTTAGTGGACATTTATTTTTAAATAGTCTTGAGTCTCCATTAGAGTAGCTATTTGCTCCAAGATCCCTGATTATGCTTAACATGACAAGACCTTCATTCAATTTGAGGCAGGTTACTCGTTTGCTGACTTTGCTTTGGTTTCTAACGGTCAATGGTCCAGCTTGCTGAGGTCTTTCGCTTAATAATATTGATCTAATTACGGCGATGAGACCGTCCAGCAATGTGGAGACTTTGCTTATTTTATCTTCTTCTTCTATTTAGGTACCCGAAGGCTCTTGTCATTGTAGCTGATGAAGCTCTTTCCATCATTCCCAGTCTAGGGCAGTATCTTTCACCTCCTGATACGATATGATATCAACCCTAAAATAAATCTGGCTCATGTAATTTATTCTTGGTCTTGCGTCTTCTTCATCATCGCTTTCCTCCTATCTTTTCTTCTAAGATGTTTTTCATAAAGTTGTCATATTGTATGAGATGAAAACATTTTTCTTCTGCTACTAAGTATTGTTTCTAAACGTTCTTCTTTATTTGACTCTCATTTGTAACAGATTTCTTTCCATTATCCTTCATCACCACATTTCAAACGTTTCAATCTACCCTATGCTCGTCTCTTTCAATGAGGGTCCACGATTCACACCCATATAGCGCTACGCTTTATTTTATTTATCAATTAAGAAATTGCCTGAGCTGGGTCTGTGAAAATATTTTTGAAGGTGTCTGAATGAAATGTTTTTGGATTGTTGTCTGTTTGTCTGTATATCTGTACTTATGTTCGAGCATCACAAGAAAATGGCTAAACCGATTGTAACGAAGTTTTCACTAAACATATTATCACGATATTAGGAGTCTAGCTACAGAATAAAATCTAGCGCTAGTTGAAGCTGCGGCTGGAAGCAATTCTTCGTCGTAAAATGATTCGAAAACGATATATCTAATGTTAAAACACTAATTTATACTAAACATTTCAAATTTTACAGTAAAATTGCAATTTATAATCGATTTACCGAAATGTCGTTTCAATTTCGGAATTCCGAAATTTCGAAACTGACGAGCCCAATTTCGTAGACCAATTCCGAAATTGAAAATCTACGAAACTGCACGCCCTAGTTCGCTCGCACTCGTATCGTATCGTAGATAGCTCCCTCAGTTTTCTTTCCTGCGTTATTTGACCTATGTGATTGATTTGATAAAGAATAAGTTATTTGATTTAATAAAAAAAAAAAAGATCATGCCTACAATAATAAGAAATAATTTAGAAAAAAAAAACTACGGGATTCGAACCTTCGTCATCGTCATCGTCTTTCGGAATAATATCCAAGACTTTTCTACTGAGCTATTTATGATTAGCACTTCAGGGCGAAATTATGAACTTATTTGCAGTCCTATTACGTTGTGATAATTTGCGGCTTGGCTTGCGTTGAAATAAGAATACAAGCGACGCAATAAACGCGCGCTGTCAGAGCTGGCGCGGGGAGCGCGGGGTGCGCGGGGCGCAATGCGTTAGCTCCGCCCATTCAGCCAAAATTTCCAGCTCATGTCCCCACCTTAAATGGTTTGCTTATTTGCTTACCCGAGCAATATTTTTTTATCAATAGTATTTTTTGTTTGTTTTCACAAAATATTCTGAATCATGTGTCGAGTCATATTTTTTTAAAATATTGCCCACGTATTCGATTTCACCCTGTATAAATACGTAGAAGTACTAGGAAGGCATGATGACCTCTTTAATCAGAAACCTTTTTACACGACTGCCCAAAAAAAAAAGAGTGTATATGTGTTTAGGGTTCATGTATGTATGTATGTTTGTATGTTTGTATGTTTGTATGTGAGATTCTTTATTCCACCATAACTTATAAATGCCTGAACGGATTTCGATGTATGGGGTATCGTTAGAATCCTTACATCATTCCGGGTAACACTGGGTATATTATTTTTGAAAAAAATCAATATGGCGGCATTATGGCTCAACTTTAATATGTGAAAAAAAATTTTTTTTCTTCCATTATTACAATATGGGTATCAAATTGAAGGCCTTGATGAGCACAGTCCAAAACTGTAGAATTTATAGGCATAATTTAACATAGGTAGGGTGTACATGCAAAACAAATATATAATTTTTGGCTGCTGTCACTAAAATGCATAAAATAAAAATAAATAATTTAAAAAATTAAAAACACGACTGCCCTGCCAAAAAACGAACTAAAAAGTATAAAACAAGTGCAGTGTCATTGCAGTCGGGGGCCCTCTTAGATTAAATATGTTCCACAGAACGGTCCCCCGACTGCAATGACACTGCACTTGTTTTATACTTTTTAGTTCGTTTTTTGGCAGGGCAGTCGTGTTTTTATTGCTATATAGCTTTTGCCCGCGACTTCGTCCGCGCAGTTTGCTGGAACCCAAATCCCGTCCGTTCCTGGAAATCCCGGATCCCGTATCTCATATCCCTGATTCTGTATCCCATATCCCGTATCCGTATCCCGTATCCCGTATCGCGTATCACGCATCCCGTATCCCGTATTCCGTATCACGCATCCCGTATCCCGTATTCCGTATTCCGTATCCCGTATCACGCATCCCACATCCCGTATCGCGTATTGCGTATCCCGTATCCCGTATCCCGTATCCCGTATCCCACATCCCACATCCCACATCCCCTATCCCGTATTCCGTATCCCGTAACCGTATCACGCATCCCACATCCCGTATCACGTATCCCGTATCCCGTATCCCACATCCCGTATCCCGT